>JACEFZ010000203.1:0-492500 GCA_014155875.1 Cepaea nemoralis | reverse complement strand
AATTGCGCCAATGTGTAGAAATGTGTATCCATCTGTGAAAGAACCATTGTCTCCGAACACCATATCACACTGTATTTATCAATTCCAGCGCGAGTGCCAAGCGACCTGCATAGGGAGAAAGGAAAGACAATTAGCACGTCGAGTAGCTGAACATATACCTGGGTGGGTGGAGAAAAGAGTTAAACATTCTTTAGGAATGCCTGTGTAATCGACAGGTCATAAAACGTTGAATTCGGCCATCACAAAACATTTGCTCATTTGCAATCTTCACAGTCAATAAGCGATCTGCATTTCTTATATTGTATTCCACGGACAATAATCGATTGCTCAAATATAAAGAAGAATTTTATATTAGTCGATTCCAATAGTTTCTATATAAACAGAAGGACTCCCTGCTAATGTGTAGACATCCGTGGATTTAAGTTTCTACACACTAGATTGATAACTTCCACACACTATATTGATAACTTCCACACACTATATTGATAACTTCCAGACACTATATTCATAACTTCCATACACAAAAGTAATAACTTTCCCATAAATTATTGATACATTCCACAGACACTATTGATAACTTCCACATACTATAATAATAACTTCTACAGATTATATTAATAACTTCCACACACTATATTGATAACTTCCACACACTGATAACTTCCATAGACTTTAATGATAACTGCACACACTGTATTGATAACTTCCACAGTCTATATTCATAATTTACACACACTAATTTGATAACTTCCACACACTATATTCATACCTCCCACACACTATACTCATAACTTCCACACACTATACTCATAACTTCCACACACTATACTCATAACTTCCACACACTATACTCATAACTTCCACACACTATACTCATAACTTCCACACACTATACTCATAACTTCCACACACTATACTCATAACTTCCACAAACTATACTCATAACTTCCACACACCATACTCATAACTTCCACACACTATACTCAAAACGTCCACACATGTATTTCAATGTGTGCTCATATATTCATGCTACAGAAGCATCTTGAACGTAAAAGCGATAGTATATCCATGAATCTCAAGAGAATATGTTTAAAGAATGTATGCCAAATAAGTGTCAGAAGATCCGATCTGGTTACATTCATGCGACGTACACTGGGGATTATTGTAAAATTCGAAAATGTAACGTTAACTGTATATGTCTTCTGGTCTCATGATTTGAACAATAACGATGTGTTAAAAGTTACATTATATGTCCTCTATTTTCATAATTATATTATATGTCCTCTATTTTCATAATTATAACAATCATCTTAATCATCTTCCACTTCTGCCGTCAAGCGTCGTGGGGAGGAATAATTTGCGCTCCAGCGCCCGGTGGACGGCACTGGATAGTGTCATTCTGTGTGATTGTACATTGTCTTTGATGTCGCCAACCCATTTTCTTCTTGCACGTCCTCTTGGTCTCGTCGCAGATGATCTTTGATGTAAGGCCAGTGATGATAGTTGTTGGTGTTGCATTCTAATGACATGGCCAAACCACTTGATCTTCTGTTTTTCAATAAATGTGGCACAAGGTGCTGATCCCACTGTCTGTCTGAAAACAGCATTTCTTACTCGGTCTCGGATTGTTAAGTTGGCAGCTCTCCTCAGGCATCCCATCTCACAGGTGTTGGTTTTGCGAAAGTGTAATTTGGATAAAGTCCAAGTTTGAGATTGGTAGCATAGGGTTAGAGAAGAGAGGCATTGGAGAACATCGTAACAACTGGAAAGATCGAGGGGAAGAGAGGCAGAGGTAGACCAAGAGAAGTGATGCTGGATGGATTGAGACGGTGGCATGGAGGAATATCAGCAGCAGAGTTGATCCAGAAAACCAAAGACCGAGATCTACGGAGAGTCATGAACGCCTACGCCAGCCGGCACGGCACTTGATGATGATGAGCATAGGGTTGGTGTGAATATGTTGTTTATTATCTGTCGTTTTGCGGACACGGGTATATATGGATGTTTCAGTAAGGGTGATAGTTGATATGTAAGTGCACTAGCTTTTTTACATCTGATTTCGATTTCTCTGTTCAATCTGCCATCTTCTGTGATCATACTTCCAAGATATTTGAATTCTTTAACTTGTTTCAGAGTTGTGCTATTTATCTGTACACTTAGTGGGCCCGGCGATCTGCTAACTTGTAGTACTTCGGTTTTGGCTGTGTTTATACTCATAAGAGAATGCGTGAGAATGGAGGTGAAGGCAGTAACAGCGGCATTCCGTTGGCTAGAGGAGACTACTGCAATACACGTTGTATTCACTACGGATTCAAAGAGTATGCTTAGAAAGGTGGAGAAAGGAATGTTTCGTGTGAAATGGCTCTTCAGAGGTCACAGATCGTGAGAATTGTATGGATATTTTGCCCTGGCCATGCGGGTGTACGGGGGAATGAACAGGCTGATTTTGCCTATGGACAAGGGGGAGGTGGTCGTGCGCTTGTGGAACCAGGTGGAGAAGGCGGAGGAACAGACTGAGAATCCATATGTGGAAAGAATGAGATTGCGGGGGATCGGCAGGGGTTCTGGAAGAATCTCAAAACTAAGAGGGAAGACCAAGAGAACTTTTAATCAGACAGCGGTGGGTACGATTAGTAGTATGATTCTTCGCTGGTTGTTGAACGAGATGACGGAGCGCGTATAAGAATGTCCTGAGTGCAGTGATGTCGGTTCTTGACTCAACTCAACTCAACTCAACTCAGCTTATACTCATATTGTATCTGCTGCAGGTTGATCTCAGATTATTAATATGATTTTGTAGTCTGCCCTCGTCGCTGTAAAACAGGCACTGATCGTCTGCAAATTATAACAATAGCGGTGTAAAAAGTTGACAGTATATGTCCTTTATTCTCATGATTATAACAATGGCGATGTGTGAAAAGTTAACTGTATATATGTCCTCTATTCTCGTGATTAGAACAATAGCGACGTGTGAAAAGTTAACTGGATCTGTAACTCTTCTCGTGATTAGGTGCAAGAAAACGTTTCAGGCTATCGAATACGGGTTTACATTAGACGCCCTGACAGATCTGACAGGAGCCATCTGTGAGTTCTACACTCCGGACATCGACCCACCCTCTAATCTCTTTCACATTGTCTACAAGTCTGGCTTAAACAGATCCTTCATGACCTGCTGGAGAAATAACAAGAGACTAACACCCGCTGGATTCAACCGGACAGACGAGCAAAAGGTAATATGATAAATATATGTGTTTGATGACTAAATAGCTGACATAATTCTTATAATACGTTGTTTTTGTTGTTGTTGTTGTTTTTGTTGTTGTTGTTGTTGTCGTCGTCGTCGTCGTCGTTGTTGTTGTTGTTGTTGTTGTTGTTGTTGTTGTTGTTGTTGTTGTAAACATGGAATAGTTAGGACGCTCATCATTTGTGTTTCACGCTAGTGTTCATCATCTTCTCTTTCCTTCCAAAAAGAGCACCATTGATCTCACTTTTTATTAAGTAATTTGCACGTCCTTTACAAGACGTTGCAACCAACCCCAGCATTTACTGGATGATTGTGATTTGCTAGGTAATTTTATCTTCAGTAGTTTGCCATTACTTTCTGAATGGCCGACAACTCATACCATCGAAATCATCGCTAAGCGATCTGCTTCCAAATCACTGGCGGCTGGTTTCGAATCTTCCACTCGGTGTGTATAGAGATCGTGAAGATGTGTTCCACTGTTCCCTAAGCCTCAGACGTCGGCCTAATTTTGGTAGGAAGAACAATTTCCTGTCACATGCCAGCGCGCGACATTCGCATTGGACGTGCACAACCTGACTACACAGTTGTCTTCCTCCCTGGGCAAGTCTGTTAAATAAATCTTTTTTTCCATATCCTTTACAGGACATTGCTGTCAACATCAGCATCTTTCAGCTGATTGTTGATTTCTTGGCAAGATTACGCTCAGTAGTTTGCCATTGCTTTCTGAGCGACCGGCTCAAATACCCCGTAAGTTACCGACGTGGAGAGAACCGCTACCAATTCTCGCGCAACGTCACGTTACTTACGAGAGTATACGAGATTTCGGAGAAAGTCGTGTAACCTCTAGACCAGAGAGACCGGCAAATAAAGAATATTCTAGTAAAAGTAAAGCCGCGATGGCGTAGTGGTTATAGTTGGCCTGCCGGTCCGGTACTCATGGTTTGAATCGAGGTGGAATTTGTTAAAATTTGACCTGACCTATCAGGTCGACCCAGACTGAAATAGGTACAAAGAAATTTCTGCTGAAGTAAAGGCGGCCAGAGTGATACTGACCACTACGATTACTGAGTGCCGACCTGTCTATAAAAATGTTTGCCTAGCACCACATTAACAATGCCTCTTAAGATGTTAAAATAGTCCTTAGCTTACTACAACGACTAATCATGGTTGTATAATACAGCACGCTTACTCAGACGGGGTTCCGTATCGAATCTCCAGCATTGACACTATTCTTATCTACAACCAGTGCTGACCCAGCCACATCAAATGTAATTTAAGCGAAATAAAGTGGGTGTCTTGGTGCGAATTGGGAACATGGAGCTGGACTTAATTTTATATAAACTAAAGGATACTTGATAGGTTGCGTGATCAATATCACACAAACCTCCATACCTTCTCATGAAAGGTCATGGCATCTATTTTAGGCAATATGGAACTAGGAATCGAGATCCATATTACAAAAATCCCGGTTTTCGAACACATGACAACCGATCAGGCAGGCAAACTCTCATAATTTTCTCAGAGTTATTGAGTTGGGTCAAGAACCGACATCTCTGCACTCAGGACATTCCCATACGTGCTCCGTCCCCTCGTTCAACAGCCAGCGTATAGTCATACTATTGATCGTACCCACCGCTATCTGATTAAACGTTCTCCTGGTCTTCCCTCTCAGTTTTGAGATTCTTCCAGAACCCCTGCTGATCCCCAGCAATCTCCTTCTTTCCACATATGGGTTCTCAATCTATTCCTCCGCCTTCTCCACCTGGTTCCACAAGCGCACGACCACCTCCCCCTTGTTCATAGGCAAAGTTCCACCAAGAGGTGCATTCCCTGCTAGCCTATCAGCCTGTTCATTCCCCCGTACACCCGCATGGCCAGGGCAAATAATCCATATAATTCTCACGATCTGTGACCTCTGAAGCGACGAGAGCCATTCCACACGAAACATTCCTTTCTCTATCTTGCTAAGCATACTCTTTGAATCCGTAATGAATACAACGTGTGTTGCAGTAGACTCCTATAGCTCAGAACATTATGGGAACTATCTGGGAAAAGAATTATCGGGGAATGGAACAGAATACCTAACCTCATTATGCCATGGCCTAGACTACGTGAAAGCCTAATGCTTCACACAGCTACCACAGTTTTTGCCACGTGACTATATTTACTTATTACAACGATTATTATGTTTCATACCTAAACTACGTCTAAACTACGTCAGCAACACATGAAATCCTCATCAACATGTAGCTGGTACAGCGCAGAAAGTCGCTCTAATCACGGCTAGCCCAATTTGTTTTTTTTATTGCGCTCGCTCGCTTGTAACTCAAGTGTAGTCCATACAAATACACACTATTTACAGTAGTGCAGGACTGAATTGTGCGTGTGGATTAGCTTTCCCTATTAACAGTGTCCCCCTCGCCATCAGGCGAGCCCACTCCCGCTTCAGAGGTAGCTAGCCCAAATGATTCTTCATCTTTTGTTAGTTATTCTGACTCGTGCAATGTCGTGCCCAAGGTGTCTGCATTGTCCAGTGCCAATCCTCGTTCTGATAGACTCACGCCTCTTCTCCAGGAACCATGCCTTCCATCAGAGGCTGTTTTCTTCCATGTTCAACCTGTGTAGAGTATTTTTCTGTTTCTTGGTCCATGATGTCCTAAACCTTTTATGTGTCTTGTTCCACGACATCCTATAGCTTTTCTGTTTCTCGGTTCCATGATGTCCGAAAACTTGTCTATAGTATTAATGTTCAACAGTCCAATTTTTGTTTCTTAGTGATTGTGAAATTATTTATGACACAAATGGTGCGTGTTCTTAAAAATATCATAGTCATAAATTTGTGGAACTTTTAATAAATCCGGTTAGAGATCATATAAATTGCTAATTTTCGTTGCCTCTCACCGTGGTGGTGGTGATCATGGATCGTCATTTCAACAGCAGGAGTGGAATGACCAAATCCATGTATTATTTAAAGTTTCTTCATGAATTTGTTTATCCGTCTTTTCGTAGCTTGCCTTCAACTGTAGCATAGAGAATGATTTTCATCTTGGAACTATGATATCAGTGCTTCACTGTTGAACACCAATGAATATTACAACTTGCATGCATATTTCTTCTTCATTAACATGTTTTTCTACTTATTCCCCATGTTTCACAAGAATACAACAATACAAGTTGTATATAGCTTCAGACTCAGGGTAATTACAAATATAACACTGTGTAAATAATTGTATAAAGTAACCCATTAAAAGCATTTCTTGTAACTATCAATGCTTGTTACAGACTAGCGAAGAATGTTTTCACCCTAAACTCCATGTATATACACGTGACGTTTGCTATATGTATATACACGTGACGTTTACTATATGTATATACACGTGACGTTTGCTATATGTATATACACGTGACGTTTGCTATATGTATATACACGTGACGTTTGCTATTGCAGGGCCCTGACACAGAACGGTATCTGCATATTATTACTGCCGTTACCAAGGTAACTAAACCTTTATCTATATGTTGTTGTAATCTGTACTTTTATTGATAACATTCATATTTAATTGTCATCCGTTTCATGTGTACGACCATTTTCACTACCTGCATGTGTATGGCAGACCATTTCAAGATCGCTTTAATACAAGAACCGATTACTTGATATTGTTTTTCCCTTCATACTTTATAGTTATGTACGTCTCATTCTTCTAAAATTCATTTTATAAAGTCAGTAGACCCACAAATCATGTTTTATGTGAATGTCTAGACTTGTTTTAGTATATGCTATTAAATTTACCTTCCATTTTTTCGTATACTGTGCAGGGGTGGGGGGATTTTTAGATATTTAATATGAAAAGGGGGGATGACGTTCTGAAAATACGGTGAAGGGGGGCACGGGCCAAACTTTTGGTAGGAAGGTAGGGGGTGGGGGCGGGAATGACGTTCTGAAAATATGGTGAAGGGAGGCACGGGCCAAAAAAGGGTAAGAACCACTGGACTAGTCGATGAAATTGGCTCTTGAAACAATAGACTAGAGAAATATGATATCTGGTCGCTATAGGAAATCAGCTAGACACTACGGTGGAATAGAGATATGAAGAATAGACTGTACGCTGTCAAAATTTCATTATACCATTACAGCTGGTCTGTTTCTCCCGGCCACCTGTTATCTGTTGTAAACAATGAAAGTAAATTAACCCCAGTGCTATGGCATACAAGCAGACAACAGAAACACAAATACGTACACAGCTGCCATTCACTAACTAGTGTATAATGATTAACATAACAAACTTTGTACTACAGTAAACATGTGTTGCAAGTACATAAATACTGCAATTATATTTTTGGTTTAGCAAATTCACTATCGCGTACTCAAACAAATGAAGTTCGGAAACACAAGTTTATAATAATGGATCTAGAATGTTAGTTCTGGTGCACTAAATTCGTCAGATATATAGTATGTCAAATGCAAATGTGTAAACACCTAGGATTGATAATGATCACAATTTTCAATGGTGGAACCAGTCTGGAAAAACATAGAACATGACCGGATGATGGGGGAGGTCCAACTGGGGATGACAGTCTTCCTCCGCTGGCTGACGACTCATCTCAAGTCATGGTAGATTCAGGATCTCAAATGTTATTCGACTGCACTCAGCCAAAGTTATTTCGTGCTGAATGTAATATGTCTGTGAACGTCGAGTATGTGATTGTTGATCAAATTAGGTCAACCACATGTCCAGCACTACGTGGCAACAGGTTGTGTTCATTCTTCTGTTTAGTCTTTCGCTGATAACACTTGGTGGAATGTTACAAACAGTCAATGAGTTCCACGCATAAAGCAATTTAAAGACCGGTAATAATACAGTACTCACGTTCCTGAAACCACTCAGATTGATAGGAGTTTTTGTAACCGTCTGGTTCCTCATCTAGGCACTGCTCGTGTGAGTTGACATTGGATTTCTCGTTGAAGTTGTTGTGTGAAGATACTGGACTCTCCACATCAAGGCCCACAAGCGGTCAATCAAAGCACTACCACACATTAAATTAGCACAACATGCGATTACTTGTCATTCTGACAAAAGGCACTTAAAACCAGCAATGTGTCTCTGTGACAAGCAGCGGCCACAACTGACTATGCTCTAGACCAGTGTTCTCAACCGGTGGGGAATTTCCCCACGGGGGGGGGGTCGGGTGTTAAGGTTTCCGGGAGGGGGGGGGGGGAGATTAACACCACAGATTGGCAGACTCAAACTGACTTCAGGATCGCACAAAACGCGATCGTCCCCTTTTCCTGAATTATGTGTGAGCGTGTGTGTGTGTGTGTGTGTGTGTGTGTGTGTGTGTGTGTGTGTGTGTGTGTGTGTGTGTGTGTGTGTGTGTGTGTGTGTGTGTAGTGGTACCTCGGGTTACGAACGTCTCAGGTCTCGAACGATTCAGGTTACGAACAACAACTTCGAAAATGTTATGTCTCAGGTAACGAACAGTGCCTCGGGTTACGAACGAAAGCGAGAGAGAGAGAGAGAGAGAGAGAGAGAGAGAGAGAGAGAGAGAGAGAGAGAGAGAGAGAGAGAGAGAGAGAGAGAGAGCAAGGTGTAACGTTGGAGACAAACGATCGCGTACAATACAAACAGTATTACAAATGAGCTTGTGGATCTTCAGAATGAACATCTAAAGACATTAAAGAAGGAGCCGTTGTCCGATGACGAGGAGTCAGTGACTGTTTCAACTGCCAGGAGTAAAGAAATTTGCAGCAAGTGGGCAGAAGTCGAAGACTTCATTGTGAACCATCATCCAAACAACCTTGTTGCTAACAGGGCAGTAAACCCTATAAATGATAACACGATGGCCTATTTCAGAATGATTCTCCAGCAAAGGAAGCGACAAATTTCCCTTGCTAGTTTCTTGGTGCAGAAAGATTCCCAGTCGGCTGCCAACAAATTGCGACAAGATACTCCTGAAACTAATGATTCAGAATGACAAAGAAAGTGACAAATTTCTCATTTTCATTTTCTTGGTAATAAAGATAGACTAAATCTCTTTTTATTTTACATTTAATTCATTTGGTTGTTTTCTTTCTCTTTATTTAATACGTGAAGTACACGTATTCTTTGCGTTTTGTCAAGTAAGCGACCGGATGTTAATTAAAACAAAAAGAAAAAGAACGATACTTCGATCTCTAATCTGATTGTCTTTATTCCATTAATTTCAATGTTTCGGTGTTACTAACGTTTCGGGTTACGAACCGAGTTCTGGAACGAATTAAGTTCGTAATCCCGAGGTACCACTATATATATATATATATATATATATATATATATATATATATATATATATATATATATATATATATATATATATATATATATATATATATATATATATATATATATATATGTATATATATATGTATATGGGTGTGTATTAAAGGAGGGAATGACTTTTTTTTTGGGGGGGGGGGGGGGGATGACACTCTGAACATATGGTGAAATGGTCATGGGTCAAAAAGGTTGAGAACCAGTGCTCTAGGCTCCCGGTCTTTTGTGCCGGTGGACACATGTGGCCGTGGAATATTACAACAAACAAACAAACAAAACAAAAAAACAACTGGCTGACACTATCCCGGTGTGTACAATCACTGGAGTTTGCTGCATCGCCCCACGCTGTGATAGTGCAAGCCTGAAACAAAAGATGCAAGGTGTTGGTAAAAATTTCCCCTATAATGTATTCCCCCACCCCCCACCCCAACCACCACCCAACTAACTTATTAATATTATAAAACAAAGACAACCATAATTCTCGTAAACCATTCTCATTATTATTTAATGCACATAACTGCAGGAACTAGTGTTATATTAAAATAACAGTTATGGCAAACACGTATGTTAATATATCACAATCATTATAGTTAGTGACTCCTGCTATCAACTGCCTATTCTTTCTGATCAGTTTTTGTATGTGTGTGCTTGTGCTTGTGTTTGTGTGTGTGCTTGTGTGTGTGTGTGTGTATGTGTGTGTGTGTGTGTGTGTTTGTGTGTTGTAGATACCCCGCGTAACGTCAAGTGAGAAGCACTTCCGGTCATTTCACCACAATGTGCTTCGCCAAACCATCAGGTCCTCTGTGTTCTTGACAGGTTCGACGGCTAATTTTTTTTGGGGTGCCACTTTGCCAACCCATCCATCATTTTCTTCCTCTCCTGACACTTGTATCTAAAGTCCTTTTATATAAAGCCAGTTCATCCAGCGTGTTCTTCTTCTTTCGACATATGTCGCTAAGTACCTCTTATATATAGCCAATCTATTGAGCATTTTCTTCCTCTTTCGGCATTAGTGAACCCCATAACAGCAGGATGAAGTATGAATTCTTTAACTCGAGAAATAAGAAAGAACACAAGAAAGGACAAAAATCAATATATACAAGATTGCTGTACCAGAATAGAGCAATATCATAAGACTAGAAGAAATGTTCAAAGAAATGAAGTTATTGACAAGAAATGTTTAATCTCAATTTAATGTTATCTGTGACAAGATGGGAAATACCTTCACAGAATCTAGACAAATTCTAGAAAGATGGCAGGAGTACTGAAGTGGAATGTATTATATGAGTGACAGTGAGGATATGAATGAGATACATGAGCCAATGATAGCAGAGACAGAACCTGACCCCTCAATAGATGAAATTGCATGGGCAATAAAGAACCTTAAGAATGGTAAATCAACTGGATGTGATGAGATATCAGCTGAACTAATTAAAGCGGGAGGAGAAGAAAGCATACAAATCTATCACTGCATTATGTAAAAAGATGTGGAAATGTCGTATATGGCCACAAGTTTGGAAGAGAACTATCTTCATTCCAATACCACAAAAAGGGCAACCTGAAATTATGCACCAACTATAGAACTGTTGCCGTGATCAGTCATGCAAGTAAAATTCTACTAAAAATCATAATGGGAAGACTTTGAAAGAAAACGGAAGAAATTAACGTGGTTCAAGCTGGATTTAGACAAGGAAGAGGAACAAGAGATCACATTCTCAGCATGCGTTTAATAATAGAGAAGTGCAGAGAATTTAATGTAAATCCTATTCTCATGTTTTGTGGATTATTCAAAGGCATTTGACTGTGTACAGCATCAGAAACTTTGGGAAAATGATGAGGAATATAAGCTTTCCATCACGTGTAATACAACTCATAAAAATGCTCTATTTAGACCAACAAGCAGCGGTTATAATAGATGGTGAAACATAAGATTGGTTTGACATCAAGCAAGGAGTCCGTCAGGGATGTGTGCTGTCCCCCTATTTGTTTAACCTGTACGCCGAAAATATAATGAGAAATGTAAGAGAGGATATAAACAGGGAGCTATATGATGCCCTAAATATCGTGGTCATGACATACCAGAGATTCGGTATGCTGATGATACAGTATTGCTATCCAAAACACAGACTGGTATAGAAAACCTAATAGCCTCAATCCAATTTAATAGTGAAAATCACAACTTATATCTTAACATAGTAAAAAACAAAGATAATGCATACAGATAAAACTACTATCGGGAAAGAAATATATGTTAATTAGGAAAAATTGGAGGTGGTGGTACATTTTGATTATCTTGGGTCATTGATTACCAACAATAGTGACACAATGAAAGAAATTAAACGACGACTATCAATTGCTCTTCAAAGACTAAAACAACTGAATAAATTATGGAGTGGGACAGATATAACTACAAAAATTAAATTGTTAAGAGTATGCATCTTTCCCATTGCAACATACGCCTGTGAGACCTGGACACTTACTAAACAAGCCGAACAGCGCATACATGCCTTTGAATATAAATGTTATAGACCAGTGGTTCTAAACAGGTGGAGAATCCCCCCCCCCCTCCAGGAATTTTAGGGTTTCCAGGAAGGGTTGAGGGGGGGGGGGGGGGAAATAAAATTATTTCAAGATTGCATTATTACAAGAACCGATTACTTGATATTGTTTTTCATACTGTACGGTTCTGTACGTCTCACCCTTCTAACATTCAATTTATAAAGTAAGTAGACCCACAAATCATGTTTTATGTGGACGTCTAGACTTGTTTTAGTATGTGCTATTAAATTTAGCTTCCATTATTGCGTATACTGTGTAGGGGCGGGGGCAGGATTTTTAGGCAGGAAATACGAAAGGGGGGAATGACGTTCTGAAAATATGGTGAAGGGGGGCGCGGTCCAAATTTTTAGGTAGGAAATACGAATAAAAAGGGAGGGGGTGACGTTCTGAAAATATGGTGAAAAAGGGGGGGGGGGGCGCACGGGCGAAAAAAGGTTGAGAACCACTGTAATAGACGAGTTCTAAGAATATCTTGGGTAAAGAAACGAACAAATGCATCCATACTTCAAGTGCTGAATATTGAAGAAGGTTGGCTATTAAAGACGATAAAACAAAGAAAATTGAAATATTTTGGTCACTTGAAACGTCACGAAAGCTTAGAGAGAACAATAATGGAGGGGTACATGCCTGGGAAGAGAGGAAGAGGAAGGCCAAAGAGAAGATGGGTGCAGGATGTGGCGGATGATCTCCAGATGGGTGTATCGGAAGCGGGACATTTTGCTTATGATCGAGAGATTTTCCGGAAAGTTGTTATGGAAGCTAGGATCTTCTACTAAATGAATGAATGAATGAATAAATGAATGAATGAATGAATGAATTAGTCTCTAACACCCGCCAATATATTTCACCCCATCCAACATTTCCTCCATCGCTCGACATGTGTCTTTAACGCCCTCTTACACAAATTAGACCCATGTCTCTAACACACTCTGACATATTGTCAACACGCACAATATTTTTTTCCTCTCCAGACAATATGTGTGAAACACTCTCTCACATATTGCCAACCCTTCCGTCATGTTTTCTCTCTCATATTGTCAAACCACCCAACATTTTCTCCCTCTCTTAACATATCACCCTTGATATGTAAGACAGAAGAGTACATTTATAAATATCGTTTTACTCTTTACTTGTAATGCTCAATGTGCTGTCTGTTCAGTCATGTTAAGAAAGTAATCAATCAGTGTGCCATTTTACAAACATAAGCAAGCCCTTATACAGGCATACTATTCACATAATACATTCTTCTCTAGCTAATCTGATATATTCGGGCAAAGTGGCAGGATTCCATTCAACAATAGACAATAGAGAGCATCCCCAGGATAAGCTTGTGTTGTGGGAAAAGAGCAGATGCACAGACTGACTGGATCTGCACCGTTTGGTGGAGTACTGGTGCATGATACGCCCGTGTGTTGCTGGGAACCCATACGGGGAAGCAAAGAATAGTAACACTGTTGCCTACCATGCATGTCGTAACAGGCGACTAAGGAGGCTATGGCTCCGTCGCCCTGCTACTGAGTGAGTGTGTGGCGCGACACTGTGAGCTGAGAGTTTCGCGTGGAATGCTTTTACATCTGTCGGTGGTTGTTTATAGTGTGAACTGCATGTTTGGAACGATGGCGGCCGGCTGTTGCTGGATTGACTGGTTTGCCTTTTCGGCTCATGGGTGCATTTTTCAGGAGACTCCTGGGAGTCACCGCTGGAGCTACGGAGTTCGTGCTTTGTGCGGCGCTTTCGGTGGGTCGTCCTGCGGAAAGAGACCAAGCCATATGGGATAAAACCTAGGTCAATGAAGTCTTTCTGGTGACTGCCGTTTCCATCGACGATGAACTGTATTTTTCATGGAGGACTTTTGTGTTGGCATTCTGGCGGCGGCATTATGCACAGTGTACCTGTGCGGGCTGTTGGCTTGCCGATACTCCTGTCTACTCATTGTTCACATTGGGCAGTGAGCAGCATTTTATGTGATATTCACTGGCACAGGAACGGAGCAATATGGGGACGACCCGTTGCCGTGAAGTTGGAACCTCGACTAACTAACTAACTAACTGGTGCATGATAAGGCAGATTAGGAATCGTGTGTATCGTGCAGAAGAACGGGCATATCATCACGGCCTGGAGAGAATGTTGCTGCGGGGAGTGACCAGAGAATCTGACCGACCCTCAACACTCCGAGGAAATGCCAGACTGACTTTAACCGAACTGCGACTGATACCACTAGTAATGGGACTCTTCGCTGGCTGTTGCAGATGAAGATGGAGCAGGTATGGGAATGTGCAAGTGCTGCGATGTCAGTTCTTGACTCAACTCAACGGAACTCAACTCAACTCAACGGAACTCAGCTCTGACATTCTTTTCTGTGTTTTTCCTGCGTTACATTCCCAATGAAGTTTAAAACTTCAACCATCTACAAAAAGTCATCCTATCATTTTAATGTCTTGTAGTTTCGTCTATGTCTTCCCATATTATTTATCTGTGTGTGCGGTGCTGTTTGTTCATTGTGTATTTAGTCTCCCTTTTGCAATGTGAATTCCAGATGCATGACTTTCTAGGTATGCTATAAACAGGTTTTCTTAATGCTTGTTCTCTCCAGTCCTTATCTCCCAACTTTTAATTCTCGTGAATTTATTTAATTTTCTACATAAGCTATAAATTAATATGCTCTTCAATACACATTTCTGACACTAACCTCCGTGTATATGCACAAGACATCGATTCAAAATAACATGCAAGCTGACTTCAGAAACTGCGAGATTAAGTAGATTAAAAGTTAAGAAGAGCAACGAAATGCGTTAATGAAAGTTGGATGCATAGACAGGTTGACTTAAAGTGTGTACCTAAAAGATCTATAAGCAAAATAAATAAAGCCAAGATCAGAATTTTCGTTGATGCAAATATTCACAATAATTACAAGCAAGTACTTACCACATTTACGGTAATATTAAAGTCAAATTACAGCCTAAAGCAATGTCTAGGTGTATGATTACATTTAGAGAACAACCTAACAGCCACGGAATTACAACAGTTTAAGTAATCGGGGTGGGGGTGAGGGAGGATTGAACATGTTTAATGGATGTTACAGAAGATATGCGCAGCTGAAAATATTTAATGGGTGAAGATATTTACTTGGTCTAGAATTAATCAGTTTATTAAAATATATTTAGAAAACATAAACAATTGATATGCTGATGATGTATGGTACAAAGTTCAAGAACTGAATACCGATAATTATCTCTGGTTCCTAATGTATTGGGATGGAAGTCCCGGTAGTGGTCATCTGGTGGCAGCTGTCCGCATCTGCCATGATATCATTGAAGAGAAGAGCGATCACATCCGCTGACTTGTGAAAATAAGCCCGTAGAAGTTGAGCATCAGGCTTTAGAATTCATATGTTGCGTAAACACTTCCTAATACATACCTGGTTGGTAGACATTAAAGACAGCTACCATTTTAAAATAAGGAATAAACAGCGAGAACCACTTGTAGACACAATACACTTTTCTAATACCCACAGCTTGCATGGTTTTGTCGATTGCAAGTTACTGTTTGCATGAAAAGGGCGCGTCCTGGCTGATTTTGGAAAAGTTATTTGCTTCAATTTCGTAAAAAGTCTACAAATTGTACGGTTTTATAGAGCTAAGACTAATTAAAAGTCCATAGTTTGAAAGGTTTAACCATGGTATTTGATACGACTTTCGTGAATTATCCAGTTTGTATTATATTGCCCTGCTAAAAGCTATAACCCGTCAACACGATATTTTCCAGACCGCAGTTAAGAGAAATCTGAATAAAGGCAAATAACAGAAATCAGATACTGGCAAATTTAAGAATACAATATATCTTTGCGGAATCCTTGAAGTCATTAAAATATTAGACATTAATTCGAAGGCATTGCCAGACACCTTAAGAAGCAAAGCGAACAGTATAGGACAGACGGCCAGGGAGTCAGTACGAGGGTAGGTTAATAAATAAGTAACAAATGGCTGTAAACAATAACTAACTACGAGGGTAAGTTAATAAGTAAGTCACAAATGGTTGTAGAAAAATAACTACACATGATAACAACTTGAAAGCAGTTTATTTTTATACATACATTGTCCCTTTATTTCTCAACATAATTTCCACCAACATTGATGCACTTATCTCATCGTTTTATCAGTCCTCCCAAACCCGCTGCATAGAACTGCGTGCTTTGTTTTCATTTACCGGCCATCCCACAGAACTGTGTGACTTACTTATTGACTCGTCCTCGTAACTTTTTCTTCCCAGCTATGCACCGTTTCACGGGATACATTTTTGTCAGCATAAACACTGAAACCCACCTTGGCGGGAGACATTTCGCGAATGGCGCCGAAGTTGAATGTGAACTGAAAACGTGGTTTAGACAACAGAGCACGCAGTTCTATGCGGCCGGTTTGGGAGGACAGATAAAACGATGGGATAAGTGTACCACTGTTGGTGGAAATTATATTGAGAATTGCAGGGACAATTTATGTATAAAAATAAACTGGTTTCATGTTGTTATCATATTTAGTTATTTTTTTACAGCCATTTGTGACTTACTTATTAACTTACCCTAGTATTAACAGCTAAAAGCAAACACGCATTCTTCTTCTTCTTCTTCTTCTTCTTCTTCTTCTTCTTCTTCTTCTTCTTCTTCTTCTTCTTCTTCTTCTTGTTCTTCTTCTTCTTTCTTTCTTTCTTTCTTTCTTTCTTTTCATTTGGAGTCAGTATCCACATGCAGTTTTGTTTCATCCATGAACTGCGTTGTCTTCTGCAATCTCTGAAGGCATCCTTAGATATTGGGTTGTTTCGCCCGACCACAGAATAAACCAGGGATAAGCAACGTTTGTTATGAGTTGTGACAAAATCATGTCCCTTGGCGTGACAACCTGAGTACACTATATATATATATATATATATATATATATATATATATATATATATATATATATATATATATATATATATATATATATATATATATATATATATATATATACCATCTCATCTCATCTCATCTCATATTGTTCCTCTTGTACCTTGCGGTGTCGAGGTGAAGTATAAACATCGTGAGAGTGCCCGATTATGGGCTTCATGTATCGATATTCCCATGGACTGCTATTCCCTCCGTCCAACGTTTACGTGGTCGGCCTCTTCCTCTGTTTCCATCTGGTCTGTACATCATTGCTTGTTGTGGTATGCTGTTGACTGGTAGCCTACTTGCATGGCCAAACCATTTGACTTGCTGCTTTCTAATAAAATCTAGTGCTGCTATAACCCCCACTTGAGTCCTGATTTCTTCATTTCTGATCTTATCTCTTCTTGATACGTTGAGTATTCTTCTCAGGAATCTTATTTCTGTTGTTGTGATGTTTCTTTTCTCTTTTTCTATCATTGTCCAGGTTTGGCACTGGTAGCATAGAGTTGGTAGGAAGATTGTATTATAAAGTGCTTTCTTAGTTGTTATTGATACATGTTTGTTCTTTAGTATTGGTGCCATTTGTCCAATGAGTTGATTTGCCTTATTGCACATATTTTCGATCTCGTCTTATGATCTGCCATTTGATGATATTATACTTCCTAGATACTTGTAACTCTTTACTTGTTTTAAGGGATGTTCATTTAAGTGAATTATTGTTGTTTTTTTCTTCTTTTGTTATAATCATTACCTCTGTTTTACTTGTGCTAGTTTTAACGCTATGTTCCCTACACATTTCGTTTAGACTATTCATGTGGTCGTGTAATTCACCTTCTGATTTTGCTATTAGTGCTTGGTCGTCCGCAAACAGGAGTTCTCTAATGGTTAGATTTGCAGATGGTTCTTCTTCTGTGTTCTCGTCATGCGGTATTCTTGCGGTCTCTGTTTGGCTGGTTTCTTTACATATGTTGTCTATATATGTTATGAACAAGAGAGGGGACAGGTCTGAGTGTCTTTCTCTTGCTCTGACTATGCATTCGCTGTTGTTATATAAGCTTCTACATAGGTTTGTTAGATGTGTACTCACACCATATTGTTTAAGGATTTCCCACAGCTTGTTTCTATCTACTCTATCAAATGCCTTTTCTTAGTCGACAAAGGCTATGTAGAGTATTTCATTGAATTCGATTGATTTTTCTATAAGTTGTCTAAGAGCAAAAATGGCATTTGTGCATCCTTTGTTTTTCCTAAATCCAAGTTGTCTTTCGCTTAACATTACACATACAATAACCATTGAAGCACATGTATTTGTTCTTGTTTTAACATGTCTCCGATACTTTAAATAAATCATATATTCTTTGTCGAGTATTTAATGTTTTAATATAAATAGGAATATGTACAAAAACTATATTTTGCAATATTTAAAACTGCCATATGCAGACACAGTGTAACAGAGACGACTGAGTGCAAGGGATAAGTAGCTAACACCTAGACCAGGGAGACCGGCATAAGAGTATCTAGTTCAGGAATTAGTCAGATATTTCTGCGCTACCGTATGACAGTAGACAGTAGGTATTACCCGCTTTCTGTTAGCACCGAATATTGGGCGGGGCTCACCAAACCGGACACCCCACATTGTGCCAACGGCAAAATGCAACCTTAAGACTAAATGTCATGGCAGGGCGGACCAGGCCCTAAGCCTTGGTCGACAAATAGTCAAAGATGGAAGCTCCGACAGGCGGACAGTTAGAGCATTGCTTTGTTGAACTGGTAGCTTCTGCAGTTTGTCTTGTTCCAGATGTATTGGTGTTACCTTTCCTCTGGAGTAAACTTGGCGGGGCGAGAGAGGGGTCATGCTTCATGGGCAATACATGATCTCTAAATTCAGCCCAGGCTTTGTGTTATGGAGAGGTATAACACCATTTTCAAACTGTCGTCTATCAAGAAGGCAAGGTCCCAATTCTGCCCCATAGTTCCCCAAATGAGTATGAGAATACAGGAGATCAGACTGTTTACTACCCTTGGCCAGTAACAATAAATAAATCAGTTCGTGGGAAACGCAGCGAAACGTGAGTCCCGAACATCCTCCTGTCAATTTTGTCATAAAAATGGCAGGTTGCAGAAGTGCATTTCCAATCTAAAACATTTTAGAATAAGGGAGTTGCATAAGCCACATTCCATCGCAAGGGTATTTTAGACACGAGAGAAGGAAAGCACAGGGTGGAGGACCACACAAGCACACAACATACGCGACTTACGTACAAGCACACACCAGTTACACACAAACACACAACACACATCATTTACGCTCAAGCACACAACACACATTACTTACATACAAGCACACAACACACATCACTTATACACGAGCACACAACACATACCACTTACATATAGGCACACTAAACAAACCAGTTACACACACGCACACAAGCACACACCACTTACGCACAAGCACACAACACACACCACTTACACACACGCACACAAGCACACACCACTTACACACAAGCACACAACACACACCACTTACACACAAGCACACAACACAACCACTTACACACACACACACACACAAGCACACACCACCTACGCACAAGCACACAACACACACTACTTACACACCCGCACACAAGCACACACCGCTTACAAACAAGCACACAACACACACCACTTACACACAAGCTCACACCACCTACACACAAGCACATGGACGTACATAAACTGACATGTTTGTCCTTGTCTAGTTCTCCATCATCGGAGGGCGAATGGAACAGATGATACGACTCAAGTGCCCCTTTACTGCCGAGCCCAAGTGGCAAGGCCGGTTTTCTGATGGGTATGTATAAATATATGTATTTGTGTATTATGTGTGTGTGTGTGTGTGTGTGTGTGTGTGTGTGTGTTCTTTCGTGCGGGCGCGTGTATGTGATGTGTTTGTGTGAGAACGTGCGTGTATGGGGTTAGAGATTTGTGTGTGTGGGGAGGTGTGTATGCGCGCGCGTGTGTGTGTGGGTGTGTGACGTATAACATTTTTCAACTGAATATCACTTGTGTGTCAACTTGTTATTGATCTAATTAGTAGACGGCGAGGGCAGCTGATGCTAACATTATATCCAGCAGTTTTATGTCTAAGCTATTAATATAAGGTGTGTGTGTGTGTGTGTGTGTGTGTGTGTGTGTGTGTGTGTGTGTGTGTGTGTGTGTGTGCGTGCGTGCGTGCGTGCGTGTGTATGTGTGTGTGTGCGTGTGTGTGTGGGTGGGTGGGTGGGTGTTTTTTTTCTGTTGTCATGTATCCCCCAAAGGAACATAGGCCCGCAATGTTTCTCTTGTCATGTATCCCCCAAAGGAACATAGGCCCGCAATGTTTCTGTTGTCATGTATCCCCCAAAGGAACATAGGCCCGCAATGTTTCTGTTGTCATGTATCCCCCAAAGGAACATAGGCCCGCAATGTTTCTGTTGTCATGTATCCCCCAAAGGAACATAGGCCCGCAATGTTTCTGTTGTCATGTATCCCCCAAAGGAACATAGGCCCGCAATGTTTCTGTTGTCATGTATCCCCCAAAGGAACATAGGCCCGCAATGTTTCTGTTGTCATGTATCCCCCAAAGGAACATAGGCCCGCAATGTTTCTGTTGTCATGTATCCCCCAAAGGAACATAGGCCCGCAATGTTTCTGTTGTCATGTATCCCCCAAAGGAACATAGGCCCGCAATGTTTCTGTTGTCATGTATCCCCCAAAGGAACATAGGCCCGCAATGTTTCTGTTGTCATGTATCCCTCAAAGGAACATAGGCCCGCAATAAGCTCACGCCAAGTCTTCCTACGTTATCTCTTGGAGCTCACTCGATGTTCTCCCTACATTATTCATTCCTGTCTCTATTTCTCTTCTCCGTGTGTTTTAGGTCTCTCTCTCTCTCTCTCTCTCTCTCTCTCTCTCTCTCTCTCTCTCTCTCTCTCTCTCTCTCTCTCTCTCTCTCTCTCTCTCTCTCTCTCACGTTTGCCATGTGG
Source organism: Cepaea nemoralis (assembly GCA_014155875.1). Taxonomy (NCBI): domain Eukaryota; kingdom Metazoa; phylum Mollusca; class Gastropoda; order Stylommatophora; family Helicidae; genus Cepaea; species Cepaea nemoralis. The sequence goes on along the minus strand of JACEFZ010000203.1, from coordinate 471,452 downwards.
GTTCTGGATAGATGTCTTTCATGTGATACTACTAATCTATATCCAGTAATTGTTTTAGTTGTTCTCCGTGTTTCAATTTAAAATTAGTGTTACAGATTCTGTTTGAAAATACGTAGATTTCATCTCTTTAAACTTTTACAAATTTCGTAGTGCTGTGTGAGTTTCTTTGTACGCATTTGCATGGGTGTTAAACCCAGGTCAACATGGTCTAATGAAAAAGAACGCGTGTTTTTAAACATCTGTTGTGCTGATGCTGAGGTAAGGGGTTCAACCCCTACACCGGACAGTTGGACTATAATGTTGACCTGTCGTCCTTGACTTGGGGACGTAAATTACAAGTACCTCTGATGTCAGAGTGGGTTCGGCTGATGGCGATGGACATTGTTAATAGGGACAGTTAATCAACACGCAAAATTCAGTCCAGCACTACTGGAAGTAGTGTGTATGGACTACGCTTGAGTTCAAAGTGAGCGAGCGAAAAAAACACACACAACAACAACAAAACGGGTGTGAAACGCAGACAATGAGCAGACCAGCTGAATGACATCTAATGGCAGTGGAAGTGTGGTTTCTGGGGAAAATGCAAATAATACAATGGACAGACAGAAAACCAATGAGTAATTCCTAACCAATGAGCAAATGAAAACCGTAGACTGACTGGGGACATTAGATTTAGCCTGTCACGATGTTTGGGCACATTATGAGAAGAAATAAACCGGAACACTTGGGGATAACTGGGGCGATTGAGGGTGAAAGAACAATGGGAAGGCAGAGAGATAAATACCTACATGGCCTGGCCACTTGGCATAATCGAGACAAGACCACAGAGCTCTGGTGATGGGGTCAGATGGCGAACCATGATCACCCGCTCTTATCGGCATGGCACATGATGATGAGTGTTGCCTTCATATTCTAATCTGTAAGAATGATAATGGTATCACACAATTTCTACATTTATTTCATACGTTTTCGCTATATATTTCTCATTAAAAACTCTGCATTTCATGTCCTAATATGTTGCTTTTATGGAGTTGTTTATCCTTTGAGGGGGCCCATATTTTTTTTTCCCGCGTTTCCATCCTGTTTCAGAATATTGCGATCAACATCAGCATTTTTCAGCTGTATGTTGATTCCTAGGCTAGATTACGCTCATCAGCACGCCACTCCTTTCTGAGCGACTGGCTCCATACTCTCATAAGTCACTGGCGCGACTCGAACCGCTTCCAATTCCCGCACGCTCACGTCAACCACCAGAGTATTCGGGGTTAGGAGAAAGCTGCCAACCCCTCGACCAGGAAGACCAGTGGGAACCCACAATGCCTTATCAATTTCTTGTCATTGTCCGCAACGTCAAAGTAAAGAGGCGATTTTTTTTAACTACGTTACTCTATTATTGTGCACACTGTGATAGTCTGGTTAGTGTAGAATTTATTTAGCCAAAAGCCAATTTGATCATGCCTTAGTTGTTTCCAAACAACATTTCTTATTTTAATCTCTTCAGCCTGATCCTATTTAACATTTTCCCAAAGACCTGACAAAAAAAAAATATTCCTTCATAATTGTCACAACCCTTATATCACCAGATATCCTTCACCCCGGTCTGCTGGTATTTCTAAAGTGGCTTATACTGTTTAATACCTTGTGAAGTAATTTATTGAGAGTTTTTGTATTGGCTTTAATCTGTTGGGATATTATCTGGACCAGCAGCTTTCCCGTCCATCAGAAGTTTAGTCTAACTTCATGTTATGGGTTCTCACAGTTGATATCCAGCTCTGCTTCTGCAGGCACGATATATGGAGACTCTTTTGAGACTGATCTATTCAGAAGTTTCTAAAAGTATTCAATCAATATGTTAATTTTATCTTCAATTTTTGCACAAGAATTCGCATTTTTATTTTTGATAAGTCCACTTGTTATATAATACTATTTGTCTGCTCTTTTTCTTGTGGTGATGAAGTGTCTGAAGTTTCATTTCTGTCCTACTACTTCTCACTTATCATACTGTGATGTGTATTTCTAGAAGCTGTTTCTTGTGTAGTATCTTCTGCATATACCGCACGAAGAGCACGTATGTTCACGACATAGCACCAACGCCGGAAATACGTGCAGGGCAGCATCTGTTCCTGTGTTTCCATGGAAGGTGGACCAGCTTTGAACATATGCCCCGTCACACAAAAGCGGTTGGCTAGGGGTATAATTTCCACCTCAGGACATTTTGTCAAGTTGAATTAATCTGTCAGTTGAAGAACATTTAACAGTTTCGTAATTCAACAGTACACGCAATAGTGTAAATCATTTATGCATAATCTAGGTGTGTACTGAGAGGTGCAAGGAGCTTCTTGGTGTTACAGTTTCTGGGCATTTCAACTGTTGCGGTTCACTAACTGAGAGAGACTTTTCCAGTTCGGTTCAGGCCTGTGTTTGCCATATATCCGGGGTATACGACAAGGACTCACGATCGAAGTCTTGCACGGGGCTTAGAAAAGTCAGCACGGAGCCTGCTGGCGCCCGAAGTGAGGTACAGGCAACCCTTTATACAAAACACACTTCCCCAAGTCGGTGACAGAAATCCCTACACCTCCGTATTCCATCCACCACCATACAATGACCACAGAGTGACAATGTTAATGAAATAGTATGGCAAACATTTAGTAATTTGGTAAACAACTAGCAGAACGGAGCAGGAAATGCTCGAATCGATTCACTGGCAAGGCAGAATCATCACATGAACCACAGCAGACAATGGTGACTAAAACCAAGCAAATATTGCAACTGAAGTTCGTTAATCACCGTCGACGTGTTTCTGAACCGTACATGTTACACCAACAATACCCATAATGGTAACATGATCATTAACATACCATAAATAACAGTTGCGATAAACAGCCTCTATGCCATGACTCCATACACACGGACTCAGGAACTAAGGTTCATTCCAGTCTATACAATATGGCAAAATAGGGACATACTCCCTATGATAAACGTGTGATACACGCTTTAGAAACAGCCCGTTGTCGTTCTGTTTCGTCAAGTACAGGTATCAATCCCAATCGAGTCGGATTTGTTTAAATGGACCTTGGCTCCCAGCCTGGAGTTAGGGTCCGGACATGGCCTTGGTCAGATCAGCCACCCAGCGCCTAATTAGTCTTTAAAAATATGGGTTGGGGTTGGCACCATACACTCAATAGACATCACGATGTTACATGGGTCTGTTCTTTTACTTGTTGAAAAACAAAGTTCTGTTCCTAACCTACATTGTGGCACAATTATCTACACGTGAAACACGATTTACTGCCTAACCTACATTCTGGCACAATTATCTACACGTGAAACACGATTTACTACCTAACCTACATTCTGGCACAATCATCCACATGCGAAACACGGTTTACTACCTAACCTACATTGTGGCACAATTATCTACACGTGAAACACGATTTACTACCTAACCTACATTCTGGCACAATCATCCACATGCGAAACACGGTTTACTACCTAACCTACATTCTGGCACAATTATCTACACGTGAAACACGATTTACTACCTAACCTACATTCTGGCACAATCATCCACATGCGAAACACGGTTTACTACCTAACCTACATTGTGGCACAATTATCTACACGTGAAACACGATTTACTACCTAACCTACATTCTGGCACAATCATCCACATGCGAAACACGGTTTACTACCTAACCTACATTGTGGCACAATTATCTACACGTGAAACACGATTTACTACCTAACCTACATTCTGGCACAATCATCCACATGCGAAACACGGTTTACTACCTAACCTACATTCTGGCACAATTATCTACACGTGAAACACGATTTACTACCTAACCTACATTCTGGCACAATCATCCACATGCGAAACACGGTTTACTACCTAACCTACATTCTGGCACAATTATCTACACGTGAAACACGATTTACTACCTAACCTACATTCTGGCACAATCATCCACATGCGAAACACGGTTTACTACCTAACCTACATTCTGGCACAATTATCTACACGTGAAACACGATTTACTACCTAACCTACATTCTGGCACAATCATCCACATGCGAAACACGGTTTACTACCTAACCTACATTGTGGCACAATTATCTACACGTGAAACACGATTTACTACCTAACCTACATTGTGGTACAATTATCTACACGTGAAACACGATTTACTATCTAACCTACATTATGGCACAATTATCTACACGTGAAACACGATTTACTACCTAACCTACATTGTGGCACAATTATCTATACGTGAAATACGATTTACTACCTAACCTACATTCTGGCACAATTATCTACACGTGAAACATTATTTACTACCTAACCTACATTGTGGCACAATTATCTACACGTGAAACACGATTTACTACCTAACCTACATTCTGGCACAATTATCTACACGTGAAACACGATTTACTACCTAACCTACATTCTGGCACAATTATCTACACGTGAAACACGATTTACTACCTAACCTACATTCTGGCACAATTATCTACACGTGAAACACGATTTACTACCTAACCTACATTCTGGCACAATTATCTACACGTGAAACACGATTTACTACCTAACCTACATTCTGGCACAATTATCCACATGCGAAACACGGTTTACTGCCTAATCTACATTCTGGCACAATTATCTACACGTGAAACACGATTTACTACCTAACCTACATTCTGGCACAATTATCTACACGTGAAAACACGATTTACTACCTAACCTACATTCTGGCACAATTATCTACACGTGAAACACGATTTACTACCTAACCTACATTCTGGCACAATTATCTACACGTGAATCACGATTTACTACCTAACCTACATTCTGGCACAATTATCCACATGCGAAACACGGTTTACTGCCTAATCTACATTCAGGCACAATTATCTGCATGCGAAAAATAAACATATAAATCTCTCAGACGAACATATTGTGTTAAGGGAGATACTGACGAGGAGTTCTGAGCTGAATGAACTGAATGGTCCGATGACTTGAGATTAATCTAACTACTAACTGATTAACTACCTACAAGCTAACTAACTAATTACGAATTAACTAACTAATTAAACACTAACTAACTACTATTTAACTAACTATTAACTAAATGCAAACTAACTGACTTATTAATCATTAACTAACTACTAACTAAATACTAACTAACTACAAACTAACTTATTAACTACTAACTAACATAGTGTAACACTATTTCATGCAAACTTGAAATAAGTGCAGATAAGCAGCACCCTCTGCATCACACTATATTCAGAGAAAAGAGTGACAGGCTAGAGAGAGGAATCATGGAAGGATCGGGTGGAAGACGTTGTCAGGCAGGTCTGAAATCTTACAATATCAGCTTACGGCAAGGAATTGGTGCTTGTGCCTCCATCGCTTAATTGCACCTTCTCCTGCATTGTCACGCTTGACAGAGGTTCAGAAAACAGAATTGTGCTGCTGTCAATGTAGAGGTCAACAAGCTCAACAGTGAACATTGAAACGATTCCGATGTGCTTATCTATGCATATTCTTGTACTAACTGTTGTTTGTCCATCAAGAATGATGATGACCATTTATTTCATCCAGTGGGGTTGAAAGTTTGGAGCCGTGAGTTCTAAGATGGCTGATAAGGCCTATTTTGGCTCGAAATGTTCTTTGACAATGTGGGCAAAGAATGCTTGACGTTCCAGGAGGAGGATCTCCTGCAGTGGTTTTTCTGTCCAGCCTTTTCTTCACAGCGCTTGCAGTACTGGCTGCTTCACAAGTTACTGCACACTTGCGTAATGATGTACGCCATGAATTTCGGTCAGTGGCAGCGGTCTCCCAAGTGTCATTATGAATTCCAAAAGCTTTCAGTGAGATTTTCAGTGTCTTTAAAGCGTTTCCTCTGGCCGTCTTGGGAGCATTTATGACACCGCAGTTCACCGTAAAAAACATCGTTTAGGGAGCCTGTGATCTGGCATACGAGTTAAGTGACCAGCTCAGCGAATCTGATTCTGCATTGGTAGATTGTGGATTCTGGGCAAGGACGCTCTGTCTAGGACTTCAGTGTCTGGGATCTTGTCTTGCCATTTAATCTTCAATAGCTTCCTAAGGCAGAGTGTGCGAAAGTGGTTTAATTTCCTAGCGTGTCGCTGATAAACAGTCCAGGCTTTACATGCATATAGCAGTGTGGATAATACGATTGCTTTGTAGACTTTCAGCTTTGTATTCAGGCTTATTCCATTTCTGTCCCACACATTCTTGTACAGTCTGCCATAGGCCGCGCTGGCCTTGGAGATTTTTGCATTCACTTCGTCATCAATTGTGACACATTGTGACACAGTGCTGCCAAGATAGGTGAATTTGTCCACAACAATTAGTCTGTGACGATTCACTTTGATATTCGGCACGGTGTGATTAATCCCTGGAGCTGGCTGGTACATAACTACAGTCTTCTCCAAGCTTGAGCCCAAAGTCGGCACAGGCATATGAGAAAGCTGAAACATTGTGTTATATGTCTGCCTCTGAGTTGGCATATAGAGCGCAATCATCAGCAAACAGGAGCTCTCTAACGGTGTCGATGTTAGTTTTGATTTTAGCTTTCAGCCTTCTGGGAATTAACAACTTTCCATCCCTGCGGTAGTTGAGGTCTATGCCAATGTCGTTGTTCTCGAAGGCATTCGTCAGCATAGCTGAAAACATGAGGCTGAACAGTGTTGGTGCCAGGACACATCCTTGCTTCACTCCATTGGTGACAGGAAAGGGTTCAGACAGTTCACCATTTTCTTGGACTCTTGCCAGCATACCATCATGAAATAGCCGCACTATTTGGACAAACTTTCGTGGATAGCCATATTTCGCCACAATCTTCCACAATCCTTCTCTGCTGACTGTATAAAAAGCCTTGGTAAGATTAATGAAAGTGGAGAACATTTCGGAGTTCTGTTCTTGACATTTTTCTTGTAGCTGCCTTGCAACGAAAATCATTTCAACAGTTCCTCGTTCTTTTTCTGAAGCCACATTGGCTTTCAGGTAGAAGATTTTGATCGGGATGGGCTGTGAGGAGATTGAGATGAATTCTGGCGAGTAACTTACCTGCAATTGAGAGCAGGCAGGTGCCTCGGTGGTTGTCACAGGATTGGCGGTTTCCTTTACGTTTTTAAAGGTAGACTATTGACGCGTCCTTGAAATGTTTTGGCATGGTCTCGTTTACTCATACGTTTGTAAAGACTTCGGAAGCTGCTATATTAGAACCGGCCCACCTGCCTTGTATATCTCTGCTGGAGTGGAGTCAGGACCAGGCGCCTTACAGCTAAAAAGTTGCTGAATGGCTTTGTTTACTTCCACTATAGTTTCCAGGTCATCAAGAGTATCATTAGTGGGGACTTGAGGAAGGTATTTGATGGTTTCATCATCGAAGTAGGAGGTTGAATTTAAGATGTTGCTGAAATGCTCTGCCCAGCGTTGAATGATTTCTTTCTTATCGGTGACCAATGTTCCCCCACCTGCACTGAGGATGCGAACTATGACTGGTGATGTAGGACCATAGACCGCTTTCAGTGAGTCGTAGACGTTTTTCATATCATGCCTGTCAGCAAAGTCTTGAATTTCGTTTTTGTTGCTCACACAGGAGTCCCGCATGTGCCGAAGTTTCTGCTGCCCTACTCTCCGAATGTTTTTGAAGGCGTCATCCAAATATGCCTTTGGGAGAAGATGTTTCTCGGCCAGCGTTTGTTTGATGTCTTCGGAATTTTTATCAAACCAGTCTTTATCCTTTCGGGGGGGGGGGGGGGGGCTGGACCCAGAATTTCCATAGCATTGTTGTAAATTGTCCTTTAGGGGTCTCCACTCTGTTTCTGCATCCTGTTTGGCTGCAGCATTGGGTTTGAGGCGGTTTTCCAGCATATTTTCAGACGACAGCTGTATTTTTCTTGCTGTTTAGGCGGGTGACAATAAGTTGTTGCACTTTTACCCCTTGAGGACGCCGTGGTAGTTTGATGCGCATGTTTATTTTTGTAGACAATGTCACAATGGTATGTCCAACATTCGGCACCACACATGGATTTTGTTACCCGAACGTCTTGTCTGTCGCTCCTCCTGACGATGGCATAGCCAATGAGGTGACAGTGTTTCGAGAGAGGGTGCATGCATCTACGATATCCTATTTCTCATGGCAAAATGGAAAATTGTGTTGGTAATCAAAAGATCGTGTTCGGCACATATCTGAAGGAGGAGGAGTCCATTGCTGTTACAATTTCCGACTCCGTGCTTTCCAATAATGCCACTCCAAGAGTGGCTGCAATGTCGATGTTGTACCTGCCCAGCTCTCTCCCAATCAGTGTTGTTCGTCTCTCTGGGCCCGAAGTGCTACCTCTATCAAGTAGAATGCATACATTCCAAGTTGCGATTGTCAAGGGAATATGGTTTGCTTTTTTAGCTTTACCTGTTTTTACTTTGTTTGTATGTCGACCACAGTATAGGGTACCAAACAACCACGGCAGCTGGTTAGGTAGTGATGGAGCAGACAATGTTTAGGGCACCTTTTCTAGCCCCTTCCTCATGCTATGGAGGTGAGCAGTGCTTTCCTATAGTAGGCTGCTCATCGCTCAGGGGGCAGCCGAATCTCACTGCTGCTCCGGTCAGTAGAAGACGACCCTATGGCCTGAGCCGCCTGTGTGCAGGTCTGCGACTACAACTGCTAGTATCGTCGCTCGCCCATTGCCAAAGGGCTTGAAGGTGATATATGAACTTGGATGAAGAATGACTTGCTCGATGAACGAGATTAGAGTGAGGAAGAGTTGCGCAATTCGCTGACCTCACTCTCTCGCCTGAGTTCATCTAGGTCCAGTGGCAAGACAGGTCAAGACGACAGTAGACGAATATAGGAGCAGTGGATGACCAGGGCGCTCTACTACCTTGCTGTGCTCATTACGTTCCACAACGCTTTGCAGGTAAACGCCGTCTTGCCCGTTGAATCTCTAACTAACTAACTAATTACTAACTAACTACAAGCTAACTAACTAACTAATTACTAACTAACTAACTGTTGCGTATGAAGTCGGTAACAATCCAACATTCAAACAAATACATAAATTTGCACGTGCACTTGTTAACGTTGCGAATAATCCGTCTGCTGTTGTAACACGATTCCGAGCAATTCTACTTTAGTAGAATGATTTGGCCCTTGTCCCATATTGCAACATTAGATCTGTTATTTGAAATAATGTCAGTTTGTGACTCACTTCAGACAGCTCAACAAGCAATGTGATGCCAGGGTTTTATTTCGAGTATTTTAAAATGTACAGTAATACTTCGATTAAACGTCACCCCTGTAACTTATTTTCTGTTATCCGTCATCGCCTAAAAACATGCGTGAGTATCGACAAACAAACATACATCGTTAAAATTGTCCAAGGATTACTTTTAGACCCTACTTATAATGCTGGAAGTGACTGTACTGTGTCATGGCTGAAGTGACTAATCGTCAATGGCGCATAGTTGAGCTTACATCGGATGAGTATCAAAGAATTTTGGAAGAGATACAGCATAAAGGACGCTATTTTAAATGTCACCACTGCCTGGGCTGGCCATACGGTGTCTAACCTAAAGAATGGGTGAAATAAACTCCTGTCTGAACCTATTGAAGAATGTGAAGGAACTGAGACTGTTAGTGCAACAATGTAGGTCTAAACACTAAAAACATGGAGTCAGAAGAAATAACAGATTGATTGGAATGTGCCACAATGGATGGAGACTAGGCTTTGAAATTTGGACAATGTTGAAATTGTTCCTAGTGTGACCACCACTGAAGAAGAGGAAATTGATGACAATGAAGGATCAGTTCTTAACCAAAAACCTACAACTATCCACTCAGAAGTGCATTAACTGGTTTGAAATACAAGAGGAGGGAAATGCAACTCAAATCCTACTTCTGCATAAGATACGGAACATCGCCGCGCAGAAGGCTCGATTCTCAAAGACACAGAAGGATATGACAGATTATTTTAAAGTAACGTAAGTTTATAGTATTACAACACATTTCTGTACATTACTACTCTTAAATTGAAGTTTATATTAACCGTTTTGTAAAATTAAATACAATACGGATGTGTTATTCACTTTTAAAGAATTTTATTTCTATTTTCCTCCTAAGCCCGCAGTGAAATCACGTTCCTATACATATGTATAAAGAGATTTCTGTTGTCCGTCTTCTCGGTTACCCGTCACAGCCCTGGTCCGGGCGGTGACGGTTAATCGAAGTTTTACTGTAATACCATATGACCTTGACAAGAAACGTGTTTTTGTTGACTATACTTTGACACCCTCGCGTGTCACGTTGTTCTGTTTCTGTGTATAAATAAAATCAATATTAACTAAACTGCTTCAGAATAAAAATGGTAACCTTATTTCCAGGTTTCATGTTGCATATCACTATCAATACATTTTCAGAGACAATACATCTTGGCAGAACATAAATTCGGAGTTTATGTCAAGACTGCAACCTGACAGCAAGAAGGACCCTGATGAATACTGGATGACGTTCAGTGATTTCAGATGCAACTTTGGCGGACTTTTCATACTAAATTCAGTGGAACCGTATCGTCTGGACGGTTTAAACATGCAGCGTACTTATCGGACTCAGTTCGATCCCGAGTTGCTGCACACCGAGGCTTGGGCTGATGTGGAGTATCACAACAAAGGTCGCCGCTCTACGTCGCCGTATGAGGCGTTTCCTAGGGATGTGTTTAAACGGAGGACAAACAGTGATTCTGAGTGCCACTCCAACTTCTACACGGATTCACTGAGTGCTCCCTGCTCCCCTTTCAATTCAGAAAAAGGAAGAACGGATTCAACGGATGCAGCGATGAGGAGGAAGCTTTACACATCCAGGCGAAAGGAGAACGAGTCTCCACAGAACAATTGTAAAGAAATTAAACCATCAAAAGAGACTGGCTTACACACAGGTAGATCTAGTCGGAAAGGTGATGCATTACCACATCAAAGGTATGAAGTTTCTAGTGAAGAGTTGCAACAGCAAAATCAAGAAAATGTGCATAACAACGAAGGAGCTTCATCAATCTCCAGCATAGAAGATAGTCATTCATGCTTACCCAGCCCCAGACGACGCAAATCTACAGGCGAGAAGTTAAAAGATCATTCTCATTCATACGATCCCGCTTCATCCGAGGCACACGGGCATTCTGGTGCTTCGAGTTCTCATCTTCTGAAGAAAGCACACCGCGCCACTTTTATTAAGAAGCACAGCCTTGATACAGCATTACACGGACTATCCTTCTCGCCTTATTATAGTGGCAGCACAGACACAGCGTCTGATCTTGTTACGGCTGTCAACGATTCCCCAGTGTGGGCCACTGCAGTATCCTCAGAAGCTAGTCGATCTGGCACGCCAGTCTCCAATTTGCCTATACACAGCGCATTAGAAGAAACAGACAGACAATCTTCAATGACGTGCAACCCGCCTACTCGACCCAGTACCGCAGGAACCTGTCAGGCATCATTATCCTTTGATGTTCACCAAAAAGTCAACTCTGAAGGCAGCAGACGGCCTCGCAGTGCTCCAGATAAATATTCAGTGAACAGAAGAACATCTCCTTCGGGCTCTTTGAATTCCCTGACTCAGAGTTTTTTCCTAGCCACTAAAGCGGATTACTTTAGGTCAGAAGGAAGATGGAAAATAATTCTGGAGCACAAAGATGTCTGGAGCGGTAAGTGTGCCATCTTATCATCATCACCATTGTTATTATTATTATTATTATTATTATTATTATTATTATTATTATTATTATTATTATTAGCGTCATTGTCATCAGATCAGTCACTCTAAGCGACCACAGTTGAAATATTCGGAGTGTGTCAGTCCACTGTCTACATTCCTCTTCGGTTTGCAGACGTCTGACTCCCGTTCGTCATTGAAAGTCCCTGTAATGTCTTTGACGTTCTACTTTTGTCTTTTCCCACAAAGAGTATGTTTACAGCAGACTTCCATTTCAGGCCCTTTCAAGACAGCCAACATTTCTGTATACTTTTCAATAGTTGTGGTTTTGCTTATTTATCTATTTCGGTAACATAGTTGGTTAACTGAATACTAGGTTAACAGTATTAGAGTGTCATCTCGGTAGCTTCCAGGATTGATGTATAATCTTATAACAACGATTGGTATCAGTGATGAACAATTTACGTTTGTTCGTACAATAACGAATGCACGAAAAATGTAGACTGTTTTTGTGTATCTGAAATTAAACTTAATTGCCTTTATGTTATTTAAGCTGCTAAATATGAAAATGGCCCCTGAAACATACAAGTATGAGTAGCTCTATTTTTTCGAATGTTAATTATAAACAGAAGTTGTAAACACTTACTTATACATGCCATATTATAATAATGCTCATAACTGACATGATTCACAGCGACATCGCTTGGTTGCCTCTTCTAATTAGTTGATACAGAAACTCTCATAAGGTTCCAACGATAGCCTGCTGGCATTTTTGCTTTCCATTTCCCTTGGTACTTTCCGTCGACGGTTGTAATGCACTGATAAGTTGCTTCTCCGTACTCGCCACTGAAGGGACTACATGTTTTCAGAGAAGTGATCCATAACAAATGTCATTTCAAAGATATCTTACAAACTAGTCTCTTGTCGCACCGCAAGAGGTTCTATACAAGTTCATAGTCAATGCCAGCATTTGTACCTGGACAACTTATGACCACTTGCTGGACAGAATTCCCCAGGAACTGTTAATCGCCCGCGAGAATATCATTCTAATGCTGCTCTGGAAGGGTTGGCATATCTGTTGACAGACAAATACAAATGATTTTGATGCGAAAATACATACTGGTAGAAGATAAATTCAGAGTTTTTGTCAAGACAGCAATTTGACAGCTTTTATTGAAATTGAAATTACTTGTAGACTGATTCCTGAACACTATCACAAACAGCAAATTCCTGTTACATTTCATCGTCGTTACAAAATTCTTCATTTGGCTCACACTTGATGTTGAGCGGAGGGTGTGAGATCTTGCGAGATTGGTTAAATACAGGGCCGGATTTAGACTTGATAAGGCCCTAAGCTATTTGAAATATGGGGCCCTTTATAAGTCCAGATATTCTATGTCAGTGACAAATATGATTTTCGGATACCTAGAGGGTTAAACTGAAATACAATTAAGAAGTATATTGATAGTGAAATAATAAATCTTTAACTTAAAATCATTTTTATTCATAACAAACTTAAAAATGCAAACTCTGGTAAAAAGAAACAAAAGTTCTTTTAAAAGGCACAATTTACAAAGGCTTATTATCTAATCTCTTGAAACATGTTATAAGGATTAAGGAATTATATTAAACTAAAATATTTTCTTTCTTGCCTTTGCCAGAGCAAAGTCACTGATGACATCATCAAATGATAAACTGCGTAGTTTGTCGCTTTCTATGCACATGAGACTGAGGGAACATAATTTATCTTGAGTCATTGTTGTTCTAAATTCATTTTTTATCCTCTTCAGCTGAGAAAAAGATCTTTCTCCAGAGCAATTTGCAACCATCATACTAAGAAACAATCTCAAAATTGCTTCTACATTAGGGAATGCTGATTGGACACGATCGTTAAATATTACCCTATACAGATCCTGATGTGTCAGACTATCTTGTTCCGCTGAACTATGGGCTTGACTATGTCTAACATATTGATGAAAATGCTTGACTTCTCCTACAAGATTCATGTCCACATCTTCAGGATATGTTTGGCATAAAGCACTAACTCCTTCATGAATCTCTTCTTCTGTAGCTTCTAGTTTTGTTAAGAATGAAAACTTTTTTGCAGCATCATTGTATACTGAGGCCCTCTGTGCCAGACTTGACTCTAATGCATCCATCACAGGTATAAATGTTTTGATTCTGAACTTGTCTCTTGGCTCAAGGTTCTCTAAAGCATCATCTTCATCATCATTGATATGCCTTCTTCTATATCTTCTTTTCTTGTAATCAACATCAGGCAATTTTTTCTTTGCTTCTTCTTCAAAATGATCGAAAAGATCCCTGGAACCTTTAACAAAATCCGAAAGTGAAGCATACAATTTCCTACATACATCTAGACTAATTTGGGGGTCTTGCAGTGATTGACTAGTCTTGTGAAATTCATCCAGCAAGTAACTCCACAAATATAACAATACCATAAATTCAAACTCCTCTATTTTATTCAAAATGTTTATGGCTTGATTTCTTGTTTCGCCTTTCTCTGTAGTATCAATATGCAGCTGATGCAATGCAGAAATTATTCCATCATAACTATCAAGTATTGCACTTGTGGCCATTGAATGTGCTTCCCATCTAGTCTTTGACAAAGACTTTGGAACTTTTGAATCATCTTTGAAGAATGACAACAGTACTGCCCATCTATGTGTAGATGATGAAAAGAAATTATATATTTCTTGAACAATTCCAAAAAAGTTTACTGCATCTAAACAACAGTCAACTGCTGCTCTACCAACAAGATTCAGGGAATGACCAGCACATGGAATATACATAGCATACTTGTTAATCTTCAATATTATTTCTTGCATACCCTTGTATTTGCCAGACATATTGGCAGCATTATCATATGACTGGCCTCGACACTTACTAAAATCTATTTTGCACTCATTTGTAAGGTAGTTGTGCACCATCTTAGCCATACTTTCCCCTGTGTGGCTACCCATCTCTAGGAAAGTTAGAAAACGTTCAATAGGGAGCCCATCATCTGGTGAAACATACCTCACAATAACAGTGAGCTGATCAATATGGGACCGGTCTGGAGTGGAATCTACAGATAAACTGAAGTACCCTGCAGTTCTTAAATCATCCAAGATTGAGTCTCTTACTTTATGTGCCATAATTTGGATAAATTCATCACATATTGTTTTAGAAAGATAAGATGTGACACCTGATCCTTTATTCCTAAATTTTTTTATATGGCTTGCTAGAAAAGGATCAAATTTTGCTATAAGTTCGAGTAATCCAAGGAAATTGCCATTGTGAGGAGAACCAAATGTTTCCTTATCTCCTCTGAAAGGTAAACCACGCTCTGCCATAGTAATTATGACTGCCACAACTCGTTCAAGAACATTTTTCCAGTACTGCCGTTTATTATTTATCTGTTCTGCTAGTTGGCAGTCAATTGTTGAGCCACGTTTTCTTGTAAGATATGTTACCGAAGCTGTTCTATGGTCTGCAGTGTTTTCATGACTTTGAACTAAATAGGTGTTGCGCCAATCACAAAATCCATCGGATGATAATGGTGTAGAAGAATTTGAAAAGAGTTTACACACGAAACAGTATTCACGACAAGTTGCTGGCGAATATACTAACCATTCTCTGCAATATTTTTCACCATTAGCCCGTTTGGGATAGAACAAGCTTTTCGAGCAATATCTGTCTTGGTTTGCAAAAAGCTTCTTTGATTTTTCAAATGAGCCATTTGAGTGCTGACATTCTGACGGACCTTTTTCTACCCAGTATAAAATCTCATCTTTACTTAAATCACCCCATACCCCAACATCATTCTGTTTGTTTTTTGATGCTGAATCTTCTGTGCTTGTACTACTCTCTGGTTTATTAATCTTAATATTTGTTGCTTCATTCGTTGAAGTAGATTCTATACAACTAGATGTACCAGGCTCTGTATCAGGAATAGGGTGAATATCCTGTGACTGACTCACTGTGGTAGAGGCTTTTGATTCATCAGGCCCCTTATCTATCTTTGTTAAGAAACTATCTAATTTTGTTATCTTGCTAAGCTCTTCTTCAGCTCTCTGCTTCTTTTTCCTCTTTTGAGCTCCACTTTTATAACTTCTGGTTGACATCTTGCAAACTGTGGGCAGAATATTTAATATAACTATAAACATACATTTAAAAGTAATATAATGCATGACATTTTTTTTAATTGAAAATTTCCTGTGATATTACCACTACTTACCAGCAAGCGATATTTTTATAATAAATAAACATGCAAAGAGAAAATTAACAATATCCTCTCAAGTTTTAATATTAGTTTAATTAATTAAATTAAAGAAGAAAAAAAACAATTAACATATACATTAATACTTAATTTAATACAATCAAAACAAAATAATATGTATTTTTTAATGTGCAGTTCTTTCAAATATATATTTAATAATATCAAATTGTAAGTTTACATATTAAACTTACAATTTGTTATTATACTGACAAAAAAAAAAGTTAAAAATATATGCTATAATTACAGCTACAGGTGTCCGCATAGGATCGACCTATCTATAAATTTTAAATATGGTATCTAATGTTTTATCACTTAAACCTGTTTAGGACAATATGTCATTAATTTGAATACGTTTTACCAATGTTTATTTACAAAAAATTGTTATCATGCAAAGTCTACTGTTATTTTGACTTGAAAATATAGAAACTAGGTTCTCTATTTTCTATATTTTTTCAATTAAAATACGATCGCAGAAAAATTATTGCATGCAACACCTGTACTAACCATGTTAATTATGCACAACTATCCAACAAAGTTTTTTTAAATCAAAATATTGTAAAAAAAAATTAAATGCGGTAGAAAATATTCTTGCGTTAGTTAGGTTATGTGCGTACTTGTGTAAAATGCACTTACCTGAATTGTAACTCCAGTAAGGACACACAAAAAACACACTGTTCAAAATAATGTCAACAATCAAATTATCAAAGAAACACACTGAAAATACTAAATAAAAGGTCAGAAATATTGTATCGTCTGCCGGCTCACTCGAACTACAAAAGGTCAGCGCATGCTCGAGTGTAGCGGAGCAACACAGGGGAATCCGGGAATCCCCCCTAGGGTTTGCATAACCGGTTATCGGTAATGCAAACCCTAGGCAAATAGCGCTTTGTTCTTCGAAAAGACGCGCTAAAACAATTGGGTGAAGAGTATGGGACGTCCTGGACGTGTAGTATTGGGACTAATAATGCTGCAGTATATTTAAGTATACATATATGACAATTGCTCACTCGGACAATATTTTTTGGGGCCCCCCACTGTCTTGGGGGCCCCAAGCTATAGCTTGTGTAGCTTATACGTAAATCCTGCACTGGTTAAATATAACATCCTTCTCTGGTTCAGGCGATGTAGTTGGGGCCTGTCTTTTGTCTTGTAACTGGAAGTCCTATAAACAAGAGCAAACAGCAATGCTTAATGTAGCTACAACTAGATGCATGAATTTTTGGGCGACCACAAATATGTCGGTCCTACATGTCGTGGTTCATATAATAGTTATTTCATCTCGTTGTTGTCGCTGTTTGAGGCATAACGGTAGTACCGGCTATCTCACAATCCCGACCTATCGGGTGTGAAGTTTCCCACAGGCCGTTTGGGAGCAGATCGATTTGCGTTGATTTCCACAGTGAAATGAGTGTCGACTCTTCAGAAAGCAATAGCACACTATTGAACGGAAAATTATCTAAAAGCTGCCAATAAGTGTTTGGGTTGATTGTGACGTCCAGTTAAGGACATGCGTCTAACTACTCGTACGTTTATTTCATGTGAACTCTGACTCGAGTGGAGCAGATCATCCAAAGGCTACCATTATGAAGCAACACAGCTATTGAGTCCAACGTTAACTTCTCTTTGTAGTTTATATGTAGTGCTTCCATCAGGTCGGCTATTTCAAGGCAAGCAATGAAGGTGTCAGTACTTGTCTCATACTTGCACTATCTCCCTAAAGTCAGCTTGTGAAATACTTGCACTATCTCCCTCAAGTCAGCTTGTGACATACTTGCACTATCTCCCTAAAGTCAGCTTGTGACATACCTGTCCGATTCCCTTCAAGTAATATTGCGACATATCTGTTCTGATTCCCTAAAGTCAACTTGTTATATGCCTTCAAGTCAGATTGTGACACACCTGTCCTATCTCTCTCAAGTCATCTTGTGACACACTTGTCCTATCTCTCTCAAGTCATCTTGTGACACACTTGTCCTATCTCCCTCAAGTCAACTTGTGACACACCTGTCCTATCTCCCTCAAGTCATCTTGTGACACACCTGTCCTATCTCCCTCAAGTCACCTTGTGACACACCTGTCCCATCTCCCTCAAGTCATCTTGTGACACATCTGTCCTATCTCCCTCAAGTCATCTTGTCACACACCTGTCCTATCTCCCTCAAGTCATCTTGTGACACACCTGTCCTATCTCCCTCTAGTCACCTTGTGACACACCTGTCCCATCTCCCTCAAGTCATCTTGTGACACACCTGTCCTATCTCCCTCAAGTCACCTTGTGACACACCTGTCCCATCTCCCTCAAGTCATCTTGTGACACACCTGTCCCATCTCCCTCAAGTCATCTTGTGACATACCTGTCCTATCTCCCTCAAGTCATCTTG
Organism: Cepaea nemoralis; assembly: GCA_014155875.1. Classification (NCBI taxonomy): domain Eukaryota; kingdom Metazoa; phylum Mollusca; class Gastropoda; order Stylommatophora; family Helicidae; genus Cepaea; species Cepaea nemoralis. Next base: position 453,048 of record JACEFZ010000203.1, on the reverse strand, counting down.
TCACACAATTGTCCTATCCCTCTCAAGTCACCTTGTGACACACCTGTCCCATCTCCCTCAAGTCATCTTGTGACACACCTGTCCTATCTCCCTCAAGTCATCTTGTGACACACCTGTCCCATCTCCCTCAAATCACCTTGTGACTTACTAGTTCTATCTCTCTCGAGTCATCCTGTGACACACCTGTCCCATCTCCCTCAAGTCATCTTGTGACACACCTGTCCTATCTCCCTCAAGTCATCTTGTGACACACCTGTCCTATCTCCCTCAAATCATCTTGTCATACACCTGTCCTATCTCCCTCAAGTCATCTTGTGACACACCTGTCCTATCTCCCTCAAGTCATCTTGTGACACACCTGTCTCATCTACCTCAAGTTATCTTGTCACACACCTGTCCTATCTCCCTCAAGTCATCTTGTGACACACCTTTCCTATCTCTCTCAAATCATCTTGTCATACACCTGTCCTATCTCCCTCAAGTCATCTTGTGACACACCTTTCCTATCTCTCTCAAATCATCTTGTCATACACCTGTCCTATCTCCCTCAAGTCATCTTGTGACACACCTGTCCTATCTCCCTCAAGTCATCTTGTGACACACTTGTCCTATCTCTCTCAAGTCATCTTGTCACACACCTGTCCTATCTCCCTCAAGTCATCTTGTGAGACACCTGTCCTATCTCCCTCAAGTCATCTTGTCACACACCTGCCCTATCTCTCTCAAGTCATCTTGTCACACACCTGCCCTATCTCTCTCAAGTCATCGTGTCACACACCTGCCCTATCTCTCTCAAGTCATCTTGTCACACACCTGCCCTATCTCCCTCAAGTCACCTTGTGACACACCTGTCCCATCTCCCTCAAGTCATCTTGTGACACACCTGTCCTATCTCCCTCAAATCACCTTGTGACACACCTGTCCCATCTCCCTCAAATAATCTTGTGACTTACTAGTCCTATCTCTCTCAAGTTTGTTTGTTTTTTTTGTTTAAGTCATCCTGTGACACACCTGTCCTATCTCCCTCAAGTCACCTTGTGACACACCTGTCCCATCTCCCTCAAGTCATCTTGTGACACACCTGTCCTATCTCCCTCAAATCACCTTGTGACACACCTGTCCCATCTCCCTCAAATCACCTTGTGACTTACTAGTCCTATCTCTCTCAAGTTTGTTTGTTTTTTTGTTTAAGTCATCCTGTGACACACCTGTCCCATCTCCCTCAAGTCATCTTGTGACACACCTGTCCCATCTCCCTCAAGTCATCTTGTGACACACCTGTCCCATCTCCCTCAAATCACCTTGTGACTTACTAGTCCTATCTCTCTCAAGTTTGTTTGTTTTTTTGTTTAAGTCATCCTGTGACACCTGTCCTATCTCCCTCAAGTCACCTTGTGACACACCTGTCCCATCTCCCTCAAGTCATCTTGTGACACACCTGTCTTATCTCCCTCAAATCACCTTGTGACACACCTGTCCCATCTCCCTCAAATCACCTTGTGACTTACTAGTCCTATCTCTCTCAAGTTTGTTTGTTATTTTGTTTAAGTCATCCTGTGACACACCTGTCCCATCTCCCTCAAGTCATCTTGTGACACACCTGTCCCATCTCCCTCAAGTCATCCTGTAACACACCTTTCCCATCTCCCTCAAGTCATCTTGTGACACACCTGTCCTATCTCCCTCAAGTCACCTTGTGACACACCTGTCCCATCTCCCTCAAGTCATCTTGTGACACACCTGTCCCATCTCCCTCAAGTCATCTTGTGACATACCTGTCCTATCTCCCTCAAGTCATCTTGTCACACAATTGTCCTATTCCTCTCAAGTCACCTTGTGACACACCTTTCCCATCTCCCTCAAGTCATCTTGTGACACACCTGCCCTATCTCCCTCAAGTCATCTTGTGACACACCTGTCCCATCTCCCTCAAATCACCTTGTGACTTACTAGTTCTATCTCTCTCGAGTCATCCTGTGACACACCTGTCCCATCTCCCTCAAGTCATCTTGTGACACACCTGTCCTATCTCCCTCAAGTCATCTTGTGACACACCTGTCTTATCTCCCTCAAGTCATCTTGTCATACACCTGTCCTATCTCCCTCAAGTCATCTTGTGACACACCTGTCCTATCTCCCTCAAGTCATCTTGTGACACACCTGTCCCATCTCCCTCAAGTTATCTTGTCACACACCTGTCCTATCTCCCTCAAGTCATCTTGTGACACACCTGTCCTATCTCTCTCAAATCATCTTGTCATACACCTGTCCTATCTCCCTCAAGTCATCTTGTGACACACCTGTCCTATCTCCCTCAAGTCATCTTGTGACACACTTGTCCTATCTCTCTCAAGTCATCTTGTCACACACCTGTCCTATCTCCCTCAAGTCATCTTGTGACATACCTGTCCTATCTCCCTCAAGTCATCTTGTCACTCACCTGCCCTATCTCTCTCAAGTCTTGTCACACACCTGCCCTATCTCTCTCAAGTCATCTTGTCACACACCTGCCCTATCTCCCTCAAGTCATCTTGTCACACACCTGCCCTATCTCTCTCAAGTCATCTTGTCACACACCTGCCCTATCTCTCTCAAGTCATCTTGTCACACACTTGTCCTATCTCTCTCAAGTCTTCTTGTGACACACCTGTCCTATCTCTCTCAAATCACCTTGTGACACACCTGTCCCATCTCCCTCAAATCACCTTGTGACTTACTAGTCCTATCTCTCTCAAGTTTGTTTGTTATTTTGTTTAAGTCATCCTGTGACACACCTGTCCTATCTCCCTCAAGTCACCTTGTGACACACCTGTTCCATCTCCCTCAAGTCATCTTGTGACACACCTGTCCTATCTCCCTCAAATCACCTTGTGACACACCTGTCCCATCTCCCTCAAATCACCTTGTGACTTACTAGTCCTATCTCTCTCAAGTTTGTTTGTTTTTTTGTTTAAGTCATCCTGTCACACACCTGTCCTATCTCCCTCAAGTCACCTTGTGACACACCTGTCCCATCTCCCTCAAGTCATCTTGTGACACACCTGTCCCATCTCCCTCAAATCACCTTGTGACTTACTAGTCCTATCTCTCTCAAGTTTGTTTGTTTTTTTGTTTAAGTCATCCTGTCACACACCTGTCCCATCTCCCTCAAGTCATCTTGTGACACACTTGTCTTATCTCCCTCAAGTCATCTTGTGACTTACCAGTTCTATCTCTGTCAAGTCACCTTGTGACACACCTGTCCCATCTCTCTCAAGTCATCTTGTGACACACCTGTCCCATCTCTCTCAAGTCATCTTGTGACTTACGAGTTCTATCTCTGTCAAATCACCTTGTGACGTACCTGTCCCAACTCTCTCAAGTCATCTTGTGGCTCACCTGCCGATCTCCCTCACGACATCTTCTTGGTGGGATATCGCTTATGCAGCTATTCACATTTCTGTATCAAATCCGTCTTTGATTTAATTAATGAGATTAAATATATATAAATGTATATATTATATATTATATAAAATATGTTTTTGATTTGCATATTCACACTTGCCAAAGAAGTAAAATGGTATTGGAGCTGTTGCAATCATACACCTATGGTATGATGTTTTACGCAATACCTCCAATATCTATAACAATGACATACTATAGGGTTTGCTATCTATGTGATATAGATTATTATCACTACAACAATAATGCTACCCTGTGGTAATACATTCATGTTTTGTTTTTTTTTTCATTCCGAAAACGCGTGTTCATTACTTCCGCAACAAGTGATGTGCGATAATTTTGTGGTTTAATGTAAATTTATTGGGTGTTTGAATTTCATATTAATTTACTCATATTTATGTTTGTATTGTATTGTTCTTGACATATTAATAAAGGAGATGTGGGGCAGTTGTGTTGTGATTTATTCATACTTGTCTTAGTTTTATAATATTGTTATATTATTGTTGATCTATTTCACCCTACGTTGATTATTCTTGTTATGCAGACTGAGACCCCAGCCAAGCATATATATATATGTCTTTATTTTTATTGTTTCTTCGCGTGAAGGATCTAAAAAATACCTTTTTGTTTGAATGTGCGAGGGTGCTTCAAATGAAAACCTTGCGTGGCAGAAATTACCATAACCATGCCACTGTTTTGTAACCTGTCAATATTGTTATTAAGGATGTCAACAGTGCAGATGAAAACAGTGACGTTATAAGGATAGTTAACTTTTGACATGCACCAAAGAGGAGCAGCTCTCTGTTATCCGTTTTTTTTTTTTAATCAGTAAAGGGATGCAACCTATAGAAATTCATCGGCGAATGACGCTCCAGTATGGTGATGAATGCCTGTCAGTTCAGCAAGTGTATGAATGAAGGTCCAGTATGGTGATGAATGCCTGTCAGTTCAGCAAGTGTATGGTGATGAATGCCTGTCAGTTCAGCAAGTGCATGGTGATGCATGCCTGTCAGTCCAACAAGTGTATGAATGAAGGTCCAGTATGGTGATGAATGCCTGTCAGTTCAGCAAGTGTATGGTGATGAATGCTTGTCAGTTCAGCAAGTGTATGGTGATGAATGCCTGTCAGTTCAGCAAGTGCATGGTGATGCATGCCTGTCAGTTCAGCAAGTGTATGGTGATGAATGCCTGTCAGTTCAGCAAGTGTATGGTGATGAATGCCTGTCAGTTCAGCAAGTGCATGGTGATGCATGCTTGTCAGTTCAGCAAGTGTATGGTGATAAATTGCCTGTCAGTTCAGCAAGTGTATGGTGATGAATGCTTGTCAGTTCAGCAAGTGTATTAGTAGAGTAGGAAGTTTTAAAAGGGTGTGACTTCTGTGACAGACTGTTCACGACCAGGTCAGGCACACCGAGTAGTGACCCTAGGGTTGTGTGTGTGTTTTTTTAGGAATCTAAGCACTGTATCGGCGCTCGGGAACTTGCATTGACCGCAGTGGTCTCTACATAGAAAAATGATGCATTTGTTCTTTATTTTTTTTTTCCAGAATATATTCACAAACAAAACAAAAAATTAAGGTTTCCATTTGAAGCCCGTTAGTATATCGTTTATTTAAATAACAGGAAGTAAGTGAAAGAATCTATAACACACCTTAAGACACCCATGGCTTATAGTGCCAAATACACAGCCTTTACTTCCAAAAAACAGTGTTGGTACATGTTTTAGACTTGGTTTCACTGAACACACAAATCAATTTTGTTTTCGAATATGCCACAATGAGGATGGAACCAGTGACGGTCGGGATGGCAGGCTGTGTCTAGCCACTACGTTGCAGCAGACCCGTGTTCATTTCAATAGATGTAGTTATTTAATTCAATACCATCTTCACGTCTCAAACATTGTTGACATCAGAGGAATACCCATATTGCATGCTGACTTTGATTGTGACAATAATCTGTAGTTTTATTTTCTGCATGCAGTTTTATGTTTGAGTAACTGTTTATGGTACTTATACTTCTTATAGTCTATGCTGTCTGACGTTGGTGATCATGTCTGTCAACAGTATTCTGTCTCGTGCACTGTCAATCATTTCTGATAGTGACATTCTTCCTTGCCAAGATATCTAACTGTCCAGCGTCTTCTCTTTTGGTCTCTACAGCCTCTCATACCCTCCATGGTCTCCCTGCTGCCTCTCCGTTGTAACTATATACTGCAGCTTTTTCCTTCTCATGCATGACATGCCTATAGAATATGGACTGTTTTCGTCTGATGTTAGTAACCAGTTCTCTTTGTGGGTTAATTTCTTTCATTGCTCTTTCTATCCATCCATGTGGTTCCTATTATTCTTATATAAAACTACATCTCCACAGCTTCAACATAATTCTTCACTTGTGTTTTAATTATCCATGATTCGCTTCCGTACACCAGAACTGGCTCTAGATAGCTCTTAATAGTGACTCTTTATCTCAACTCGATTGACATCAATTGTACTTAAGACTAGTTAGCAATCTGGCTGCTTAGGCAATACGTTTGCAATGATAAACAAAGTCACAGATAGGTTGTGTTTTCTTTGCTGCTTATTTAATCTTATTGGAGACATTAATATTACTGCGTGTTTATATAACAGGGGACATGCCCAGCTCGGATCGTACCCGATTAGACATTCACACCAAAAACCAGCGCATCTACTTCCTGGTGACACGTGATGAGCAGCGAGACCCGTTCCTACCGCCTACCCTGCAAGAAAAGCGCCATGTTTTGATTTCCCTCTTACAGGACTACAGACAAGGAGCATTAACTGCCAATTCTCTGCTGGTGCCTATCGGATTTTGTCTATATAAAGTAAGATCATCATAATCTCATGTTGTATTAAAGTAGCAAGTGGGTGATAACACTGAACGACATAAAATAGTTTAGAGTATTAGATAAGAGGTTGGAAGGGTCATGATCGCCGGTGTTTCCTCCAGACGAGGCACAGTCTTCTCGTTTCTTCAACAACATTTCATCTTCCATTGGAGTACAGACAGTCAGCCAACTAACTCAGACTTGTTCATGATTGGATAAATGTTGCAGCTAAAGTTGTCTAAGGATCGAGGTAGCCAGCCTCTCGCCAACCCTCACGATTCGCCTCTAACGACATGTGTGGTTGTTACATTGTTACTATTCTTTGCTTTTGTTATGGGCCCAAGTAACACAGGAGGAGACCAGGCACTACTGGTGCCAGTAGGTGCCATTAGGCACATCACGAAAACTAATTAATAATATTACATAGCTGGCAGGCTCAAACTCTGTTCCCAACAATAATACTATATATCTGCCTAGTGTAGTCTCTGTATCCTACATATCCTACATCTCTCTCTCTCTCTCTCTCTCTCTCTCTCTCTCTCTCTCTCTCTCTCTCTCTCTCTCTCTCTCTCTCTCTCTCTCTCCATTGTGCAATAACGTTATATATCTGGCGAGTTCAGTCTCGTCATCGTACAATAAAATTACACATCCGCGGAGGTCAATATCTTCATTGTACAATAGCACATATCTGCCGAGTTTAATCTCTGCAGTTGACAATAACATTACGCTGGTCTTAATATCTTCACTGTACAATAACATTAGATATCTGGCGAGCTCAAACTGTGTGCCTTACAGTAATATTACCTTTGTTAGTTAGTCGTTAGTTAGTCGCGGTTCCAACCTCACCGCAAAGGGTCGCCCCATTATGCTCCGTTCCTGTGCCAGTGAATATCACACAAAAAGCTCATCACTTCCCCATGTGAAAAGTAAAACAGGCACAAGTTTCAACAAACCAACACCTCGCACATGTATACTATGCAGAATGCCGACACAAAATTCCGCCACTAAAAATACAGTTCATCGTCGTTTTGAAGCGGCAGTCACTAGAAAACCAGTAGCTACACATTACTGAATGAGGCAACCCAGTTAGTCGAGCGACCGACCGTCCGCCATTTTTCTGAACATGCAGTTCACGCTACAAACAATTGCGGTCATATGTAAAAGCACTCCACGTGAAATATTCATAGCTCACGGTGTCGCTCCACGCACAGCAGGGCGACGGAACCATCATTATCTTTGAAAAGCGTCGACGCTATTTTTGCTTTCTTTTTCTTTGTTTGGTTTGTTTATAGTTATTGTCGTTGTTGTCATCACTGTCGACGTCGTCAATCCAGCGGCTTTAACTCTTCACCATTTGGCCCAATGTCATTTTTATGTATTTCCCATCGTTTAGAACTGTGCAGTGCTACAGGCAATATAAGTGTAACGATGACTTTTGTCAACTGTTCAGCATTGATGTTACTTGATGTCAGAAACATTGATTACTCTTATCCACAATTCTATATAGATGTTACTTTGTGTTATAAATATTAATTATTATTTTCCGCAATTAATTATATATGTTATTTGCTGTTAGAAATATGCCTTTCCTCCAGACCTGTTTAGTTATTTGGATCATACATTGTGCTCCAGCTTCACAATAAATATCCTCTACAATGATCTAGCCCAAAGAGGAAACGTGTGCATGCGTCTTTGCCTCATTGCTGGCATTTATATGTTAGATTTGTTTGCAGTTACCGAAACTTTTGATGTACAGTATTGGAATGTACTATTGTGCAAATATTGTAACTATGTGCTTGATTTTGTGAGCAATTTTTATATTGATTTCTTTGCTGCTTGTCTGATGTTTCCCTCAGTTATGGCTTGCTCAATGTAACATTCATGACACATATGCAGTCATTATTTACTGTATTTCCTATGTGATGTTTTCTAAGTGGTTTCATCCATCATCTTCTCCGGATAAGTATTAATATCATCATCCTTGTTTTCAACATGTTAATCCTTCCTTTAATTCTATAATTCTTAACTTGTTTTTTATCTCACTCACTGGCACCTTGTCGTCTTGAGAGACGATACTTTGTTACATTGTGTTTCAAACATGGCATTATAATTACAACCCAAGGCGGGGATCAGGGATGGAGTTATAACTCTATATAGCACAAAACATGGGCTGAATTGTAGAGACCTTGTGTTTATGCCAATTCTGCATGATCCCTCTCTCTCTCTCTCTCTCTCTCTCTCTCTCTCTCTCTCTCTCTCTCTCTCTTTCTCTCTCTCTCTCTCTCTCTTTCTCGGCCTGCCTAATTTACTCTATAGGAACGGTAACACTAATACATCTGGAGCATCTAAGCTCATAATTATTTTCATAATTGGCGTTTCTACTCATAAAGTGTGTCAAGCTTGAGAAATGTGTGTTCTTTGATTAGCTTCCATATAATCAGAACCGCACTGGCAAAGATGGAATTCAGAGAAATAAAAACAAAGAAGAATTAACTAGAAAGCACATACAACTTGATTTAAGCTGCATTATGTGGTTGTGAAATATGGACAGGGTATAAACGTGGTGATAAAAGTACACAGGCATTTGAGGCTTGATGTTATCGAAATATGATAAGTATTGGCTTGGTTAACTAACTGATAAATGAAAAAAGTTCTGGAAGATATAACAGAGCAAAGAAGATTTGAGAGTAATAAACGAGAGAAGACTCTCTTTTCTAACATTAGTATTGGAACTCTTCTCTGGCTGTTGAAGATGAGAACTGACACATATGGGAATGTCTGGAGTGTTGTGATGTGGTTCATAACTCAACTCGACTTAACACAACTCAACTCAAGACTTATTCCAACTAAAACTCGTAGAAACCAAAGAAGCTTGCGAGGGAAACAAAACTAGGTAAATCAGGAAGAGTTAAACCAAGGACAATATTTACAAACCAGGCATGTACAGATCTATCAATGCAGGCGTACATGGACTTAAACAGAGCGATACCAGCAGACAACGAAGGAATTGAATGATCAGTAAGCTTCGTGAGAGGCCAAAGCGCTACAATACTTGATTATGATGATAATGATGATGGCTATTCCATGACACAACATCTAGAACATGTTTGTATCCAATACAGCAAAGAGTTACCTAGTGTGTTGAGTCTTTATATGGGCGAGAAATTTTAGCTCCCAGTTTGCATTGCTGGTGCTTTGATCCTGGCGAAACCCAAACTGATCTTCATTTAGCACTGAATTAATATTGTTTCGATCTAGATTTACAAATGATAGTGTTATGTCAATGACTTCTGCCTTCTCCTACTGAACAGACAAAACATTCTGAGCGAGACGAAAGGCGCCATATTTCCAAGTTTCAGCTGATTGGACAGATTGATGGTCAGCCGGACAAAAGGGAAGTAACTGCGAGGTTTGACCTGGAATCTGGGGGTTACTTTCTGGTGCCGTATTACCAAGCTGAACAACATCATGGGGAATACTTACTCAAGGTCCTCATTGAGTCTGATCTGGAGCCAGTCAAAGCAGGATGGTAAGATGCGTCTTCGTCTTCTGTCAGTTTGTATTGCATTTCTAAAATGATGGCTCTTCATGTTGAATTGCTTAATCCATTCATTTGCTGAAGCCAGTGAGCAAGTCCTACATGAAACAAATGAAACCAGGATGTTTGAGTAGAGAAAATAAACATAGACAGACAAGATTTGTGGGTACGTTTTGAGGAAGAACAAACTAGAACATTTAGTGACAACTAGCGAAATTGATGGAAGAAGGGCAAAGAGATGAATACATGGTTAGGCCATATGGTATTACCGGTGCACGATCACGGACCTCATCCAGGACTCCGGTGATAGTGTGAGATGGCAAACTATGATCGTCTACGCTTATCGGCATGGCACAAGATAATGATGATGATGATTTATTTGTTAAAGAAAACTGCTGACGTGTCCTGGTTGCAGAGCAAATGTCAGGACATCACCTTTCTGTAAATGCGGGTGTGCACACATACGTACACATCGATGACTGACAGACAACCAGAAGAAAGTGTTAACCTAGTCGAGAAGGCCCCTTGATGTCTCCATACATTAATTGTTCGCAATCACATTTACAACTCTAAGAGAGAACGCATCCAAATAAGCCCGAGGTGAAATAAAGGTATCCTTTTACACGCAACGAAACAACCTTAACTCCACCCCATACCCGTGACCGAAATTACGACACGATAAATATATTTAAGAAAATAAGCCGACGACAGAACAACTACATTACTATCTTGGCTGAATAAAACAGGTGATCCTCTTCTGTATCAGAATTCGGACACAACAGATCGAACAGTCTCTCCCTACAGTTGTGGCCCCATCACCCCTGTGCACAGGTGGAGAGATCGAACAGTCAACCCAACATTTTCTGATCGGCATAGATCATGAACCAGAATCTTCAGCATCTCACATTGTATAGTGAGTAGGTGATCGGTATAGTTTTTGAACCATACTTATCAGTATCTCATCTTGTATAGTGAATAACAAACATAGTAACACGTATGTATGTATTGTTATTTCAGCAAACTGTCATGAAAGAAGCAACCATTTGATCCACATTTGGCAACTGCCGTTGGCACTGCTCTTGTTCTACACAAGAAGTCCACAAGAGTGGATACAGCCTCCAAGTGATAATAATTACACGGACATGTTCGTGATATTGGTGTGTTTTTTTTTTATATTTTAACTCTTAAAAGACGAGATGATCTGCCCATGTTTGGTGCGGAGTTTTTCTATTTTACACTTTTCATATGGTGTTAACATTGATGATTCAGATATTTATTCCCACGTTTTATATGTATACTATTGTTTGTAGAGAGTAAATTTTAAATTTTCTCAAAGCCCATGCCGTGTGGCGTTGGTGATCATGTCTGTCCACAGCCTTCTGTCTAGTATACTGCCAATCTTTTTATCGTCCATGTCGTGTGGCGTTGGTGATCATATCTGTCCACAGCCTTCTGTCTAGTGTACTGCCGATCATTTTTTAGTGTTGATGTCCCTCCATGGTATGATGTTGAGCATCTGTTCTCATTGTTTCGCTCTGCCTCTCATCTCATCAGCCTTTCCCGTGGTGACGACATACACCAGCTTTCCCCTCCTCATAGCATGCCAAAAGAATGTGAACTGATGTATTCTAATGTAAGTAATTAGTTCTCTGCGTGAGTAAACTACTGTCACAACATCTTCATTACTCTTTTATCACCTATGGTGTTCTCGTCATTATTCTTTAAAACCACATCATCGTGACTTTCACATAACTTCTCGCTTATCTGCTAAGTGTCCATGATTTATTTCCCTCAATCACGACTGCCTCAATATAGCTCTCAAGTATTCTATTCCTCACCCAGACTGACAACAATAAATTGCAGAGAATATTCATTTTGTGACATACTGCCTTTGCTTGGCTTGTTCTACGTGAAAGTTAATTAATACATGTGTCATCTGCTGTTTACAACTACAGCCACGACAAAATGAACAAATTTGTTGAAAGTTACTAGGAATGTTTGGCAATATCAGCTCACACAACTGCTCATCCATTCGGGACAGGTTCTTCTTCTTCTTCTTCTTCTTCTTCTTCTTCTTCTTCTTCTTCTTCTTCTTCTTCTTCTTCTTCTTCTTCTTCTTCTTCTTCTTCTTCGTACATATATGTCAACCAGAATATATGTAAACAAAGAAGCAAAGCAACTTGAGGTTACTCACATCTCATAGACTCTGTCCACAAATGGAAAGGGTGTAGGCCAAACATATGTTCACTGTTCTGGGTATGTTGGACACTTATGCAGTGTTTTCACCAGTCCCACGGTTACATGCATCTCATATCTTTAGTTTATTGAGCAAGTGTTATTCAGAAACTGCATTTTCCCATGTACCGTGATTTCATCGTTTGTTCCTATTGCTTGTCCTTACTGTAATAAAAGTGTACTTTTTATATTTTTCCTTCAATAGAGCAACTTTCTTTAATTATCACTAATAACTGTATATACACGTTTTATAAGAATTATTGGCCGTAGTAGTATGCTTATGTAGTTAATATTTTGTGTTACTAACATATAGTCAGTGAAAGCGAGTAAAGCATCATTGGCCGCGCCTTCGGACAGATTGGGCATATTCTACAAGAGTAAAGGGCTTTTTTACCCAACTTAATGCTTATTGGGTAAATGGTGCTGGTCTCCTTACTTATATAGCCCAGTCTTCAATTGACAGGCCTTGTGGTCAATATCGACAGGTCATGTGGTCAATATCGACAGGTCATGTGGTCAATATCGACAGGTCATGTGGTCAATATGGCGCCGACCCCCTTACTTCCCTTGACAGTTCCTGGTACTTGCTTTCAGGATAGGACGACCTCGGAGCCTAGGTAAATTTTAAAAAATAGTCTGGCTGAGGATTTGAACATGTACCTATCGCAAGGCCAGCAGTAAGCCTTTTGGCCGCTCGGCTACGCCGGCTCCTTTACACATAGTACGTATGTTGCGAGTGGGGTTCAAATGAAAAACTTTGTTTTTTGGGTGAATATATTCTGAAACAGTAAAGAATAAATGTATCATTTTTCGATGCAGTCATCTCTGCGTCAATGCTAGTCCTCTAGCGGCTATACAGATCTTGGATTCCCGTAGAAAAAAACATTATCTTGGTCGCCTGTGTAACCATTCATGTACCATCTGCTGTACCTCTTCATCGGACCGAAAAGTTTTGAAGCTTCCTACTTCACTCATACACTTGCTGGACTGACAGGCATGCATCACCATACTGGACCTTCATTTGCTGTTGACTTTCTATAGGTTTCACCATCTTCACTTATTTAAAATCGGATAACAGAACGCCGCTCCTCTTTGGTCCATGTCAAAAGAGGGACGGCCAGTTTTAAATGTCCTTATGACGTTACCGTGTTCGTCTGCATCGTGGTGTCGTGTACATAACACTCTTGACATCCTTAACAACAATACTGACAGGTTACAAGACAATGGCATGGTTATTGTAATATTTTATCACACTTTTAAGGTTTTGGTTTGAAACCCCCTCGTATATTTTATCTAGAATATGGATGATAGAATGTCGACAAATCTTTGCAGTACTCAAGAATGTAGATTGATGACAGATATTTGTTTTTTGTTTTTTTTGGTTTTTTTCGGATGTGTTTCTGATGCGTTTTAGATTTGTTTCAGATGTGATTCAAACCTGGCTTTGCTTATATTTATGATGTCAGAAGGACTGGCGAATTGTATATATTCGGTTTTTTAATTGCCTTGGGTAAATTTTCTGCTGAAATTTTTGTGCATCTTTGCAAACCTTAACGTTGACACTTTTTTTCGCAACTAACAAAACTTTCAAGTTTGTTTTCTTTGTGTACAGTGCCAGTAATGTGCCATTAACCGCGCGTGTGACAAGCACACGCCGTCATTGTGGCAGAGTATCTAGTATAGTAATTCCGGGAGCTTCTGGTCGTGGTTCGGAACAATGGAACCACGGGCTTTTTACATGTGAAAATCACCTTACAGGAATAAGTGATTACAACTTTGAAATAATTTTCACTAATTATTATGTTTATATTTATGCTTTCAAAATATCCCTGCTCATCCGAAGTCAGCGTAGCCGAGGGGTTTAACACGCTTGTGATTAAACTCCCTATGCTTTGACGATGGGGCAATGAGCTCAAGTCATTATTTATAAAGTCCGTCTTGATGCGAATTTGAACTCATAACCACGAGGCCGAGAGGCAAGCGTTAAAGTTAAAAACTAAACCCAAATTAAGAAGCGGGGTTTGGTTTAGAACATGCAATGCAGAAGATCATAGAAACATTAATATCTAACTCTTCTTAACAATCTTCTTCAAGGCTGGAGATTAACAGACCTTGTAGTAAATAAGCATAGTATGTGCTGTATAAGAAAAACAATAAAATCTGTCTCACTATCCATGGTTTGTAGTGGGAATTACTTGCATTGTTTCCTACGTGTTTCTTCGGAAAACATTCTCCAAAAGTGTATCAGAGTTCTTTAGAGCTATATCGAGGCAATCGGGATATACGTTAGAGAATAATGAACATTAACAGAAATTATATGCAAGTACGGTTTGGTATTTAAGAATACAAAATGAAAATTCCACCTCGTTCAACCTGTCTCCTAAGCGTCTAATGTAGAAACTGTAGTTATGTAATTGCATAGAAGAATGAAGAGAACACAGTGGGTAAAACAAAAGTTATAATATTTGTGACAAGTTACATCAGCTTCTGGGAAAACATCTGATGGCTGTGGAAATGTGGTTTCTGGGGAAAATGCAAAGAATACCATGGACAGACAGAAAAACCAATGAACAAGTCCTTCAAGAAACAAATGAAGATCGTAAACTGATTAGAGACATTAGACGTAGACAGTCACAATTTTTTGGGCATGTTATGAGAAGAAATGAATGGGAGAACTTCGTGACGACTGGCAAGATCGAACGGAACAGACCAAGGGGAAGACCGAGAAGTAAATGCCTGGATGGCTTTGGCCACATGGCATGGTCGAGACAGGAACACAGAGCTGATCCACGTCTCTGGTCATCGAGTGAAATGGCAGAACATGACCGCACACGCTTATCGGCATGGCACATAATGGATGGATGGGATAGAGGGAGAAGAGATCCAGTGACAATACACATCCTTAATTTACGCCTAGCTTTATTTGTTCATAATTGCCCTTTTCATTTCCCATTGTAATTGCTGCTACTTGGTTACAGTAGATATTTGTTATTATTCTGAGATCTTTCCAATCAATGTTGATATCTTCTAACATTTTAATCAGTTCATCTTGTTTTACTTTATCAAATGCCTTAGTATAATCTATGAAGCACAAATGTATGTCTTTCTGTGTCTCTATTGATGTTTCTAGTAGTGCCCGTAATGTAATTATTGGATTGTTTGTACTCTTTCCTTCCTCAAATCCATACTGTTTATCACCAATTTCGATTTATATTTTCTTTCTTGTTCTTCTTCAATTGCCCCTGGTCTTTCTGGTATAGCTATAAATACAGATTGCAGCATACCAATCGGTAAATATCCACTGCTGTAAACATGATTCAACATTTTTGTTAATATATCTTCTCCAAATTATCCCAGTACTTCTAATTCTTCTGTTGTGATTCCATGTGGCCAAATTGTTTTTCCTTTTTTAATATGTTTGACAGCGTCCGCGACTTCTTCTTTTAGAATAGGTGGACCTTCTAAGTTACTTTTTTGTGTTAATTCTTCCCTTTTTCCATCATATAATTCTCTGATTTACTCATTCCACCTCTTCATTTTAGCATCTTCCTACAATAATATCTTTCCTGTTTTTGATTTCAAACACCCTTTATTTACTTTTATTTATCTTCCCGTGAGTTCACTGATTTGTCTGTGCTTATTTTTCCATCTTTAATATAATTTAATTCAATCAATTTCTTGCACTACAAATTTAATCAACTTTCTTTAGCCTTCACACACTTATTTCTTTATTTATCTTATCATACTCTTGTTTGTCATTTTTACTCTGTTTTCTTGTGTCCGTCAACCTTAAGATTTCTTCAGTCATTATTTTTCTTCTTAGCTTTTTGGGTTCTCTCCGGTAGTATTTCTTTGTTTGTTTGATGAATAGAATCCCATAATATTTCTCATTGTTCATTTATACTCTGTATTTTAGCAATTGCATTGTACCTAATTTTCACAGTTACTCTTTACAGTTCTTGAATTTCTTTATCTGTTTTCATAATATTTTTATTACGTCTCGTATTCTTAACCACTTTCTTTCCTTTCGTCAGTCTTTTTTTTTTTCATTTGTCCACATAGTGGTTCATTATCACTGTTACAGTCAACACCTGGCATTGTCTTAACATTAATTAATGCATCTCTACATCTTTTATTAAGTATGTAGTCAATATGGTTAAGTATTTTCTTATCAGGGCTTTTCCTTGTGTACAGTCGTCTTTAATGGTGTTTAACCAGGCGTTTCCAATTATCGCATCATTGATATTTGAGCATTCTATTAGTTTCTCTCCACTTTCAATTCTTGTTTTTTTTTTTTTGTCAAACTATACATTTTTGTCAACGTATAGAAAATAGTTCCCTCCATCAACTTCACACTTGTGTCAATGTATATAGAGCTAGGGTGAAACATCCCTGAAACCTAGTCTTTGAATCTTCTATCAGCTGTTTTGTAGCATTGGTAATTACATCTTCAACTTCCTTGAAACACCGCCTTTCTAGTGCCTGTTTTAAACGAGGCAACAAGAACCAGCCACTAAAAGTGCTGGGTCGACGACAGAATGTGGAAGATGGTCTAGAGGAGCAAGGTTTCACCAGACGGAGTACATCCTCGCCAGTAAGGCTCCATTTGCTGTTTACCTGTGCAGATTGGTGTCAAGCGCTTTTATCACAGAAAAGTTGACAGCTAAGTTCTTTATTTTGGAATGACCATATGCTTTCTGAAGCAGAGTTCATGTCTATCATTATGATATCTCATTCAAAGCACAATTTCAGGCAACTTTCAACTATAACGATACGACTTTCATGACTTATATACTAATGTACATGAGAGAGTACATGAGAAGTTAACATTGAAAAATGTGGTTTCATCAATGTCACTAGCATTATTTAAAACTAAGACATGGACAATCCTTTAATCAGGAGTCTACTATTCCGGGCAATTTTTAAAGCTGCTTCGAATATCATGCATAAATGTGCATTTAAATTTCGGATGTGCTATTTTCGTATCTAAGCTGAAGTTCTTAGTTGACACTGTGCCAATATCAAACTGTCGGCGTATATTTCTTGTGAGAGATGTCTGTTATTTCTTGATAATTCATGATTCATTAGTTCGAACACTGCCATGACATGATCAGTAGGCTTGAGTTACTCCGTGACTCCCTCGTTGTCAGCGTATGTGAGATGACTTTCATGTGAATAATGAAAGACTGAAGTAGGCATAAAGCCAGTCTTACTTTAGTCAAACATTAATAGAATATGACATGTGGAGATCACCTGAAATGGAAATGAGCGCAATAAATACATGAAAGACACACCAACTGTCACATAAACTGTACATGTGACAAATCAATTGTTATATGTGCACAATACAACTGTATGGAGTGGAAACACTAAGGTATGAAAATTGGTGAGACATGCAAGCGAAGCTTTGAAATCTTGAACTTCAGAAGACTGTGTCAAATATCCTGGATGACAAAGTGAAAATGTGTTTGCGAAGGAACGAAATTTTAGAAAGACTAGGTACTTTCGTCACAAATAACCACATAACAGTCTACTGAAATCCATAATGGATTGAGCAATTCCAGTTAAAAGAGTTGAAGATGAAACTAATGATCACAGACAATGTAGATATGTTTGCGACACAGACTGATTGAATGCACACAGGCGTCAAGAGAGAAACTTCTCAGATCCTATTAACATATCTCTCTCTTTCTCTCTCTCTCTCTCTCTCTCTCTCTCTCTCTCTCTCTCTCTCTCTCTCTCTCTCTCTCTCTCTCTCTCTCTCTCTCTCTCTCTCTCTCCACTACAGTTACAGCACTAGATGATGAGGAGATGATGAGGGGGAGGATGGCAAATGAAGCAAGTATTTATTGTAGCAAAAACGTATTTAGAATTGCATCTATTCATATCCTACATGTAGGATAACGTTTGTCTCATACGTAATCCAGGTATTTATGTATGGTACCGTGCGTTATCACGCTCCCTGTCAAAGAGGCTACGGACGCAGTTCGAGATCCCACATGGGGACCTTAGCAATACATTCCCCGTCAAGGTGGACGTGTCGCGTTCGAAACACAGCTGGGCGCAATGTTTGCAGCAGACTGCGTTAAGTTGGATTTTTACTAAATGGCATTGGTGCCTGTCGTTCAGAAAGCAATGGCAAACTACTGAACGTAAACTTGCCAAGAGATCACAACAGCATAAAGTGATGGTGGTGGCTGCAACGTCCTGTTAAAGGATATGCCACCGCGCGTAAGACGTTTTTAATTTTTTTAAAGCAGGTGGAAAGTATGTTAATCAGAAATGCTATTAATGGAACAGTTACAAGGTAATATGTATGGAGACTTAATAAATATTTTCTTTATTTGTGAAACTGTTCATGTTGTGTTGGGATTTGTTATTTACTTTCGCTTAATTAAGATTTTGCATTGAATATGTCCGGCTTGGGTGAGCCAGGTATCAGAGTGTCATGTGTCGGCTAGGCACTTGTGGAAGCCTCCTTGGATCTCAGGGAATGACCATGGTCTGCCCCTGTTGTCCATTGAGGGCCGACCGGCATGCATGCGACTGTTCCTGACGGGCCAGTTGGGTGTGTCACCCGTGGATAAAGGGACAAAGACGACGCGAACACCTTTTGGCCGTTAATCGCCAGTACTGATTGGAGCTCAGAGAATTAAAAGAAATAAGTAGAGATTAGAGGATACATTAGACAACATAAAAATTGAAAGCAATAATTACCACGCTGAGTTGTGAACCTATCGCCTCCAAATGACGAGACTACATCGGTGTAGAGACGTGTACTTCCACACATGACCAACTCCAAACCTTACAAAAGATGTCAACGCTTTATCGTCAACTTTAAGCTCACAAGAACGGCTGGGTGAGTTCTCGTAGTGAAGCTCATGCTGGATACATGTCACCACAGTATTCCTTTCACACACACACACACACACACACACACACACACACACACGTATAGTTAGGGTGAGAAGAGAAGAGAATCTTGGGGGTATCTCGCCTATGGACAAGGGGGAGGTGATCGTGCGCTTGTGGGACCAGGTGGAGAAGGCGGGGGAACAGATTGAGAACCCATATGTGGAAAGAATGAGATTGCGGGGAATCGGCAGGGGTTCTGGAAGAATCTCAGAACTGAGAGGTAAGACCAGGAGAACTTTTAATCAGATAGCGGTGGGAACGATTAGTAGTATGACTCTTCGCTGGCTGTTGAACGAGGGGACTGAGCACGTATGGGAATGTCCTGAGTGCAGTGATGTCGGTTCTTAACTCAACTCAACTCAGCACAGAAAAGAGGATTCCCGCCTCATTCATATTCTTATCACGTATGTGTGTATGTGTCTGTGTCTATGTCTGTGCCTGTTTGTTTGCTTGCTTGCTTGCTTGCCTGCTTGTGCGTGCGTGCGTGTGTGCGTACGCGAGTGCGCGCGTGCGTTCGCGCGTGCGTGCGTGTGTGTGTGTATGTGTGTGTGTGTGTGTGTGTGTGTGTGTGTGTGTGTGTGTGTGTGTGTGTGTGTGTGTGTGTGTGGAGTACTGTGGAGAAATGTACGCATCAACAAAGAGACTAGATAATACAGTTGAAAACGAAGAGGATGTTTCAGAGTCATTATTGCCATCAAGGTACAGTCTGAAGAAGGAGAAGCCACCAGGTTGTGATGACATACCAGGGGAACTAATCCAGGCAAGAGGATAATCCGGCGGTCATGACTACGACACGCTGTGCGTGAAAAGCTGAACGGTGCTATTTTCCCCTTTTCATGGAAGCGAATGTACATCCCGCACCTAAAGATAGGAAATGTAAAACTGTGCACTAGATGTCGAAATATTCCATTAATATGTATTGCTAGCAAAATCCTCCTGAGACTGATAATTAAGAAGATGTATTGTAAGTCATATGAATTACAGGAAGTGCATGCAAGTTTCAGACAGTGCAGGGGCAACAAGGACCAACTCTTTAACAAGAGAACAATGTTTCAGAAATGCAGAGAGTGCAATGTAGGTCTTCATACTTGATTCATAGTCTACAGTAAAGCCTTCTATTGCGTTCAAGGTCATAAATTATTGAATATCACGAGCGATATGATGTCCCCAACGCTTCTTCTTCTCCCGTTGTCCTCTTCCTCAATGGAGTATAGGCCTTCAACCAGCTCACCCCCACCCCTACTCCCGCCCCTGTCTTTAGTTATCCCAAGCAGTTCTGTTCGTGTCCTTCGCATATTGTTTATGTCTGTGTATATTTCTCTTCTACGTGAGTTTTTAGCTCTTCCGCTACTTCCGCTGTGGTTTCCGGACTATTTTTAAAAAATACTATTGTGGGTTTTCTCAATGTAAAGTCTATCCAGCGCCAGTGTCGTTTCTTTATCTCTTAGTTCATTGGTTTTTGTCTGATTCTCTCCATGAGCTCCACATTGGTGTTTTGTTATACCTTTTTATACTTTGTATTTTGTACAGTCACCGTGTGGTGAATGTTTGTCGTTCACGTGTAAACGGTTTCCTAATTCTTCATGTTTCAGATCCATGCAGTAGTACTGATTTAATATTGGAATTAAATATTCTAGGTTTTGTCATAAGTTTAATTTCTTTTGACTTTCACAAATATCCTAGCAATATAAAAAAAAACCTTACGTATTCTTATACTGACATATTGATCTGTTCCGCCACTTTGACGCCATTGCTACCGACGTAGGTTTACGATTCTGTCTCTTGAAGTGGGGTTTCCCCAGGGGAGATTAGGTTATCATTTGCTTGATTTATTCACATTATGTAAGTCTTTCCTATATGAATTTTTAACCTAGTTGTTGTGACCTTCCATCTAGTGTTCTTAGTATACCCAGCATCTGATTTCGTGTGTGAGACATGAGAGCGATGTTGTCAACAAAATCGAGATCATCGAGCTGCTTTGTCAGAGGAATCTATTGTATTCCATTTCTGGCAGTTCTTGTTGTTGTCTTCATAATGCCGTCTATAATCAGTAAGAATAGTAGAGGTGACGGGAGAAGAAGATCCCTGCCTCACTCCTGTTCTGATCTCGAATGACTCCGTTATTTGCCTTCATGGAGGATCCTGCGCTTCATGTCACTATGTTACCTTTATCAGGTTAATTAATTTTCTGTTGTATTCAATAAGGCCTCATCAATGTCCAAAGCTATTGAGTGGGTCATGCAGTAAATGCTCAAACAATACAAATATGGGTATACATTGGGTTGACAAAATTCTAGAAGACCTGGACTTTGCCGACGACATAGTGCTTTTGAGTTCAACACACCCAGATGCTCAAGAGAAAATAAACCATCTCCAAAATGTTTCAGGATAAATTGGTCTCCAAATTAATACCGCCAAAAGCAAAAACTATTGATCTTACCAACAATTCAGACGACATCAAATTAAACAACCATGTTCTTGAAAAAGTCAACAGCTTTACATACCTAGAAAGCAAAATGACATCTACAGGGGACTCAACACCAGAAATAGTATCTAAAATCTCACTGGCATCTGGTGCTTTCAATAAACTGTTAAACATCTGGAAGTCAAAGACACTCAGAAAACATACGAAACTTAAAATCTTCAACTCCTGTGTGATTCCAGTGCTAACGTATGGATGTGAAAGTTGGAAGTCAGCGGTAGTTTTAGATTTAAAAAATAGACAATTTTGAGAACAAATGTCTAGAATTCTAAACCTCCACTGGACAGATTTTGAACAATTCGCAAATAAGACAAGAGACTAAGCAAGATACTGTATCCAATTTTATAAGAAAACGCCGTTGGAACTACATCGGCCATGTACTCAGAATGGACAACACAAGACTCCCCTACCAAGCCCTCATATGGACATCGATAAGGAAAGGAAAACGGGGAAGACCAAGAGAGACCCTGCGTAGAACCATCATCAGAGAGGGCTCATTCAACGGCCAAATAAACATCCAAGATCTACAACAGGTGGCAGCGAACCGTCAGGCATGAGGAGCCATGACTTATGCCCTATGCGCCTCCTTGGGCTCAAGAGGAAAGACTAATTAACTAACTAAATTTAAATATTGAGCACAACCCACTACTGGCAACGCCGATCGCATTCTGGTATGAACCTAAGGCGGTCACTCAGGCCGCCATTACCTGGTCGGCTGGCAGGCTTGTTAGCCAATGCCCTACCGCGACTTCCCTTTTACTGGTAGGTGGACACAAGGAACATCCGACTTATTTAGCCCTTGTCTGAGAATAGTATATATCAAATACACTACCTTAGTCTCTTCTGCCATCTTCTGTGATCATTTCTCCTAGATATTTATATTATTCAACTTACTTAAACAGACGGAGGAAGACCTGTCATGGGGAATATCACCACGCAATGCAATAAGACGTTTCCAACTCTTCACGGGCACATCACCCTGGAGTCAGTAAATGTCTCCAGAATACCACTGTTTACTGTTCCCGCCATATGTACTCATATTGATTTCAGAAACGTTCTGTCCAAACTATCAGGGCTGTTCAGTGCGAAGATTAGTATTATATTTCCAAAATATTTCTCCCCCATTCCACATGCTCATAGAATTATTACCGTGCCGTACCGATGGTCTTGGGTTTAAGCTGTTTTGAATTTTAAGCAAACTTAACTTGGACTGCCAGGTCGACGCAGCATAATTATGAGTATCAAGAAATGTTTTGGGGAGAAAAGCTGCCGCTGGGGTACCGACCACATCACCCACTAAGTGCCGTTTAGTCTATACAAATATAGACCTAGCTTCATATACCCAATGCATCTTAGGCGTGTGAAAGAGATCTTTATGTGTTACTTTACTAGATATTCTGATGGTTTCCCTTTGCCTTCCACGTACCTATGGGACTTCAACCTGGAATGGCAATTTCCAGCAGGACAAGAAACTGCTCTGCTCTGGTGCAGAATCGCCCACTTATTTCGGTGGATATTTGGTCCCTGAAATATGTTTGCCACACATCCACAAGTTAAAATCCTTTATATGACGTTGGAATCAACCCCAACGTTTACTGGCTGTTTGTAATTTACTAGGCAATTTTAGTTCAGTAGTGGGTCATTGCTTTCGGAATGGCCGATGCCTCATTCATATCGAAAGCGGCGTATAGCGGTCTGACTCCAACTGCTAATGTCGAACCTTGAACGCTGTTCACCCCTTATGGCGTGTATATGGGACTAGCCCTGTCTTTTCAGACCCATCAGCGCTTGGTGTATCACGTGATGAATATCACGTTAACATCAGCGCTCGATGTATCACTTGATGAATATCACGTCTGATTAACATCAGCGCTCGATGCATCACTTGATGAATATCACGTCTGATTAACATCAGCGCTCGATGTATCACTTGATGAATATCACGTCTGATTAACATCAGCGCTCGATGTATCACTTGATGAATATCACGTCTGATTAACATCAGCGCTCGATGTATCACTTGATGAATATCACGTCTGATTAACATCAGCACTTGGTGTATCAAGTGATTAATATCACGTCTGAATAATATCAGAGCTCGGTGTATCACGTGATGAATGTCACGTCGACCGCCTTGACTTCCCAGGAAATTTCCTGTGACCTATTTAAGCTGGGTCGAACCGGGAGCCTTGGTCATCGAACACAATCCCGTCGTCGAAGGGGCTTTAAATACATACCCACCAGGCCTGCAGCCAAACCACCGTTCTCAGTTCTCGCTGTTATGCTCCGACAGTAGATTAAAACAGTTTTAAAATATCTGATCCCATATTCGTCCATCCATCCACCATGTGCCATGCCGGTAAGCGTGGGCGGTCATGTTTTGCCATCTCACTCGATCACCAGAGTTGTGGATCAGCTCTGTGTTTCTGTCTCGACCATGCCACGAGGTCAAGCCATCCACGTATTTGCTTCTAGGTCTTCCTCTTGGTCTGTTCCCTTCGATCTTACCAGTTGTCACCAAGTTCTCCAATTCATTTCTTCTCATAACATGACTGTCTGCGTCTAATGTCTCTAATCAGTTTACGATCTTCGTTTGTTTCTTGAAGGACCTGATCATTGGTCTTTCTGGCTGTCCATGGTATTCTTTGCATTTTCCTCAGAAACCACATTTCTGCAGCCATCAGATGTTTTTCAGCTTGGCTGCTCATTGTCCAAACTTCACATCCATATAAAAGTACAGGTTCTATGTATCCCGTCAACACTCTTTTTCTCGTTTCAATTGACATCTTTTTATAGGTCAGTATGTTTTTCATCTTGCTAAAGGCTACCTTAGACATGGCGATTCTTGTTCTAATCTCTTCAAGGCATCTCCCATCAGATGTTATTACTGTTCCGAGATAATTATACCTATTCACATATTCGTCAAAGATCTCTTATTGGTTTTGAGAACGTTAAATAAGCTATACAATTTTCAACATGAATTCAGAGCCTTTCATATTTCATGTTCCCTAAAGTAGGGTTGTGCTCCGTGGCGAAGACCTTATGGACGTGATTCTTAATCCCGCTTATCCGCGTTCGAAACACAGCTGCGCGCGATTTGGCAGCAGACAGCGTTACGCTGGGTTTTAACGAATTTGTATGGGCGACGGTCGTTCAGAAAGTACTGGTAAACTACTTAACGTAAACGTGTCAAGACATCAACAACAGCAGTACAATGCTGGTGTTGACAGCGATGTCATGTAATAGGATATGCACCAAAAAAAGTAGGGTTGGCGGTGAGAGAGAAGAAATCACTGTTCATAAATCAATTCACGAATACTGTAGTATACTAGAATTATTATCGTATTTCACTGATGTGACACGCGTCCTTCTGTTATTGTATTCAGAATAAACACCATGCCAAACGACAAACGAAAACATTGTATAAGGTAGGAATGCATGCATCCTGTGATGAATGGTCATAAATGTGATAAAGTTATAGCTGTTAAACGTAAGGCTGGGTGACTAGTGACCTGATTACGAAACCAGTCCACTTGGAATGTATTCAATTTCGTGATTATTAAACAATCACAGAGAAAAACTTGGAACTTGACAGCACGGCTTACCGTAATCTACGCCAGCAATCTGGAGATACTGGATGCTTCACTGAACAAACGTTTGAGACACGTTGTGAGGGAGGTCAGTATCAGCAGCCCTTCACGGTACAATAATCACACAGTGCGTGTCTGATGCATTGCTTTTGTCTCTAATCTACATCACAGATTGTGCACTTAGTTCTTCTGTTTGCGTTTTGTGATACTGTCGTTTTACATCTATTCACAGGCGTTTTATTTTATTTTATTTTAAATTTATTTTTATTTTCATTAGCATAAGCCTGTATGGCACCTTACCGTCTTTGGCAGACGATATTTTTTTTACACTGTGTTCCATAGCACACAACCTGGCCTGAAGATATGTTGCCCAAGCAGCATGATTCCTCTCTTGGCCTGCCTAGTTTACTCCAGAGGAAAGGTAACACCTATACATCTGGAACAAGACAAGCTGCAGAAGCTGTCGGATCAGCAAAGCAATGATCTAACTCTTTGCATGTCGGATGTTTCCTTCCTAGACCAGTTACTGTCTACGGCCTAAAGCAGTGTTTCCCAACCTTTTTTGTGCTATGCCCCACCTAAGCTTTTCTAAAACTCTTATCCCCCCCCCCCCCCCCCATCCCCAACATATACATTATTTTTAATATTTAAAAATTGAAATGTTCACTAAAGAAACTTGAATTATAGGTTTTAGGAAGAAATCACTAGGAAATTATTGAGCAAACACAGTAAGTAAATTTTCAAAACATATAATGGAGAACTGAAATTCAAGCACAAAATAATGTTAATGAATGATTTTTCTATATTATTTTAATTATTAGTAATTATTTATTATTTAAATTTGGTGAGATCCTTGCGCTTGATGCTTGCTGCAAAGAGATCTTATATCAGGTTCCAATTTAGTTAACTTCAGTCTCAAGTCTCCCCGTTTTATTATATCCAGCCGATTTCTTCGATTTTCGAATTGCCCCCCACAACAATCGAATTGCCCCCCTGTGGGGCGTGGGCCCCACGTTGGGAAACACTGGCCTTAAGTCATGACTGCACTGCCCTGACATTTAGTCATTTGGTCGCATTTCCTCGTACTAGGATAAAACTTATACCCTCCTAGTGGTGCTTCTCCGCCCGAAGCCTTTGGTACAATGTAGAGTGTCGGCTTTGGTGAACGCTGCCCAACATTTAGCGCTAAGAGTCACATACCACCAAAATATATCAACACTAGCACAAGATGATGACTGTATTATAGAGTACTTTGGCTATATTAAACGCCACAGGGGTTTGGAAATAATAGTGATAGGGGTGTGGTGCCTGAATGACAAGTGTCGACCAACACGAAGATGGGCGCAGGACATTGCAGACACCCTGGGCATAAGAATGTCATGATTGCATGCATATATCCACCCACCATACCTTATACTACATACACCCACTATGTGTGTGTGCGTGCGTGCGTGCGTGCGTGTGTGTGTGTGTGTTGCGGCCCTCACAGACCACGGTTTTCTTCTGCCTTTCCTCACCAAATGAAGGAGAGGATAAGCCCTTAATATCTCATGCCATTCCCTTAGTAGATTTGTTCAAGTTTCCTACGAGATTAGATGGCCGGTCTCACGCCAACCCCACTTCGTTGCCTCTTACGACATACATGATAGCCTACAGAGTTACTATTCTCAGCTTCCATTATGGTCCTCGGTAACACACGGACGACCCTTAGTGAACCAGTGCCAAAACACGGCTAGCAAAGATTTCACTAGGAAAATCATAAAGGCAATTATGATAAATAAAAGAAGAGCCACGAAACTCAGAAAATAACCAGAAGTGCTCTCTCCCTCTCTCTCTCTCCCTCCCTCTTCCCCCTCTACAGCCCCACCCCCATTCCCCCCCCCCCCTGGAAAGATGTAGAAGTGTGTGGATTTTATCTGACCGTGTGGCTAGCTGGAACACCCATCTAACACATCGTGCAATCGACATGCAGCACTAGTGTCCGTGTATACTGTAAGTTCATATTGTCGTTTAGAAGGCGTCTGTGGCTGGGGAAGGGGGGGGGGGGGGGGTGAATACAGTTTCACAATCCCGACATACCGGGTTGGAAGTCAGTCGGAGTTATTTTAGAAGCAGTCCACTTTGTATTCATTTACTATATTGGTATGAGTGTCGGCCGTGCAGAAAGAACTGGCAAACTACTCAACGTAATATTACCTAGAAACTTACACATGGCCCAAAAATGTTGGGGTCTTTTGTGACGTCCTGTAAAAGGACATGCAACTGACCTTGCAAACAGGCACCTGGTTAAATTCTGTTTCATTATACACACGTTGTCCAGTGACCACTTGTTCCGTTAAAGATGTGCCCTAGTGTAAGCTGCCCAGTTTAGACGCCTTAGAAGCCAGCCCATATGTCCTTTGATGGTTTATTAAGCTCAGTATGTCACTACAGTCTCTATAGCGTACTGTGTTAACATGGACAGTTAAACCACAGTAACATCTGATTGGCCAACGGCTGGACTCACGTATATTTCATGAATACTAAACTGACCAAGCAAGAAGTTATGCCCCATCAGTTGGTAAACACTGTTTACGCACATTATACAAAAAGAAAACATATTACACACATGGTGGTAGGAGTTTGTGTGTGTACATTTTCAGCGGTCTGTGTAGACATTGTTGTCCGGAGCAAGCACTTCTATAGAGTGACTCGATGTCGCCTTTGTGGCGTGAATTTGTGTGTGTCTAAAGACAACATTAATGTGGTTATATTTCAGCATTGTGGTGTAATTTTGTTCTTTGATTCTTTCAATACACACGGGAAAATGATGACTCGACTTCAGAGCAGAAAACTGCGCGAAAATATGTCGCGACCAAACACAGAATCTAAAGTGAAAGCTAAAATAGCCATTTTTGAAGACAAGACCTCCAGTGTTGTCAACGCCGAAATCCACAACAGGCGGTCTTTTCCATTAGGACATGATAGTGATGGGTGCCACAAAATCAGCAAGTCAGCATCTAAAACGGAATCAACTGTAAAACAGGTAACGTTTCTTTCTGTTATCTCGCTGTTAAGACAATCTCTGGGCATTTTATATGCTCTGCTAAGTGTACAGGGCACATAATCACACTCATAAGTATGTACTGGCGTTCATAGAAATAGAAGAAAGAAGTAGAGATGAGAGGGATGTTGTTAATGTGATGTCTTCGTGACCTCAGGGTGTCACAACAGCTGGTATTTCTGTATTATGATAGGAGGTTTGTATCGTGAAATGGTTGAGAGTTAAGCTCCGCTGGGTGGGGGGAGGGGGCCAGAAAGTACAATGAAACGAAAAAGAAGAGCAACAGAAGTACTGTAATTTGTATAGGGTCAGTAATGACATTATGAACCTCTTTTAATGGCTTAACGTTTAAGCAATTTACGAAGATTTTTTAAATACGTAAATCCCAAACTGAAGTATTCAGCTAAAGGTATATGTATGGTATAAAATTGTTGTCAGTGTGCATCTGATCTAAAACTAAATGCGTAATGAATTATAATCAAATGCCTTGTCGATAGGTGTGGGCGATCATATTTATCCACACCAACGGTCTCCAACAGCATGCATTAATACATGGGCTAACACAATTCCCGCTCCGTGGCGAAGAGTTAACGGACGCATACCCGCCTTCGAAACACAGCTGTGGGCGATTTGGCGGAAGACTGCCTTACGTTGGTTTGTCATGAAATGGTACAGATGCCGGTCGTTCAGAAAGCAATGGCAAACTACTGAGCGTAAACTTGCCCAGGAATCACGAACAGCCAAAATATAATGGGGTTTACTGTGACGTCCTGTAAAAGGATATACAACTAACACAGTTCTGCGACATGAAAAACGACTGTTAATTTCGTTGACTTCCTCTATCTCTTTTTCCACAAATCTTTACAATTGACATAATGTTGCGTCTTCTCATGCAACAACAACAAAAATGATTGCTATCACTTTCTGGTGTTTGTGATAGCTGTTCTTGTACCTTTCAAAATATTTAGATAACTAATTTTGGTTGTCCTAGGAAATTTTCAGCATTCTTCTGTAACTACATCTCTGAAGCTTCTAGAGATTCTTTTCTGTCTATTAATTGCCCATGATTAGCAGCAGCATCATGTGCCATGCCGATAAGCATGGACCGGTACTATCTCTGTATCATAGGTCCATCCAACAAATGGAGCCGACTTCATGATAATCTGAATTGAACTGAACAGAGATACATCGTCATTGTGACGTCTACAAAACATTGGGAAACAGACAGACAGACAGACAGACAGACAGAACAGACAGAACAGACAGAACAGACAGGCAGGCAGGCAGGCAGGCAGGCAGACAGACAGACAGACAGACAGACAGACAGACAGACAGACAGACAGACAGACAGACAGACAGAACAGACAGAACAGACAGAACAGACAGGCAGGCAGGCAGGCAGGCAGGCAGGCAGGCGTAATTTACCTGTAGGTATACATATGTGTGTGTATGTGTGTGCGTGTAAATAGGTGTATATGTAAGGTAGGCAGGCAGGTAGGCAGGCTATGAATAAAATATCTTATTGGGTAAAGTATAGAAACGAAGCTATGTATGTTGTGTTATGTTATGTTGTGTTATGTTATGTTGTTATGTTAATTAGTTGGTTAGTTGGTTGCTTGCTTGCTTGGTGGGTTGGTTGGTTGGTTGATTGGTTGGTTTGTTAGTCGACAGATCAGCAAATCGAACCATTCAGTCCATAAGTGCTCGGATCCCCTCCTCAGCAAATCCCGCAGCGTGTAGCAACTCACGACACCAGTTCTGTGGTGGTTTATTACTCTTCTTTGGTTTTCTGCGTAGTGTTCTTGTTTGGCCACGCCTCTTTTAACTTACTGTTCTCGCGCCCTGACCATGGTTGTAGATTCCCAGTCATCGCTTGGTTGTCATAAACGACTTACTTCTCTTAGAGCAGTGGTTCTCAACCGGTGGGGAATCCGAAAGAGGGGGGGGGGGGGGGGGGGGGGGGAGGGAATGACGTTCTGAAAATATTGTGAATGGGGGCACTGGCCAATAAAGGTTGAGAACCACTGTCTTCGGGCCAAAAAAGGTTGAGAACCACTGTCTTAGAGCATTCAGAATGTCTGCCTGGTCCATGGCGCGTCCACCTTCCACAGTAGCATTACCTGCGAGCTTGTCAGTCTACTCATTCCCTTCTACACCCGCATGCCCTGGCACGAAGATGAAATTAATCTTTGCCAGCCGAGAACGCTCCAGAGACAGCAGCCACTCTTTCGAACCCACCCCATCTCTATCCTCCTGTTCATACTCATTGAGTCATTAAGGACACTTGCCCGATGAATTGTCTGTGTCTCGAGCCATGTTATTGCTTTACTTACTGCCATGACTTCCATGGTCAGGCTGCTTGTTGTCAAAGCAAAAGCGCAAGACTCTTCCTTCACACTTTTCCCTACCGCCTGAGCCGTGAAAGCCAATGAACTTCTCACTTCTCGGACGACCGACCCATCCGTGTAAATGACAGCATCATCCTCTAAAGAATTCTCGAAGATCAGAGTCTGTACTTAAGCCTCCGCAGCAGTTGGATTTCTTGTCTGCATTTCCTGTAAATGCTGTGTATATACTGAGAAACATAATCGAACGTTCTATAGAAGTAAACAAAGATCTACACCTTTGCTTTATTGACTACACAAAGGCTTTTGATAAAGTGAGACATGTCAACATGATAAGGATGCTTGAAGATCTACAAATTGATGGAAAAGATCTTAGACTTGTAAAAACATATATTGGAAACAACAAGCTGCCATAAGAGTTGATAATGAAGTAAGCCAATATCAGCCTATTAAAAGGGGTGTGAGACAGGGATGTGTAATGTCTCCAGATCTGTTTTCCCTGTACAGTGAAAGTATTTTCAGAAATATTGAAGATATGGAAGGAATCAACATTGGGGGACGATGCATCAATAACATTAGATATGCAGATGATACAGTCTTGATTGCAGACAATGAACAGGACCTGCAAAATTTAGTAGATGCGATTGTTACACACAGTGAACAACTAGGGTTAGAATTAAATTGTAAAAAGACACAGATTATGGTCGTCACTAGGAAGGACGAAATACCACAATGTAATATACAAGTAAATGGGAATATTCTTCAACAAGTGAGCAGGTACAATTATCTCGGAACAGTAATAACATCTGATGGGAGATGCCTTGAAGAGATTAGAACAAGAATCGCCATGGCAAAAGTAGCCTTTAGCAAGATGAAAAACATATTGACCAATAAAAAGATGTCAATTGAAACGAGAAAAAGAGTGTTGAGATGCTACATTGAACCTGTACTTTTATATGGATGTGAAGCGTGGACCGACCACGTAAACGTTGGACGGAGGGAATAACAGAATCCATGGGAATGTCGATATACGAAGCCCATAACCGGGCACTCTCACGAAGTTTATACTTCACCTCGACACCGCAAGGTACAAGAGGAACATGATGAGATGAGATGAGATGAAGCGTGGACAATGAGCAGTCAGGCTGAAAAACATCTGATGGCTGTAGAGATGTGGTTTCTGAGGAAAATGCAAAGAATACCATGGACAGCCAGAAAGACCAATGAACAAGTCCTTCAAGAAACAAATGAAGATCGTAAATTGATTAGAGAAATTAGACGTAGACAGTCAAAATTTTTTGGGCATGTTATGAGAAGAAATGGATTGGAGAATTTGGTGACAACTGGTAAGATCGAGGGGAACAGACCAAGGGGAAGACCTAGAAGCAAGTACCTGGATGGCTTGGCCTTGTGGCATGGTCGAGACAGAAACACGGAGCTGATCCACGACTCTGGTGATCGAGTGAGATGGCAGAACATGACCGCCCACGCTTACCAGCATGGCACATGATGGATGGATGGATGGATTTCCTGTCTAGTTGGGTGCACGGTGAAAAAGGTGTACAGAACTCTGTTGGCACTTGTACCCACTCCTCGCCAGTTATGTTATTTTGTGTTATGTTATGTTGTTATGTTTAAAAAAGCCGCTTAAAAGTCGACAGGGTCGACTTCATTGCACCGGGTTTTATCTCATATGGCTCGTTCTCTTTTAACAGCGTGGAAAGCGTCGCACAAAGCACGAACTCCGTAGCTCTAGCGACGACCCATAGTAGTCTCCGAAAAATTTAACACGCGAACCGAAGGACGCGGCCCGGAATCTAACCCACAACCTTCGGAGCGCGAGTCAAGCAGCTTGACCACTTCGCCACGAAGACTCCGAATGTTATGTTATGTTGTTATGTTATGTTATGTTATGTTATGTTATTATGTTATGTTGTTATGTTATGTTATGTTGTTATGCTATATTATGTTATGTTATGTCATGTTATGTTGTTATGTTATGTTATGTTGTTATGTTATTATGTTATGTTATGTTGCTATGTTATGTTGTTATGTCATGTTGTTATGTTATATTTTGTTATGTTATGTTGTGTTGTGTTATGTTTGGCTATGTTGTGTTATGTTTGGTTATGTTATGTTATGTTATGTTATCACGATCGGTAGGCCTATAGATGCACACGATCGGTATAGATGCACATGGTATTTACGTGCGTGCTTTTCTTCACTACTGATTGTGTAATTGTCTACAAGTATATGGCCACAGAAAAGATGCATAATCTCACAAGTGTACTTCAGTTTGTTTGCTTGTCGTATACCATAGGTTCTTAACACGGTTTAATCTCTGCATTGCTTGGCCATTCTTCTTCTGAGTCCTTTGCAACAGTGTCCACTAGTAGAGCTAGCATTCATTCATGCATTCAGTAACATGTTCTTTGTGGAACCTGGTTCAGATAACAACCTTCCGGAAAACCTCTGGATCACAAGGAAGATGTCCCGCGTCAGATACACTCATCTGGAGATCATCAGCCACATCCTGCACCCATCTTCTCTTCTGCCTTCCTCTTCCTCTCTCCCCAGGCATATACCCCTCCATCATTGTTCTCTCCAAACTAGTATAGAGCTATTATAGTTCACAGAACATGCTGTTGTAGACATTTTACCATGTTATTTATTTCCAGGGTCTGTCCTTGCGACATCAAAGCAGAAACCGTCAGATCAGCAATGCAGCTGTCGTCACAGAACATCCTGCTCCGGAGATTCACATTGATGCAGAAGTTCACATGGAGTCAACCAGCAGAGGTGTGGTATAAGATAACAAAGGAGACAACTGTATGTGCTTGTATCGTATGTGTGCAGTTATAGCATTGCAGTTAAGTATGTCTGGTCGTTATGGGTTTGAATTATGATCGAAGTGTTGTTTTTTTTTAAAATTGACCAAGGTAGTGATAAAAAAATTATTTGCATATCCTTTACAGGACATCGCTGTCAACATCAGCATCTTTCAGCTGTATTTTGATTTCTTGGCAAGATTACGCTCAGTAGTGTGCCATTGCTTTCTGGGCGGCCGGCTCAGTTATCCCGCAAGTCACCAGCGGGGGTCGAACCGCTCCCAGCTCTCGCCCGCTCCGAGACTCTGCGTGATAAACGGGATTAAGGAGAAAGTGTTGTAACCCCTCGGCCAGAGAGACCGGCAAGATAGTGATGATCGGTCTAAAAAAATGTATGATTAGCACAATGTACATAATGACTGTCACCTTACCGTCTTGATAGACAATAGTTTGTAAAATGGAGTTATACCTCTCAACAGCACAACGCCTGGGCTGAATTTAAAGTGAGGGAGGGATCTTTCTGCCTGATTAGTTTAGTCCAGAGGAAAGGTAACATCAATACATCTGGAACAAGACAAGCTGCGGGATCCGCAAAGCAATGCTCTATTTGTCCGCCTGTCGGAGCTCCATCCTATAACAGTTGCCAACCAAGCCTTAGGGCCTGGTCTGCCCTGCCATGACATGTAGTCTTTAGATTGCATTTTCTAGCACTAGAAAAACGTTTGTATCCTCCCAATTGAGCTCCTCCGCCCAAGGCCGTTGCACAATATGGAGTATCAGGTTTGGTGAGCGCAGTACAATAGGCGCTAACAGAAAGCAAGTAGTACTATCTACTGTCATACGGTAGCTAAGTCATATCTGACTAAGACTGATATACTAACTACTAAATACGCAATAGATATATACGTGTGTGTATGTTGCGCCGGTAATTGTAACACTGTAGAAGGCGATATCTGATGTTTATTTTTAATTGACCTGACCTCCCAGGTTGACCAGCCTAAAATTGGTACCCAGAATTCTTAGAAAGTAAAGGTTGTCGGCCTGATACAGACCACGTCACCCACTGAGTTCCGATTGGTCTATACAAAGTTATGGGTCTAGCACTATATGCCTCACGCGCCTTTTATTTTACTGACTTCACCGTGGTCGACAGGATATCTATACAGTGCTCGCTATTAAACTCTCTGTGAGCCGATGGTGAGGGGCGCGGTTCAACCCCTACACAGGCATGACGTTGGACTTTTCGTTGACTTCATCTTCAGAAAACAAGAAGCAAACCTAGAACACGAACAACTATAAAATCAGCCTGGGGATCAACACAAGGTCCTTTATAGGACATGCAATATGTTTTTGTATTGAATTATATCACTCACCTTAAACACGACAGCAACAAACGATATTTCTCTTCCCCAGATGGCTCTGTTTCGCCCGTTGCCATGGAGACAGAAAGCGTTAACGCACTGGAGGATACTAAACACTCCATCCCCGAGAACATCCTTGACATTGATGCTTGTCCAGACACGCTGTCTACAAGTGTCTACTCCAAAGACATCATGGAGTACCTTATGGTGAGTTTGTCCCATTGTGTACTAGTGTCTACACCAAGGACATCATGGAATATCTCATGGTGAGTTTGTCCCATTGTGTACTAGTGTCTACACCAAGGACATCATGGAATATCTCATGGTGAGTTTGTCCCATTGTGTACTAGTGTCTACACCAAGGACATCATGGAATATCTCATGGTGAGTTTGTCCCATTCTGTACTAGTGTCTACACCAAGGACATCATGGAATATCTCATGGTGAGTTTGTCCCATTGTGTACTAGTGTCTACACCAAGGACATCATGGAATATCTCATGGTGAGTTTGCCCCATTGTGTACTAGTGTCTACACCAAGGACATCATGGAATATCTCATGGTGAGTTTGTCCCATTGTGTACTAGTGTCTACACCAAGGACATCATGGAGTATCTCATGGTGAGTTTGTCCCATTGTGTACTAGTGTCTACACCAAGGACATCATGGAGTATCTCATGGTGAGTTGTCCCATTGTGTACTAGTGTCTACACCAAGGACATCATGGAGTATCTCATGGTGAGTTTGTCCCATTGTGTACTAGTGTCTACACCAAGGACATCATGGAGTATCTCATGGTGAGTTTGTCCCATTGTGTACTAGTGTCTACACCAAGGACATCATGGAGTATCTCATGGTGAGTTTGCCCCATTGTGTACTAGTGTCTACACCAAGGACATCATGGAATATCTCATGGTGAGTTTGTCCCATTGTGTACTAGTGTCTACACCAAGGACATCATGGAGTATCTCATGGTGAGTTTGTCCCATTGTGTACTAGTGTCTACACCAAGGACATCATGGAGTATCTCATGGTGAGTTTGTCCCATTGTGTACTAGTGTCTACACCAAGGACATCATGGAGTATCTCATGGTGAGTTTGTCCCATTGTGTACTAGTGTCTACACCAAGGACATCATGGAGTATCTCATGGTGAGTTTGTCCCATTGTGTACTAGTGTCTACACCAAGGACATCATGGAGTATCTCATTGTGAGTTTGCCCCATTGTGTACTAGTGTCTACACCAAGGACATCATGGAGTATCTCATGGTGAGTTTGTCCCATTGTGTACTAGTGTCTACTCCAAGGACATCATAGAATATCTCATGGTGAGTTTGTCCCATTGTGTACTAGTGTCTACACCAAGGACATCATGGAATATCTCATGGTGAGTTTGTCCCATTGTGTACTAGTGTCTACACCAAGGACATCATGGAGTATCTCATGGTCAGTTTGTCCCATTGTGTACTAGTGTCTACACCAAGGACATCATGGAGTATCTCATGGTGAGTTTGCCCCATTGTGTACTAGTGTCTACACCAAGGACATCATGGAGTATCTCATGGTGAGTTTGTCCCATTGTGTACTAGTGTCTACACCAAGGACATCATGGAGTATCTCATGGTGAGTTTGTCCTATTGTGTACTAGTGTCTACACCAAGGACATCATGGAGTATCTCATGGTGAGTTTGTCCTATTGTGTACTAGTGTCTACACCAAGGACATCATGGAGTATCTCATGGTGAGTTTGTCCTATTGTGTACTAGTGTCTACACCAAGGACATCATGGAGTATCTCATGGTGAGTTTGTCCCATTGTGTACTAGTGTCTACACCAAGGACATCATGGAGTATCTCATTGTGAGTTTGTCCCATTGTGTACTAGTGTCTACACCAAAGACATCATGCAGTATCTCATGGCGAGTTTGTCCCATTGTGTACTAGTGTCTACACCAAGGACATCATGGAGTATCTCATGGTGAGTTTGTCCCATTGTGTACTAGTGTCTACTCCAAGGACATCATGGAGTGTCTCATGGTGAGTTTGTCCCATTGTGTACTAGTTTCTACACCAAGGACATCATGGAATATCTCATGGTGCGTTTGCCCCATTGTGTACTAGTGTCTACTCCAAGGACATCATGGAGTGTCTCATGGTGAGTTTGCCCCATTGTGTACTAGTGTCTACACCAAGGACATCATGGAATATCTCATGGTGAGTTTGTCCCATTGTGTACTAGTGTCTACACCAAGGACATCATGGAGTATCTCATGGTGAGTTTGTCCCATTGTGTACTAGTGTCTACACCAAGGACATCATGGAGTATCTCATGGTGAGTTTGTCCCATTGTGTACTAGTGTCTACTCCAAGGACATCATGGAATATCTCATGGTGAGTTTGTCCCATTGTGTACTAGTGTCTACACCAAGGACATCATGGAGTATCTCATGGTGAGTTTGTCCCATTGTGTACTAGTGTCTACACCAAGGACATCATGGAGTATCTCATGGTGAGTTTGTCCCATTGTGTACTAGTGTCTACTCCAAGGACATCATGGAATATCTCATGGTGAGTTTGTCCCATTGTGTACTAGTGTCTACACCAAGGACATCATGGAGTATCTCATGGTGAGTTTGTCCCATTGTGTACTAGTGTCTACACCAAGGACATCATGGAGTATCTCATGGTGAGTTGCCCCATTGTGTACTAGTGTCTACACCAAGGACATCATGGAGTATCTCATGGTGAGTTTGTCCCATTGTGTACTAGTGTCTACACCAAGGACATCATGGAGTATCTCATGGTGAGTTTGCTCCATTCTGTACTAGTGTCTACACCAAGGACATCATGGAGTATCTCATGGTCAGTTTGTCCCATTGTGTACTAGTGTCTACTCCAAGGACATCATGGAGTGTCTCATGGTGAGTTTGTCCCATTGTGTACTAGTGTCTACACCAAGGACATCATGGAATATCTCATGGTGAGTTTGCCCCATTGTGTACTAGTGTCTACTCCAAGGACATCATGGAGTGTCTCATGGTGAGTTTGTCCCATTGTGTACTAGTGTCTACTCCGAGGACATCATCGATTATCCCATGGTGAGATTGTCCTTTGTCTACAAGAGTCTACTTCAAAGACATGATGGAGTATCTCTTGATGTGATTGTCTCATTGTCTATAAAAATTTATGGGATATCTAATAGTGTGTTTTCCTCATCGACTACAAGTGTCTACTTCAAAGACATCGTGGAGTATCTAATGCTGAGTGTTTGTCTAGGTCTGCTAGACCGCTTCCCCGGCCCAGTCTCACTGTTAGACAACCTACACAGAATATGTTCAGCGTGAGTGGTTTAACATGTGCAGATAAAGATCATCCCTGTATGAAGCCCTGGACACAGTTAAGTGCCACAGGCTGATAAGAATTCTGCTAGCCGGGGAACAAACAGCGCACATATGTCCATGATGAGAAGTGCTTGCTTGCTTGCTTGTGTTCGTTGGCTTGAGCTCCAACGCGAAGTCCTGTATGTCGGATGAAGGCATCCTGTTGTCCAACATCAGTGTGATGTCATACAGGACCTGAGGTTTGCGTGAGTATCCGTTGTCCCATGTCTGGCTTATTGGTGTGCAGACTGGTGGTTCCTCGCCGTACAGGCAGACACTCTCCGACTTCGGAGGAATCGGCGATCCTACTGACTTTAGCCAGGACCCCAAAGGGACCTGTTGCCCAGGACGCTCGACGAGGACGCGTCAATAGGTCTTAGCTAGTATATAACCCAGCCCTGGTGCCTTGGAAACACCTCTGCGTCCCATGATGAGAAGTTTGATGACAAGCATTCTTTGTGCTGAGTGGCATGCTTCAATTCAAAAATCAAAGACAGGGAACATCCGTTAAAGCTTTTCCCCAGGAAATGCTGTTGTGTGGGTAAACGAGTAGCTGGTGGGGGAAACATTGGCTGAGTCTGCACCGCTGGGTGAGGTATTGGTGCACGATAAAATAGATGTGGTTAGGGGCATTTGGGATAGCGTATATTGTGTGGAATAGAAAATAATTCATTATGGCCCTGAGAAAATGGTTAGCAGATGATATGGCCGACACTCAGTACTCCTAAGTAAGATCAGACGGACATATAATCAGACAGCAGCAGGTACCATTAATATTGAGACACTTTGTTGACTGCAAGTGACTAAGTGCCCTAATGTCGGTTCTTACTGAACTAAACAACAAGCATCCATTAACTGTGCCCTTGCACAACATCTGGGCTAAGATTGTATAATAGAACCACTAATGTGACGCTTATAGATAGAACTAAACACACGTCAGCCTATCAAGAGGTCATGAAAAGACTGGTGTTGGACAGTACACACACTGTAGAAATGTGTAAATAATAAAACATGAAAGTCCTTACTATTGATTAGAGACACCCAGACGTATCTGATAATTGCCTGAGATGAAAAGGTTGCAAGGAAGGATACGTACCAATGCCTGTCATTTACCGAAGCCTAGAATGTGTGCAGACCTAACACATCACGTGTTAAGAGGTGAGGAGAAATCACCTGAAAACCTTAGTGACAAATGGCAAACTTGATGTGAGAAAGAGCAATGTGAAGATACGCATCTGGTTTGCTTGACCACATGGCATATAGGGATAATAACATAGGCCAGATTAGAGACTCTTGTTATCGAGTCACAAAGAGAACTATAACCGTCCACGCTTATCGACTTGCAACGTGATGATTAAGCCTCACATCCAAACGCAGCCATCTGTCATTGAACTACTGTTACCGTTATGCACACACAACACACATACATATATATATATATATATATATATATATATATATATATATATATATATATATATATATATATATATATATATATATATATAATATATATATATGTGTGTGTGTGTGTGTGTGTGTGTGTGTGTGTGTGTGTGTGTGTGTGTGTGTGTGTGTGTGTGCTTACGTCCGTCCGGGTGTATGTTTTTTAAATATGTACACGCATTTTTACGAGCATGTGTGTAAACATCAATGTATACTATGCATAACGTTATATTTACAGGAGAAAGAATCACGTGATCGCCTCCTGCCTGGATTTCTGGACAACAGCCCCGGTGTGACGTCGCGGATGAGAGCTGTTCTCATGGACTGGCTTTTACAAGTTCAGGTAAAATTATTAGTTTGTTTACCTATTTCTGCGCCTTCAAACATGAGAAGTTAAGTGAACAACACTTTTTGGCATTCTATGAGGAGACAACAACTAGAAAAATTATTGCTAACAGGCAAACTTGTTAATATTTCCACTCCAAATTCTCCAAGTACTTCTAATTCCTCCCAGTACTCTAATTCTTCCCAGTACTTCTAATTCTTTCCAGTACTTCTAATTCATCCCAGCACTTCTAATCCCCCCCCCAGTACTTCTAATCCCCCCCAGTACTTCTAATTCCCACCCCCCCCCCCCCCCCCACCCCCAGTACTTCTATTTCCTCTTTTGTGATTCCATCCAGCCCGGCTGTTTTTCATTGCTTCATGTTTGATGTGGTCAAAGACTTCCTCTTTTAGAATAAGTGGACCTTTTAGGTTACTGTCTTCTGTTAATCCTGCTCCTTCTCCACCATTTAACTGCATTGTGTATTTGTTCCATCTCATTAATATAGCACTTTCTTCCAAACATATCTTTGCTGCGTTTGTTCCATCTCATTAATACAGCATTTTCTTCTAAACAAATCTTTTCTGTGTTTGTTCCATCTCATTAATATAACACTTTCTTTCAATCATATATTTGCTGTGTTTGCTCCATCTCATTAATATAACACTTTCTTCCAAACATATCTTTGCTGTGTTTGATTTCATATCCTCTGTGTTTGAAAAAATTTTCGGTAACATCTCAGTTCAACAGCCTCGGTTTTCTTCTTTAGTGCTCGTGAATTGGTCGATGATTAACATCTGTAGATTACCACGTAATTGATAATTCTTTGCTGGTTTTATGCAATGGGATTTCACGAACGTCTGTACACCGACCAAAAATGCAATGATGGATATGGTTGGGTGTTTTATTGGTTGGTTAGTAGTTTTAGCATTCCCTTAAAGACCATAGACTCACTTCCCGACCCGGTGCACTATTACCACCTTGACGGGGACTGTATAGCAACGCTCTTCAACCCCTCTGCGAGCTCAAGAACCAGCAATGTGTGTAAAATCGGAACTGGAACTCCACACCCACTGGTAGAAATGGCAATCCTTGGAGCGTTGGCCAGACAGGGGACCGAGTCTTTGGATAAGGCCCGCCGCGAGGAGGTCGCGATGAGTCCTGGTCTTGTGTAGTCGGCTACAAGATATACGAGGGTAAGTTAATAAGAAAGTCGCAAATGGCTGTAGAAAAATAACTGAATATGATAACAACTTGAAACCAGTTTATTTTTATACATACATTGTCCCGTTATTTCTCAACATAATTTCCACCAACATTGATACAGTTATCCCATCGTTTTATCAGTCCTCCCAATCCGGCTGCAGAGAACTGCGTACCCTGTTTTCTTAAAGACGTTTTCACTTCGCATTCAACTTCGGCGTCATTCGCGAAATGTCTCCCGCCAGGTGTGTTTTCAGTGGACTTAGCCCCTAGCGATTTCCCGTAAAGCGGTGCATAGTTGGATAGAAAAAGTTACAAGATCGAGTCAATAAGTATGTCACACAGTTCTGTGGGATGGCAGGTAAATAAAAATAGAGCTCGCAGATTTATGCAGCCGGTTTTGGGAGGACTGAAAAAAACGATGGGATAAGTGCATCAATGTTGGTGGAAATTGTGTTTAGAAATAAAGGGACAGTGAATATATAAAAATAAACTGGTTTCAAGTTGTTATCACAGTCAGTTATGTTTCTACAGCCATTTGTGACTTACTTATTAACTTCCCCTTGTAATATGTGCAATATATGTGCAATATGTGCAATAGTAACATATGGTATGATAAAATATAAATGGGGAGAAATATCCCAAAATTCCAGTGGCCAACTATTATAGGAAAACCAGGAATTGGCTCGTAAGATTCCCTGGTGACAAAACAGGTTTTCTGCGTAATAGAAGGCCCAGAGAGCACATGGAAGTCACTGCTTTAGAGAGACAATAAGATCACGCTGATTACAGTGCCAGCGAGTTGTCTCCCTGCCACCAGCTCTCTTATTGGATCTTGTAGTAAGTGAAGTAACCCTATCACATTAATATTCAAATTAGGAATTCACATATGCCACTAATCAAGTTACAGAACACCGTAGGAGACGGTTACAATATTGTAATATGAAAAAAGAGGGTGGGCATATAACAATTTACATAAATATTAGACACTTGATATCTTTAAGCCTAATTATCTAACAAATATTACTGTCCCATTTGTCCGATCGTTGAAATAAATGCCATAACACCAGACACAATTAATTAAGAATGATTGTTAGTGTGTCTCTGTATGAGTAAAGCACTGATATTATAGTACCTTTTCTGGGTAGATATGGCTAAAAAAAACTGGTTCATCCACTTCTATAAACTATGGAGGTCAAATATTCTGTTCTTGAAGGGAAACTGGATATCTGAGAAGGTTCTACGGTTGACGACCTGTTGTTGTTTAGTTGTTGGCCGATGGACTTACAGGAGGATGCTTGGGTAGGTGAGGCTACTTGGCTTCATCCTCGTATGGCAATAGCAGTGCTGAGTGGCAAATATACAGGCGAAGATTTTCCTCATTCACTGAGGAATCGCTCCAATTAGACCAGAGATGTTCCCCGTCTTGGGAGCATCACTTGTACCAACTGACCACCTCCCATACCTTTTGTTTCCAGGAATTCAGTATACAGGTATAATACACTGAAATATCACACCCTTTTAGAATCACTTCTTCATGGGGACTGCACTTAAACTGAATTCGCTACTCCCTCTATGAAATCGATTTTACCTCCTGCTTCGTTAATTGCGTACATCTTCTTCTACATTCTAGGGGTCGGAAAAACATGGGTTTCCCGGGCATCCGTCAGGTACAGTAAATATCCTAATTACCCTGTTCGTCAAACGTCCTGTTTATGCAGTCAGTGTTTCTCCTGCCCGGACATTCCACTGTAAAATAATATAGGGCCTGGCTAATCATAATACCCAGGCTGGCTAACGTAAATAGGTTGGTATGAATATCTGGACGTAATCTGTTTGTTTTGTCTAAAATAATAACTCGCGTTTACATTGGCCCATATGTACTAAGATGGTAAGTTTTACCTCTCATTCTGGCAAGTGTGAAGAAGGGAATTTTGGTGATGCAAAATTTGCAAAATATCACATTAATATTTATATATGCAATAGTAACAGATATCATATGTATATGTGCAATAGTAACAGATGTAATATTTACATGTGCAATAGTAACAGATATAATATGTATATGTGCAATAGAAACATATAATATGAAATGTGCAATAGTAACAGATGTAATATTTATATGTGCAATAGTAACAGGTATAATATGTATATGTGCACTACTACTGTCAGGTCTGTCTCAGGTCAGATATGACTGAGCTACCGTATGACAGTGGACGGTACTACCTGCTTTCTGTCAGCGCCGAATGTTAGGCGGCGCTTACCAAACCCGACATCCCACATTGTGCCAACGGCTTCGGGCGGAAGAGCGCAATTTGGAGGGTACAAGCCTTATCCAGTTGCGAGGAAATGCAACCTAAAGACAAAGTGTCGTGGCAGGGCAGACCAGGCCCTAAACCTTGGTTAGCAGCTGGTCTAGGATCGAAGCTCTGACAGGCGGACAGTTAGAGCATTGATTTGCTGATCCGGCAGCTTCTGTAGCTTGTCATGTTCCAGATGAATTGGTGTTATCATTCCTCTGGAGGCCGAGAGAGGGATCATGCTGCATGGGCAACACATGGTCTCTAAGTTCAGCCCAGGCTTTGTGTTATGGAGAGGTATAACTCCATTTTACATACTATCGTCTGTCAAGACGGCAAGGTGCCAGTCAAGTCAAGTAACAGATATATTTAAATGTGCAATAATAACAGATATAATATTTATATATGCAATAGCAACATATATAATATGTATATGTGCAATAGTAACAGATATAATATAAGAGGCGTTCATTTGAAATCCGTTCGTGCCGCACCGCACGTAACTGCGTACCTTGAACATGAACATGTCATAGTCATATGATAAGTACTGACCAATAAATAAAAGAGCAAGTGCTTATCGTCCCATGATGCATAGGTTCTGTTTCTGACCGTTGAGAAAATTGCCGTGTTGATCCAAAATCCGTCCAATGAAGCTCAAAGAGCGGTGATTCAGTTTCTTTCATTTGAAGGATTTCGAACAGTGGACATTCATCGAAGAATGCAGGCAGCGTACGGTAGCAAATGTGTGTCGAAGACAACAGTGACAGACTTGGCACGAATGTTTCGGAACGGACGTCAGTTCACAACAGATCTTCGACGGCCGGGTCAAATGTATATTGTTGCAACAGACAAAACCATCGCCAAAATTGATGCAGCAGTACAGATGAACCGTTGTCGAAGCAGACGTTCGCTAGCGAAAGAATTTTATGGTCAACTGAATTGGCACAATTCAAAAAGTCATTCGTAGGAAACTGCAATAACAGAAGGTGTGTTCACAGTGGGTACCACGGATGTTGACCGACCACCAATAAGAGGATTATGTTTGAACCTTTTGCTGCGTTACAGAGTGGAGAGTGACGCATTTCTCTTCCGCATAGTGCCAGGCGATGAATCATGGTTTCACCACTTTGAGCCGAGCAACAAAAGAGAGAGCATGCAATGGA
Organism: Cepaea nemoralis; assembly: GCA_014155875.1. Lineage (NCBI taxonomy): Eukaryota > Metazoa > Mollusca > Gastropoda > Stylommatophora > Helicidae > Cepaea > Cepaea nemoralis. Next base: position 408,611 of record JACEFZ010000203.1, on the reverse strand, counting down.
AGCATGCTGGATCACCAAAACCCAAAAAAAATCAAGTTACAGGTTTCCGCTGGTAAGGTTATGCTGAGCTATTATGAGGGCTATTATTCACCGACTTTAAAGAACCTGGTGTCAACATCAACTCTACACACTATTTGCAAACACTAGACAAGCTGCAATGGCAAACAACTGAGCGTAATCTTGCCAAGAAATCTACAATCAGCTGAAAGATCCTGATGTTGACAGCAATGTCCTGTAAATAATATGCAAACAATTATTATTAGACAAGCTGCAAAAAGCCATCAAGAATAAACGACTCGACATGCTTTCTCGCGGTGTGATTTTGTTACACGATAATGCTCGTCCTTATGTCGCAAAGGTTGTGCAGGAAGCATTAGCAAGGAAGAAAAGGGAAATTCAGCAACATCCAGCCTATAGTCCTGATTTGTCACCATGTGATTTTCATTTGTTCGGACCTCTAAAATCTCTCAAGGGGCAACGATTTCACGCATGCAGACGTAATGAACGCGGTAAACACTTGGTTCAGTGAGCAACCACAATCCTTTTTTTGTGGACGGCATTCACCGCCTACCTAAGCAATTGGATGCTTTTCTGAATGCCTACGGCGACTTCTTCTGACCAACCCATGGTGCATAATGCATTCAAAATGAATGCTTTGTTTAACTCTACCATACCTGTTAATGTTTCTTTCATGCTTTTGTAATAAAGCCATTGGAACGAGTTTCAAATGAACTCCCCTAATATCTATATATGCAACAGTAACAGATGAAATAATTATATGCGCAATAGTAACAGATATAATAGTAATATGTGTGATAGTAGCAGGTACAATTGGTAAACATGGGTTCATACTTCTCCGTTGATTAAAACTGGGATTGCATTTGTGTTTGAAATGATTTCGAAAAATCCTGTCCATGGGTTCGGAGAGCTGTGAGCTTGCATGCGTTCTAATCATCGACTCAGTTCCAGAGTTTAAAAGTCCAAGCATCTGACTAACATGTTACGTTTCTGTTCAGATTGGTAGATTACACGCCACAGTACAGGTTTCTTAATAAATGGAAACTAACATTATGAATTCTTAATAAATGGAAGTTCACTTTGTGAATTGTTTCATTGTGTTTCAGAATACAGGGCTAACATTTGTCGTTTATGTTAAAATTGTAGACAACACGCCACCGTTCTACATGGGTTTGTTAATCAATTGAAGCTGGCATTGTGAATTTTTTCTTTGTATTTCAGATGTATGAAGAACTGAAGGACGAGACCCTTCATTTGTGTGTGACGTTAATTGACACATTTATGAGTCTTGTCGATACCAAAATGTCAACACTCCAGTTAATTGGCATAACCTGTTTATTTATTGCCTCGAAGTTCAGTGAGAGATTTGCACCAAAGGTGAGTTCTATTGACTTGAAAATGTTACTGGTTGCGCAGTGTACTTTATATACAACCTTCAATTTCTTAACTGTAAATCTTTTAAAATAGGCAGTGAAGTGCAGGTGTTAAGTATATATTTAACCAATTAAATGAAGACCATTAATTGTGTTTATACAGCCAGACAATAACATTTTACTTTTGAGTTTTTTGTCTAGCTTATATATAGGGAACGGCCATTGAGAGGAGGCGAGTTAGTTGTGTTTCAGGTTCACACTTGTTAGATAAAGCTATTGAAATGAAACCATATTACAAATCTACTGAAACGACAGGTGAACACCACACAAAAACGTGAAACCAAGAGGGAAACCACCACGCATCTGTTGAAGCGAATATAGAAAGCTACACACATCAACTGAAGCCAAAGGAAATTACGCACATCAACATAAGCTAAGGGACAAAACTGTACACATCAACTTAGCTAAGGGAGAAAACTACCCACATCAACTTAAGCTAATGGAGAAAACTACACACATCAACTAAGGGCTAACACAACACACATCAACTGGGGCCAAGAGGTACAACTACACAAATCAATTGGAGTCAAAGGGTAAAACTACACATTAATTGAAGTCAAGGGTCAAACTACACACATCTACCAAGAGGTAAAATTACACACAACTATGATAAACGGGGAAAATGTATCCACATAAAAACCATTATCATTACGACATTTGTACACCGCTTTTTTTTTAACAAAAAAAGAAAAACAATTTGTACACCGCTGATGTTCGTCGGAAGCATGTCCGAAGTAAGGGATGAAGGCTACGATAAAGTAGTAAACAGATCTGGGTGTGTATTTATTTAGACAGCAACCCTTTTATATTAACGAGGATAAGAACAAGTATTCCAGGTTGTGTGAGGCGGACATTCCGACACGTCTGTCAGGCGTCTCTCATTGATGAAACAAATATCATGCCAATCCAATCCACATGTAACTAGAAAGCCTTATCAAACAAGGGAGAGAAATCTTATCATGGCAACTTCGACTTTTTGTGATACCCACATTTGATATCAAGCAGATTTGTCACGTGATACATAGATCCAATGTTACCATATTGTTGTGAATCTTAGACAATTATCAAGCAAGCAAGGTAATAACCTGAAGCTGTCGAAGTGATTCACTTAATGTTGAAAACATTGGTACAGCATCGAACGGCATATGTTTGAAATTCACCAAGATGAAATGTAAACATATCACAGATATCGGAAATATATATTTTTTTTAGTCCACTTAGTATAGCATTGGCCGGCATGTATTTCCACATCCTACTGTGAAAGGGTATTGGTTGACATGTTTCTCTACAGTCTCCAGTGAAAGTGTGTTGGTTGACATGTTTCTCTACAGTCTCCCGTGAAAGTGTGTTGGTTGACATGTTTCTCTGCAGCCACATGTGAAAAGGCTTCGGTTGACATGTTTCTCTACAGTCTCCCGTGAAAGTGTGTTGGTTGACATGTTTCTCTGCAGCCACATGTGAAAAGGCTTCGGTTGACATGTTTCTCTACAGTCTCCCGTGAAAGGGTGTTGGTTGACATGTTTCTCTACAGCCACATGGTGGAGTATTGATTCATGACAAGGCAGACGTGGTTGCGGCCTTGTGGGAGCACGTGTACACATAGGAGGAGCAAATGGATCACCATAGTCTGGCAAGAATGAGGCAGCGAGGAGTGACGAGGGGATCTGGCCGACGCTCAACGCTCAGAGGAAAGGCGATACGGACATATAATGAGATTGCTACTGGAACTATTGGTGTTGGAGCTCTTCGCTGGCTGCTGAGGATGGGGACGGAGCGCCTATTGGAATGCCTCGAATGCTGTGATGTCGTGTGTTCCTAAATCAATCAATCAATCAATCTACAGGCACATGTGAAAGGGCTTCGGTTGACATGTTTCTCTAGTCTCCTGTGAAAGGGTGTTGGTTGACATGTTTCTCTACAGTGTGGTATATTAAAATATAAATGGGAGATCGCTGTCCCAAATTATCAGTGGACCTCTATTATAGGAAAACCAGGAATTGGCTCGTGAGATTCCCAAATGATAAAATAGGTTTTCCTGATAGGTCACGCAGGAGAGCCCAGGGAAGTCACTGCTTTAAAGAGAAAGTAAGATCACTCTAATTAGAGGGCAAGCGAGTTGTATCCCTGCCACCGGTTCTCTCTTGTTGGATCTGGTAGTTACGTGAAGTAACTCTTTCACCCTAATATTAATTAAAGGAAGTCACATATAACACTAATGAAATTACAGAACACCGCATGAGACGTTTACATTAATGTAATAAAAGAAACGGGTTGGAGGTATGCACCATGGGCAATACAATTTACATAAATATTACACACTGGATATCTTTATGCCTAATTATCTAACAAATATTACTATCCCAATGTCCGATCGTTGATATCAAAAATTCAAGAACATCCAACACAATTATAGCACACGTAACTACGTATAACTGTTAGATATGTCTCTAGTTAAGACAAACAATGTTTATAAATGTTTATTTCCTGGACAAATCTGGCATTAGTTGATCTTGACACTGGGTATTCTATGGTTCATGATTCCTTGTAGAATGATCTCTGTAGGTATCAATATAGACTAATTGGACGTGAGTAGGTTGTTGTTTACTTGTTGAATAGTTGTTATGTAGTTGTTGCGCAGTTTAATAGTTGTTGCGTAGTTTAATAGTTGTTGCGTAATTGTTTATTAGTTGTTGGCCGCTGGACTTAAATGAGGATACATGGGGTGGTAATGCAACTTAGCTTCATCCTTGTGTGGCTGAGTGGCAAATATAAGAACGCAGATTTCCTCCTTCACTGAGGACGTAATCTGTTTTTCCAATTAGTAAATCGCCGGTCGTTGTATTTACTGGGCGCTATGAATTTCCAGACGTATGTGTTTTCACAATCATTGCATTGGTAATATCAACAGGCGTTGTCAACCATGTATTGAAAAGATGCTGTGCCTTTTCGACGGTTCTCAAGCTGTAGTTATGGGGAAATTGAAAATGTCACATACAGCCTCCTGTGAAAGGGCGTTGGTTGACATGTTTCTCTACAGCCTCCTGTGACAGGGCGTTGGTTGACATGTTTCTCTACTGTCTCCTGTGAAAGGGTGTTGGTTGACATTATTCTCTACAGCCACCTGTGAAATGGCGTTGATTGACATGTTTCTCTACAGCCTCCTGCCTCGCATCTTGCCAGACGGTTCGATACACATATTTCTCCATACGACGATGTGAGACTATTTAGTGTTTTCTGTTCTGGTGTAGGTTCAAAGGGATCACTCCAAAGCCTTATATCACAAAAGGTTGTGCTCAACCTAGTGCACGAAATTCCTAGCATCCACCGGGTTCTAAATATGTCTCTCAGAACCACATTTGTTTGTGGGAGTAGTTGTTCTTATTTTGAACTTTAGTCTGGGCCGCAGCCTATCCGACCTACTGGTTCCGATTTTCAACAGTCGGGGGAATTTGTAAGATGCGCAAACCGGATCTTCTGAGGTTTCTCGCTTCCTTCTCTGCTGGGAAGACTACAAGCTTATTTGTTTTTCAACTGGATAAACGCTAACAGATTCGTTCCTTCCTTGTATTGTCTGCCTGAAGAAGATAGTGATGTTCTCGAAACGAAGCCAGCGTTTAAACTATTTCATTAAGACTGATTAGGTCAGTGTTCCTATACATACATAATTGTACAATCACAGATCTTTGGTACAGTACGCATATTTATATACAGTTTGACTTCAAATGTAAACACGGACGCCATAAACAAGATAATGCACGATTTCTTGTCTGACATATTTCGCTGCATCTCGTGATGTGCATACTGCAGTTATATATCGCATGAAGTTGACAAACTAATAATAATTTGGCTGAAATACTAAGTGCATTCGCCGCTGATGTTGTTTGATTGTAGAGAAACATTATCCCCACAGAAGTCTAACACTTCACAGAAAGTCCTTCTGTTTGCAACGCAACGGCTGGAAACGCCTGATAGATAATGTTTCGATATATTTTACAATAGATTATTTTTCGTCGAATACAATATATCTTGTTTGTTAACTCTATCATTACTAATAAGTGAATGTTCCGTTATTGTCGAAATCGACGTTTTGTTGCCTGCCGATTCCAGCCGTTGCTATGCCAACAGAAGGACTTCTGAAAACTGTAAGACTGCCATGGGGAGTAGCATTTCTCTACATTCGAACAATATCACAGACTAGGTACTTAGTATTTCAGTCAATGTATTATTAGTTTGTCCACTTCATATGATGTGTAACTCTGCAATGTGCAGCCGACGACATGCAGCGACATATGCCAGGCAGGAAATCGTGCAATATATTGTGTACGGCGTCTGTGATTAATTTCAGTAAGGGAGAATATTGTTTTTACGTCACGTTTCCTGTGCATCTGTAATGAAACAATAAGAGATGTTAGATGTAGTGCATAGATTTATGTACAGATTAGCCGAAATGTCTATTCATCTATAACGACATAATCACAGATCTTTGGTGTCATGCATATATATATATTTACATAGATTATCAGCTATTGAACTACTGTTTTTATATAATACTATTATACTATAATACTATTATATATTACTAAGCTTTTGATAAACTACTGAACGTAACACTTGCCTAGTACATCAACAGCAGCTGAAAATGCTGGTGTTGACTGCAACGTCCCGTAAGGGATACGCAACACAATTTTTTTTTATCAGCAGTGTTTCTACAAATATATAATGGTACAATCATATCTACACTGATCAGACCAGTTGTGTTGTATGGCTCTGAAACCTGGAGTACAACGAAAGTAGACGAAGCCATTTTACAAACCTTTGAGAACAAAGTTTTAAGACGCATCTTTGGACCCATTAGGGATACACAAAGTGGAGAGTGGAAAAGAAGAAGTAACAAAGGCATTTATGATCTGTTTAAGTCCCCGCTAATCACTGGTATCGTGAAGGCTAATAGACTACAGTGGCTGGGGCATATAGAAAGAATGGAAGACAATAGGGAAATAAAACTCGCTTACAATCGGGAAATAAATGACCGTAGACCCCGACGTAGACCAAGAAGACGGTGGATAGATAATATATATACAGACCTACAAGCACTTGGAATCAACCCCTGACAAGAGAAGGTCAACCAGAGAGACGAATGGAGACGGATTGTATCTGCAGCAAAGAACCTCAATGGCTCGGAACGCTCGAGAAGAAAGAAAACAATCATATCTGACTATAGATTATTTTTCGTCGAATAAAGTATATCTTGTTTGTTAACTCTTGATAACAATCATATGTCTTTTGATGTAAAATATAGGTATATAGACAGGCTGTTAACAGTTTTCCTATACATATATAACGGAACAATCAGGGTAATACGTAGATTTAAGTAAAGTTTGTCAGTAATTATCCTATACCATATGCAATGGAACAATCACAGATGCTTGGTGAGATATATAGATTTATATAGGCCTACAGGTTGTCAATGGTTTTTTGTACACATACAATGGAACAATCACGAATGGTTGGTGTTAATAAAAAGATGTATACACAGATTGGCACAAATTTTCTTACGCTTATATAATAGTACAAATACAGATCTTTAGTGTAGTTCATAGAATAATATACAGGTTGATCGTAGTTTTTCTATAAATATATAATAATATATTATATCGATGTGCAATCGCATATGCTTGGTGTAATACATAGATTTCTATATAGGTTGACAGTCTGTGCTACCTGACCCAGAACACATTTGTGAAGGAGGAGGTGCTACAGTGTGAACTTATAGTTCTTCAAACTCTACATTACAACCTGTCTCGCCCTGTTTCTGTCACCTTTTTAGAGCGATATCTTCAGGTTCATGATTGTCCTCCCCAGGTAAGAAAACATGTGACATTTCTCTCAGTGTTATGTTGTGATATCTTTCATACACATAGTCAGGATTTTCCGTGTCGAAATAGTCAGGCATTATGCCTCGTGATGCGAAGGTCGTGGGTACGTATCCAGACTCTTTCGGTACACAGGTACACTTTTTTTCGGGTGACCCCACTGTAGCCACGGAGTTCTATGCGAGGCTTTCGGTATGCCGCTCGCGGCCTCAGTGTCCAACAGTTTCATTTAAAATTTGATTTCTTAATTTAAGTTAGTTGTGTATCTTTTACATGACGTGATAGTCAACCCCAGGATTTTTGGGCTGTTTGTGATATCTTGGCAAATTTACGTTCAGTGGTTTGCCATTACTTTCTGAACGACCGGCACTCACACCATTTTGTGAAAATCAACGCAAGTCGGTCTGCACCCGAGTCTCCCACGTCTGGATTTCGAACGCGATATGCAGAATTACGTAACCCCTTTCTTCATAGAGCTGGCTATAGTCCACTACTAATGCCTATTTTACCGTTCACGAAGGCAATTTCCGAAACTTCCATGTTGTTTCTTGTAACTGTTCTAGTAAAGCTCACAATCTAGTTCTGGTTTTTTGGTGATTCATTCATTGCGCTACGTGGAAAGAAAACTTAAACCATTCGACATACCATAAGAGAACTTGTTACGTCTCGGTTATCTCCGATGTTCCGATCTTCTAGCTAGTTGGTAGAGAACTGCGCTGATAATGTTATGAGCGTGGTCAGACAAGGGTCATCGCCTGCTAAGTCAAGGAAAGATTGGTCACCTCTTCCTCTGTGTATTCAGTATTACAAAATCTGATGACCCTGTGATATCACAGACTCATTGCAGAAAAAATACTTCGGGATAAATTATGTATTATAACATGCAGCATATGAAATAAAACAGTATCATTCGACACATTCCTATGTGGACGGTAGGGTACGTATCCTGCATCGTCAAAATTGTTTAGAAGACATGGGAAAACAATTTACTAAATCGATTATTTGAAATATTATATTGAATCTAGCATAGCCACGGCTACACAAAGGCTCTGAAATATGGACTACACACTAAAGCAGTTTAAAACAATGGGGGATTTTGAGATTTGGTGTTATCAAATAATGAAAACAATAATCTGAACAGAAAATAAATCAAAGTAACAAAACCTTCAAGACAATAGAGAAAATAAACCATGGAACATCATATAAAATGATTATATTGGCCTGGCCACAACATGAGGCATTGATGTCTATGGCTGAAAATCCTAGAAGGATCAGGATCCTCGTCGGTGCTACGGAGTTCGTGCACTGAGCTAAGATTCTCCGGACTCAGGCTTGAGTTAGGAGTAGAAAGGAGCGCTTATGGGTTACACCCGTGTGCCGTGATGTTGATCCGTCGACTAAACTAAACTAATCTAAATCCTAGAAGGAAAGATTCAGGGCACAGACACACACACACACACACAAAACACGAGGTCATCCGGGGAAACACTACTTCACACAAGTATTAATAATGGGGCACAGACGTGGGCTCAGATTAAAATAGTTGGTAAGAGTAGGATACAGTGATGACTCGTGAACACACAGCTTTAACCTGGTCTTGGTATTGTCCGAGCCAGTGAAAGAATAAACGTGGCACCGTGACATGACGGAGTGTACCAGGTTATTCTCCACATACGTGTATAGCTGTTTGGTAACTTTAAATATTTAAACCATTAGTGTATGAAAGTGACATGAAAGTTGCTGAGTGAAAGTGACAAGAAAAGTGCTTCGTGACAGTGACACGAAAGTTGCTGAAAGAAAGTAACAAGAAATGTGCGAAGTGACAGTGACACTAAAGTTGCCGAATGAAAGTAACAAGAAATGTGCGAAGTGACAGTGACACTAAAGTTGCTGAATGAAAGTAACAAGAAATATGCGAAGTGACAGTGACACTAAAGTTGCTGAAAGAAAGTAACAAGAAATGTGCGAAGTGACAGTGACACTAAAGTTGCCGAATGAAAGTAACAAGAAATGTGCGAAGTGACAGTGACACTAAAGTTGCCGAATGAAAGTAAAAAGAAATGTGCGAAGTGACAGTGACACTAAAGTTGCTGAAAGAAAGTAACAAGAAATGTGCGAAGTGACAGTGACACTAAAGTTGCCGAATGAAAGTAACAAGAAATGTGCGAAGTGACAGTGACATTAAAGTTGCTGCGTGACAGTAAAACCCGAAAGTTACTGAATAAAAGTGACAAGAAAGTTGCTTTGTCAAACTGATACACACGTTTCCTGGACAGACTCGTCAACTTGACCATTGACAGTGTTCGTTACTTATTTGCATGTGCTGTACAGGACGTTGCAATTAACCCTATCTATTTTGCCTGCATATGATTTACTAGACAATTTTACTTTCGGTAATTTGCCATTGCCGGTCTCCCTGGCCTAGGAGTTAGCGACTTTCTCCGTAATCCGTATATCCACGTGAGGAACGTAACTTGCGCGAGAATCGGCAGCGGTTCTCGCCGAGTTGGTAACTTACGGGATATGTGAGCCGGCCGCTCAGAAAGCAATGGCAAACTACTGAGCGTACTCTTGCCAAGAAATCAACGATCAGCTGACAGATACTGATGTTGACAGCGATGTCCTGTGAAGGATACGCGAACAAAAAAAAATGTTTGCCATTGACTGAATTGCATTCGACTGAATTTCGAGATTTAACCCCCCCCCCCCCCACCCACCCACCCACACACCACACCCACCCACTCACCCCCCCCCCACACCAAGCCCCCTCTTTCCCCCCCCCCCCCCCCCACCGGATATATCGGGGAATTGTGAAACTGCATTCACTGATCCCTATCTTTGACATGATTTATCTTAAACCTCATTGTAAAGATGCGCATCACCTGTCATACATACAATGCAATATCCTGACACGCAATTAAAATCACCCCCCTCTGTATTTGTCACTGTAATTGTAATCACACGAGGCATGTTCTTCAATTTGTCTTCATTGATCCGCCACGGCCTATCAACCACGAGTGCACTTTTATATTTCATGTATGCACTACACATAAATACACACACGCATACACACAGACATATACATATTTGGGGACAATTATAACATCATATGAAAGATGCGTAACAATGATTGCGAGCATAATTGACCTCTCAAAAGGCCAAACAAATGATGCATTTCAGAGGATGAAAAATGTCATATTTAATAGATCGCTTTGATTGAATGTCGGCAGGAAGCCATTGAACAATTCAATCGAACCAGTTGTGCTGCATGGCAAATGATCTTCGAATGTGAATGAAAATATTAGGGAGAGTTTGGAGGCAGCAGAGATGTGGTTTCTGAGACGAATGTTGCGAATACTTTGGACTGTCAGAAAAGCGTAACAAGCATCGTTATGAAGAGGTTCATGAAAGTGGGACATTGTACACAATAATACGAAAATAAGAATGTTCTTTTGTCGTAATGATTTGGAAGATCAACGGTAAACAGGTAAGGGCAGACTGAGGAATGATATTGGATCTACAATATATGGAGTCAAAGCATCAGTAGAATTGGTGCAGAACACCACAAACAAATATCTTTAGAGGGACATGAATGTCTATGCCATTTGGTAATTCACACCATATATATATATATATATTGCATATCCCATTTACAGGACGCCGCTGTCAACACCAGCACTGCTATTGTTGATGTCTTGGCAAGTTTACGTTCAGTAGTTTGCCATTGCTTTCTGAACGACCGGCTTCCATATGATCACGTTAAAATCCAGCGCGACACGGTCTACTCCCAAATCGGTCGCAGCTGTGTTTCGAATGCAGGTCAGTGGAATTACGAACCGGATCGTAACGCCTTTCCCACGGAGACCGGCTATATGTATATATATATATATACATATATATATATATGTGTGTGTGTGTGGGGGGGGGGGTGAGTGGTCTCGAGGTATGGTGTCCGCCTTGAGTGCTGTCAGGCCCTGTTGAGGACCGGGATTTATTTAAAAAATCCACCTGGACTTCCAGTAATAAAATTTCCCCTGGTCTCTGGGTAGTGAGATCGGACGCCCGTGTGTATTGTTGCGCACGTAAAAAATCCCTTGGCAGTTGGAAATAGAACAAGAGTAGCCTAACGGCGCTGCCCGGGCAAAATTTCGAGTTAAAAATCTACCCAAAGTATTTCAGGATCCTCGCCGATGCAACGGAATTCGTGCATTGAGCTGAGTTTCTCCAGACTCAGGTTTGTGTTAGGAGGAAAACAGAGCACTTATGGGTTAAACCGTGTGCCGTGATGTTGCGATCAACCGCAACCTGAAATTAATTTTCTATACAATATACGTTGGCCGGCTCTGTGGTGAAGGGGTTACGGACGCAATTCTTAATCCCGCATGCCGCGTTTGAGACACAGCTGCAGGCGATTTGGAAGCAGACCGACTTACGTTGGTTGTCATACAATGGCGTGTGTGCTGGTCGTACAGAAATCAATGGCAAACTACTGAATGTAAACTTGTCAAGAGTTGAGTTGAGTTGAGTTAAGAACCAACATCACTGCTCTCAGGACATTCCCATACGTGCTCTGTCCCCTCGTTCAACAGCCAGCGAAGAGCCATACTACTAATCGTTCCCACCGCTATCTGATTAAACGTTCTCCTGGTCTTCCCTCTCAGTTTTGAGATTCTTCCAGAACCCCTGCCGATCCCTCGCAATCTCATGCTTTCCACATATGGGTTCTCAATCTCTTCCTCCGCCTTCTACACCTGGTAAACTTGTCAAGAAATCACAAACAGCCGAAAACTGCTGGGGTTGACTGCGACGTCCTGTAAATGATATGCAACAAACTTTTTATACGTTCAATAGTTTGCCATTGCAAGTCTAACTGACAAGTATAGGGACATCCCCCATCATCAGCGCACTGGACGTTTCAAGGCATTAATTCCACGTAGACTGCCTGTCCCTTTATGCCAAACCAGTCGTCTCATTTCATCCAGTAAAATGTCTCTGACTGCCCTATCTCTTTACTGACGATGTTTTCCAGTGCCTCGCCTTTCACTAGATGATCACAAATGATGTTTCATGTGCTTCATATTCATGTTCTAATTTCAGTAGCTTTTTCGCCCAGTCATCGATGTTAGGTACTCTGGCTGTCCGTGGTATTAGCAACATTAGTCTTTAGGAACCATGTCTCCGTTGCCCACAATCTCTCCATCATTTGCTCATTTACGTTTCATGATTCATTGCCATACATTAGAAAAGGAGTTGAGGTAAGCTAAGAACCGACATCACTGCACTCAGGACATTCCCATACGCACTCCGTCCCCTCGTTCAACAGCCATCGAAGAGTCATACTACTAATCGTTCCCACCGCTTTCTAATTGAAAGTTCTCCGGGTCTTCCCTCTTTTTTGAGATTCTTCCAGAACCCCTGCCGATCCCCCGCAATCTCAATCTTTCCACATACGGATTTTCAATCTGTTCCCCCCGCTTTCTCCGCCATTAGAAACTAATTTATATAGGAACGCCTCCCTCTGTCTGACATTCAACAGTGGTGATATTGTATAAGACACTTATAGACAAAGCTAGTAACCGTGTCTTCATGAATACGATCCGAAGAAATGCAATAGGAAGCACTTCATGCCTGGTATGTTATAGGGCCCATAATGTTTGTCTTGTTAATATTGTAGGATCTGTAGCATACCTTTTATTGCCAACTTAATACTTCTTCTTCTTCGTCTTCTTGTTCTTGTTCTTCTTCTTCTTCGTCTTCGTCTTCGTCTTCTTCTTCTTCTTCTTCTTCTTCTTCTTCTTCTTCTTCTTCTTCTTCTTCTTCTTCTTCTTCTTCTTCTTCTTCTTCTTCTTCTTCGTTTGTTCTCAAACGTCAATATGAATAAATGCAAGCAAAGAAAGTTGAAGTCAACTGAAGCTTATTAATATCCCCAGTGTTTCTCCTCAAATGGAGTGGGTGCGGGCCAAAATACTTCTCTCTGTTGTGTATATGTTGGACACTCCTGCAATAAATGTTTAGCTATCATGTTACCAGTTCAACATTTAATTCATCAGTATCTCCTATCTTCAGTTTTCTGAACATGTGGTATTTTAGCATGTTGTGGATTGTCTGTAGGCTGACGGTTGTAACTTGTTCTTTTCGATTGAGTTGGTAATATTCATCATCTGGTGATCTGGATGCTCTGTATTCCACTTTGTTCTATATTTGCTACTTATAAATCTCTTGGTCTCATCATAAATTATGTCTATATCAGGCTGAGGTTGTCTTCCACATTCCTTTGCTAATTGGTCGGCTAATTCATTTCCAGGTATGCTGTAATGAGAAGGAAAGGGGAGTACAACCTTTTAGGATTTCTGACCTAGTCTATATAGTGTTGCCCTTAAGTCTGCTAGTTGTGCACAATTTTTACTCTTGTGTATTGAAACAACTGACTTCACAACCAAATCGAGCTGTTTGTTTCTCTTTATTTTTCTCTGTCAACAAAGTCACTATAGAACTTTCCAGTAGCTACTGACTGTGTCTTCTTTGCTTTGTTATCTTAGAATGATGAGAATCACCCATTTCCATTTTCTATAGTGTTTTGTTGATCCGTCTGTATTTGCATGAGTCCGTGTAGATTATGGTTGTTTTTCTTATTTCTGATTCATTCCGAATGTTCTTTTCTTCAATACCAAAAATATCGTCTATCAGCTCCGGCAGGCATACTAACATGTGACATTGAGTTATCAGTCAGATATTTATTATTTCCAAATGAGTATTGATATGTCATATGAGGTTGTTGAATCCGAAGACTAATTTGAAGCTTCTGAACATGTCACGTCCACTGTGCTTACCAACGTATTCTTGGGAAAACGGTGACACTAAGGCGAGTATCCAAGACGTCCGTGCGCGCAATCTGCTGGAAAGGAGAAGGGAGGCGGGGAGAGGAGTCAGTCCACATGAGAGTCCGGTTCTGTCCAGGTGCACAGTTGTCCATTTATTCCGTTGGGTGACCGGAGCTGCGTTTGTCCCTTTCTTGTCCGTCTGCCGTTGCCCACCTCTAAGTTTGTAGTTTATTTCCCCTCGTGTAACGGATACCACGACCGTTTTTATACTTCCAAGTATGTTAGAACCAATGACATATCCACCGTGCTAATGATGAGCTTTGCTAACTTGTTATTTTAGTTTATATACCAAACAACCCCCCCCCCCTTTTTTTTTCCTATCCCTCAAATCAAGTAGAACCGGCACCACGAGGAGTAGCAGAAAACTAACAGTGTAACCTATCATGCATTTCGTAAGGGGCGGCTAAAGAGGGTTGGCGTGGAACTGGTTGTCTCATTCCGTAGACGACTTTGGCTACACAACCCAACAATTCATGGACACGTCAGCCCAGGGCGCGCTGTGAGTTGGTTGATGACTTGTGCTTCACTGGGGGGGATGGAGGGGGGGGGGGGGGGGTGAAAGACTGCGGAAGAAGAAACAACTTTGACTCGGTCTGATGTGATGACCAGGAAATGGCTCAGGATGTAAATGCTACCTGCCTGATGTTGACCACTTCACACATTACACAGTGAAGATTCTATACAAATATGGAGGTAGCATAGAAATACCTTCTGTCTCCAAAAGCGTGTACAATTACCATGTTCATGCCTTGTTTTTGTGTGGGGGGGGTTCATTGATATTATCCGCATAATATAATCAATTAAAAATAAGTTATACTACGGCACAACGAGTCGACGTTTTGGTTTTACTAGTCTTCCATTGGAACACCAGAAACGTATCTAAAGAAAAACATGACATTAGAAAATATAGTAACATTACAACATAAATAGAAAAAGTCTGGCCAAGACCTATTGACGCGTCCTCGTCAAGCGTCCTGGGCAACAGGTCTCTTCGGGGTCCTGGCTAAAGTCAGTAGGATCGCTGATTTCTCCGAAGTCGGAGAGTGTCTGCCTGTACGGCGAGGAACCACTAGTCTGCACACCAATAAGCCAGACATGGGACAACGGATACTCACGCAAACCTCAGGTCCTGTATGACATCACACTGATGTTGGAAAACAGGATGTCTTCATCCGACATATAGGACTTCGCGTTGGAGCTCAAGCCAACGAACACAAGAAAGCAAGCAAGCAAGCATAGAAAATGTCTTGGTATGATGCGTTGCTAGGCCATTTTACATACTTCGTTGCTAGGAAGGCGGTGCAAAAATTCAGTTGCGAAAGGCGACAGATAAAAAAATGTGGAGCCGAAGATGTGCAAACAGTTAGATATGGATATGGAGAAGGGTCAGCAGAGTTATACAGTGGCATCTACAACAGCATTGATTCCCGCTGGATTGGTGCATTCCAAAGAGATAATTAACTGGTTTTCAATGTTAGCCTAATTAAGCTATTAGAGTAGCATAGCTTCAATGATGTGAGTCGACATCGTCACCACCATTGTAATCAGTAGAATTGAAATAGTAAAAGACAGATTTGTCAGAGTGTTGTATGGGGGAGGCTAGTCATCTACGATCTGTCCAATAAAACATGAAATATATTTTTATTTCCTATTGTGGTATTCTGCTGCAGTCGTTACTTCTTGTATCTGTGTTTCTAATCCAATCAGCCATACAGATTTGACATTACAGTTAAATATTCTCAGTTTGCTGCTTGATTTAATTTGTATTTTAATTCCGCAAATGACCTAAAGATTGTATGTGTTACTGAGCCGCCTGTTTATGTAGATCATGACCCAGTCGAATATTTTTACGAAGTTTGTTATTTCTAGAAGATTATAACAAAGCTTGAAAAGACATGTGAGTCGCATTTGTGGCGTGTTTTGTTTTCTTTCAGCCATTTGATATTTCTTGTCTTAATGCAAATGATAACCTTGTCAACGGAATACCGGAGCCGAGTGGGCGGATCTCATGTAGAGATGGCTATTTTGTGGAATAAACCACAACACAGTTTGTCAATCTGAGTCCTTCAGTATGTACCTTTGTCTTTATTTTACAGCGTATTGAGTCATGTTGATATGTGTGTCTGCACTGGCGGGCATGACCCACTTATCAGGCCAGATTACTATCCTGTCTGCTGACTCCATTTGTATTAGCTTAATGGTGATAATTAGATGTAAACATACCACCAGGTCATAGACTGTCGAGCCGTCCTCATTCCTCGTGTCATGTCATTGGTGAGGTCATAGATGAACACAAGGGATAGGACCGAATATAATACCTTTGGCGAATCAGTTACTTCTTCTTCGTTCGCTTGAAATAAATATGTCTACGATAATATACTACACTGTTATTAGTACATTCAGTGGTCCTTAAAGATGAGTGTCCACTGTCTCACAAGACCAAAAGCATGACCTTTATATGCCGTAATCAGGGCAGTCTCGAAATGCACGTTCTGCTGTCTGGGACATTGATTTGCCAATCTTAAATAGTGCATGCATGTGGCTGCGTAACTGAAAATGTCCTGATCTGAGGCCCAGAATAATTATTTGTTCTGGTCTGTCTATTGTCACATGCCTGTGTTCAGTGGCATTAAGGTGAGTGGCCGTACAATATAAACAGTTCACGAGGTGAAAGGGCATTCACCGGAAAGAAAATATAAGGAGATAAACGGGGTTGGGAGTGAGGTAGAGGGGCTGCAAGAAGAGGCAGACAGTTGGAGCAGTGAGGTTTTGTGGTGTGTGTGAGGCAATGTGGGGCATAGAATTGTTTAAAAAGACAGGGACAAAGATTGACGGGGAGTTGAGGTTTGGACTCCGAGCTGAGAGGGAGTGGAGTGTAGACGAGACCAGGAGAAGGTCGTGGTCTGATAAAGTGAAGAATTGTGACGGAGTTTGGAAGATAACTCCGCACTGTGGGTTCCAGGGATAGTGAGTGGAATTCGAGACCCATAGTGGGTTACTTTGCGTCGGGCCTAGAGAGAGGCTAGTATACCTGTCGTGTGGGACGATATTTTAGTAGCCTTGAGAGGCAGTGTTATTCGACGTGTTCCATTGGTGTAGCGAAACGCCAGTGGCCCATGTCCTTATGTATTCTGTTATTCTTGGTAAACAGGGGGAACCGGCTTTCGGAAGCTCTCAGTTCTCTTGTTCGCTCAATTCTCCATGAAAGATGGTTCTTTGGGTTATCTTCATACCACAATCTGTACATGGAGCGAGTATATATTTGTCTTTCCTTTCGGGTAGTCCCGAAGGCGCGCTTTGCGTCAAATGTGCACTGGTGCAGCGGCTGGTCAATTGATGGCCGGGCAAACAAGTACCGTTTGCAAGTTGCAACTTGTCAAAGTTAATTAAAGATAACGACAGAAGTGCAACTACCACTGAGACATTTTGAAAGGGTCCTCTTCTATGGGAAGTGACTATGTCTTCTAAGGGACAGTATCACTGGTGCTTCTAGGCTAACGCCAATATGTCCGACGAGGCCAACTCAGGGTTTGGTGCGTTTAACTCTGAGACAGAGGCAAGGTCCAGGTCGTGAGGCAAGGACATTTTGCATGACTGGTGCATTGCCGGTTTTTTTCAACAACATACGCCTGAGAGCAGTTGTTGTCTGGAGGGAGCCTAAGAGTGATTTTCTGGCATACCCATTTTATACCAGACATTAAAAGGCACCCATCCATTATCCCTCCACGAACACCTCACCTTATCTGCAACCCTAAAGCCTTTCCTAGGTCAGTGAAGACCTGGTGCCGAATTAATTCAGATGGCAATGAACAGAAGTCCTCAACACACCAGTCGCTTGGAATCTACAAAAGCCTGTTGAACCTACAACCAGTTGCTGGAGAAGGAAGGAGATTCAGACATCTTTGGTGAGAAGTGTGTGGACAGATCAGACAGTATCTGAAGCTGGATCTGTGACTGGGGCGACTTGAGGCTCGGTGTCGGAACTTTACCAGTGTAGTGTCTGTGTAAAACTATCTGTTTAACTGCCTTTATGTGTTCCTGCGCTGTTCTTGATTAGGTTAATAAAATTACTTCCAAGTTGTTCGGACGACTGCCATGTTATTTATGCGTCAGCCAGAAGAACACTGCAGGAAATAGGTCCCTAGGTCGAAAGGAAGCGTGACAGTGAGTCCAGGGAAAACGGAGGAGGGTTGGCAAGTAAAGACCTATCCCAGCCAGGGCTATAGAAGATTAATGAAACATTGTGACCGGGCTATTTGGGACCCTCCACGTAGCTTGTTACAATTTCTGGGGGCTCGTCCGGGATATTTGAAATCCTGGTGGAGTTCTGGCTGATTTAGAGATAGGGGACAGATATCCTTGTTTTCTATCAATAGGTTCTGCCTACCGTGCCTGGCTATTGTCTATACTCTTCCTGACACAGACTGACCGACATACGACGTGTTGTGGTTCGTGTAATGTAACTTGTTGTGTATTTGTGAGGGCAGGTGAATAGACAATTACCTCCTCCCTTACCCTCTGAGTTTAAGATGGCATCAGCTGGGTTTAATGTCGCTGACGTACAGGCTACAGGGCGTGAAATGGGTTATGATGGAGCGGAGTTACAGAAATATGTTCAGGAAGTAGAAAGAGACTTCAGACAGGCTGTGCGCGAAGCCAAGAGGATTGAGGCGGAGGCTGAGGCTAGGAAGACGGAGGCTGAGGTTAAGAAGATGGAGGCTGAGGCTAGGAAGATGGAGGCCGAGCAGGCAGTCAGAGACCATGAGTTCCGTATGAGGGAGTTGGAGCTGAAAGCTCAAACTGCCAAGGAAAGAGATGGTGCAGTGGGAGGCGCTGTTCTCCCTGACTCAACAGCTTCTGGTGGCGGTCCATACCAGGCAATGAAGTTCCCGTTGCTCCCGTTCGATGAACACAAAGATAAGATCGACCAGTATCTTCACAGATTTCGGTCGATGGCTTTGGCTATGGGATTGGAGCGAGGGAAATGGAACTTGAAACTCTCACAGGGCCTGAGGGGGACCGCGTACGAGGTCTATTCTAGGTTGCCACCTGGTATGGAGAATGACTATGAAGCCTTTGGAGAAAGCACTTATTGAAAAGGTTCCAGATGACAGCTCATACTTATCGACAACAGTTCAGAAAGTCGAAGAGAGAGCCAGGAGAGATGTTCGCAGCCTACAGTGTCAGACTTGAAGTCTTACCTTTTGAAGTGGATGTCATTAGCTGGATTTGCTAACGACTATGAAAGTTTGGAAGAATTGGTGGTCGTGGACCAAATGAAGAGGATGATGCCTAAGCCATTGCAAACCTTCTTGCTTGAAAATGGGGCAGAAAGGTTAGACATAGTCAACACATTAGCGGAAAGGTATGTGCTAGCTCATGGAGATAATGGGGAATTGTCACAACCCAATCCCCGACCACCAGACACATGGTCTGGAAAGAAGAAGAACCCTAAAACAGCTCACACCAAGAAGGAGGATCCTTTCGATAAAGTTCCTAGTAAGAAACCCTCTGGTAAGAGTCCACCTGGATCTCCTAAAAGAAAGTGGAGTGAAAAGTGGTGCGCCTATTGCAAATCTCCCACACACAATACGGTTGATTGCCGGCGTAAACAGAAAGACTCTCACTATGCTGCTTGTCTTGTAGAAACCGGGGAAGGGTCTCACAAGGAGGTAGAAGGGAAGGATCTTGGGAACAAAGATTTAGAAAAACCCCCAGTAGTAGAAACGGTACTTGTGAACGGTCAACCAGTTGAGTGTCTCTACGACACCGGTTTGCAGTTTGAGGCTGTAATTTCATCACACTTAGTGAGTCCAGAGCAGTTAACCGGAGAATCTATTGAGATTCAAACGGCGACAAAGAGTGCGGTAGCAATGTCTCTTCCAATTGCGAAGGTGGACATTAAATCAAAATATGTTACCGGCACTATACAGGCAGCCGTTCTGCTAGATCCAATCTTCCCAATGATCTTGGGTTGTCGCTACGTCTTTCTAGGGATTCCAACCGAACCCATGTACGTAGGAGCGATGCAAACCAGATCTCAATCGGAGGATGAGCAGACGCCGGCCTTGATCGTGAATCCTTTGCCTGGGGAGTTACGAGCTGCTCAAAGCCAGGATGCTACTTTGCAACCTTGCTTCAACCAGTTGCCAAAAGTTCTGACCCACCAAGACGGGGTCAGTATTATATGAAGAATCGGTTACTGTACCGGAGAGCCGGAGTGGAGGATCGCCAGCATGGACAGCTGGTAGTTCCTAAGGCTTATCGGGAACAGCTTCTTCATATGGGACACACCATTTCTTTCAGTGGACATATGGGTGTCGGGGCAACTCTCCAGCGCATTTCCTGCCATTACTATTGGCCAGGGATGACTGGAGACGTGCGTAGGTACGTCAAGTCGTGCCCAGAGTGCCAGCGAGTGGCACCAAAACACTGGACAGCTCCGGTAGTCTTGGGTGACATGCCCATTATGAACTCTCCTTTCGAGAGAGTTGCCATCGATCTTGTTGGTCCTCTTCCTAGGACTAGGAAGAGGAATAAGTACATTCTCACGATGGTGGATTGCTGTTCCATGTGGGGTGAGGCGATACCTTTGGCCACAATCGACTCTAAGCGAGTGGCTGATGCACTGATGGAGACCTTTACTAGGTTGGGATTTCCCAACCAGATCCTAACGGACAATGGGTCTCAGTTCTGTGGTAAGCTGATGGAAGAAGTCTTTCGTATCTTCCAGACCAACCACATTCACACCAGCCCGTATCACCCTCAGTCTAATGGGCAAGTAGAGAGGTTTAATGGTACCTTGATGACCATGCTTCGGAAGCTGGCTCAAGAGAAACCAGACAGATGGGATGAGTATATCTCAGCCGCCTTGTTCGCCTATCGGGAGGTTCCCCATGGGTCGACCGGGTTGCCACCAGCCACTCTACTATTCGGGAGGCCAATCAAGGGTCCCTTAGAAGCCTTATTGAGATGTTGGACAGAGGAAGAAACTTCCGAAGAAGTTGTATCCTCTTATAAATACGTCGAAGAGTTAAAGAAAAAACTCCAGACGGGTTGGGCTTTGGCAGCTCAGAATCTGAGGGCGGCCAGAAAGAGACACGCGGCCTACTACAATAGAAGGACGAAAGATAGGTCTCTTAAGGTGGGGGATCGGGTTCTGTTGTTACTTCCAGTAGGTTCCAATAAACTCGAGATTGGTTGGCAGGGGCCTTTCCCGGTGGAAAGGGTTGTGTCCCGCACCAACTATGCCATCCGGATCAGGGGGAAATCCAAAATCTTCCACATTAACCTTCTCAAAAAGTTTGAAGAACGATCTGATGGTACTTCTCTCCCACTCATGACTATGGCGGTCGCGATGGAAACTGAATCGGGCGAAGACGCGGATCGGGGTTATCCATTACACCCTGGGGAAACCTATAGGGATGTCCATATAAATCCTGATCTGTCGGCTGAAGAAACAGACCGTGTCATCCGGTTGTTAGAGTCCCATCAGCAGATTCTTACCGATCGGCCAGGGCGGACAGGGTTGGTCGAGTTTGATATGACTCTGACTACCCAAGACCCAGTTCGCCAGAAAATATATCCAGTACCCTTTTCGAAAGAGAAGGCCCTGGAAGCAGAAATCCAGAAGCTTCTGGATGATGACATCATAACTCCTTCGACTTCTCCTTATAATGCCGGGGTTGTCTTGTTGAGGAAGCCAAGCGGGGAGCACCGCTTATGTATTGATTACAGGCATTTAAACAATTGTACGACATTCCAAGTTGAGCCGTTACCTAACACAAATCAACTGTTTGCCAGATTAAATAGGGCAAAGTACTTCTCAAAAATTGATTTAAGCCGGGGATATTATCAGATCCCTGTGAAGCCTGAGGTTCGGCCCATGCTCGCTTTCAGTACTCCGAGCGGCCATTACGAATTTAAGGTGATGCCTTTTGGGCTGAGCAATGCGCCCAGTGTGTTCACACGCATGATGAGAAAGTTATTAGACCCTTTAAGGGATCCCTCTGTCGTCTCGTTTATGGATGATATTCTCATCGCGTCTGACAATCTGAAAGATCACCTGAAATCCTTGGAACAGATCTTCATAAGATTGAAAGAGGAGGGGTTAACCGCCCGCCCAGCCAAATGCATGATTGGCTATCAATCCTTGGAATTTCTGGGACACACTATTACCCCAGGGGGACTGGTACCGGAAGAAAAGAATATTGAGAAGGTCCGTCTCGCACCCCGCCCAAAATCCAAAAAAGATGTTAGGTCTTTCTTGTCTCTGTGTGGGTTTTACCAGAAATTTATTCCGAGGTTCAACGAAATTGCGGCGCCGTTAACTGAGACCCTGAAGAAAGGATCACCAGATATTATAGTCTGGACCCCGAGCTGTGAAGAAGCTTATGGGAAGCTGAAACAGGCTTTGGTGGATAGGCCAGTCCTGCAACTCCCAAATTTGGAGAAAACGTTTGTTCTGAGAACCGACGCGAGTAACATAGGGATTGGGGCAACTCTGTTGCAGGAAGGGCGAGATAATCCTTCGGTGCTGTGTCCGGTGGCATATGCCAGTCTCTAAAACTGTTACCCGCCGAACGGAATTACTCCACCGTCGAACGGGAATGTCTAGCTCTAGTGTGGGCGGTACAGAAATTTCAACCTTATCTGTATGGAGTCCAGTTTAAAGTACAATCCGACCATCAACCTCTGACGTTCTTGGCAACTTCTAAGAAACTGAATGCGAGGTTAATGAGATGGTCATTGCTCTTACAACCGTATCAGTTCACGGTCGAATACATCCCCGGAAGGGAGAATGTGGGAGCAGATTTCCTATCACGGCATCCTATGGTTGAATGTGAGGGTGGGGTCATTCGAACAGAACCACTGACAGTAGAAAGTTCGTAGGGTTCGACTTTCTTAAGAGGGGGCCTATGTAGCGAAACGCCAGTGGCCCATGTCCTTATGTATTCTGTTATTCTTGGTAAACAGGGGGAACCGGCTTTCGGAAGCTCTCAGTTCTCTTGTTCGCTCAATTCTCCATGAAAGATGGTTCTTTGGGTTATCTTCATACCACAATCTGTACATGGAGCGAGTATATATTTGTCTTTCCTTTCGGGTAGTCCCGAAGGCGCGCTTTGCGTCAAATGTGCACTGGTGCAGCGGCTGGTCAATTGATGGCCGGGCAAACAAGTACCGTTTGCAAGTTGCAACTTGTCAAAGTTAATTAAAGATAACGACAGAAGTGCAACTACCACTGAGACATTTTGAAAGGGTCCTCTTCTATGGGAAGTGACTATGTCTTCTAAGGGACAGTATCACTGGTGCTTCTAGGCTAACGCCAATATGTCCGACGAGGCCAACTCAGGGTTTGGTGCGTTTAACTCTGAGACAGAGGCAAGGTCCAGGTCGTGAGGCAAGGACATTTTGCATGACTGGTGCATTGCCGGTTTTTTTCAACAACATACGCCTGAGAGCAGTTGTTGTCTGGAGGGAGCCTAAGAGTGATTTTCTGGCATACCCATTTTATACCAGACATTAAAAGGCACCCATCCATTATCCCTCCACGAACACCTCACCTTATCTGCAACCCTAAAGCCTTTCCTAGGTCAGTGAAGACCTGGTGCCGAATTAATTCAGATGGCAATGAACAGAAGTCCTCAACACACCAGTCGCTTGGAATCTACAAAAGCCTGTTGAACCTACAACCAGTTGCTGGAGAAGGAAGGAGATTCAGACATCTTTGGTGAGAAGTGTGTGGACAGATCAGACAGTATCTGAAGCTGGATCTGTGACTGTGGCGACTTGAGGCTCGGTGTCGGAACTTTACCAGTGTAGTGTCTGTGTAAAACTATCTGTTTAACTGCCTTTATGTGTTCCTGTGCTGTTCTTGATTAGGTTAATAAAATTACTTCCAAGTTGTTCTGACGACTGCCATGTTATTTATGCGTCAGCCAGAAGAACACTGCAGGAAATAGGTCCCTAGGTCGAAAGGAAGCGTGACAGTGAGTCCAGGGAAAACGGAGGAGGGTTGGCAAGTAAAGACCTATCCCAGCCAGGGCTATAGAAGATTAATGAAACATTGTGACCGGGCTATTTGGGACCCTCCACGTAGCTTGTTACAATTGGGATGGAGATATATTCTTAGAGAATTATTGTTCCTGGATTTATATGTTACACGTGTCTGTGTTAATTCAGAATTAAAGGAATATTATGTGCGCAAATTAACGCTTGTTCACTGACTGGTGTTTGGTGGTGATGCATCTTGATTAATCTGTTGTTCAACATCACATTGTTACAAGGACATACCCTAGACACAACCATAGCCACTCTATCTGTCACTTAGTCAACATTCACTTTGTGTCATCTATGATATGGTAATCATCTTGTGGTGGTGTTGGTGGCTTTCAGATTTATTTCTGTTGTCGGTATGTGACTGTTAGCACCGAATGTTGGGCTGCCCTCACCAAACCCGACATCCCACATTGTTCCAACGGCTTCGAACGGAAGTGCGCTGCAGATGGGAGGGTACAAGCCTTATCCTGATGCGAGGAAATGCAACTTAAAAAGTACATGTCCTAAGCCTTGGACGGCATCTGGACTAGGATCGAAGCTCCGACAAGAGGACAGTTAGAGCATTGCTGTGATGATCGAGAAACTTCTACAGCCTGTCTTGTTCCAGATGTATTGGTGTTTTCCTCTGGAGTAAACTAGGCAGGCCGAGAGAGGGATCGTGCTGCATGGGCAACACATGGTCTCTTCAATTCGCCCAGGCGTTATGCTATGGAGAGGTCATTCTCTACCGCCATAGGTTTTTTTTTAAACACTGTGTAACAAACTATCGTCTTTCAAGACCCACCGTGCCAGTACACGTGACTGGAAGATCAGGTTGCCGTTCTGTTGTACCTTCCACAGGTAGCTGTTCAGCCCTCTTGTTTCCGGGTACTCCACTGTGTGGTGACCTTACTCTTAATCAGTAGTGGCGGTAGTACAGGAAATGTTCCGGATTCAGTGTCTGCCGCTGTGGCTTAGCGGTAGTGAAAGCACTTCACAATTCCCCGACATACTGTATCGAGGGTTCAAAATCAGCCTCAGACGATTCGGAAGCAGGCCGCCTTACATTTTTATCGATGCCATGGGCGTCTGTCGTTCAGAAAGCAATGGCAAAACACGGAACGCACGTAAACATTGCCTGGTAAATGACGGACAGCTACAAATGTTGGAGTTGATTCTGACGTCATGTAAAGAGCATACAACTAAGTTAACTGTGCAGGGTCTTTTGGCTGTTATGGATTTCCTTAGTGACTACTGATTTTCGGTTGTGAAGGAACTACTGTCCACAGCTTAACATGTAAATAACATTAATCCTTTACCTTATATGTACCCAAGCAATCAATCAGTGACAACATCTGATTCCTTCAAGTTTAAGTACTCAACTGGCACGCTGCAGTCCTGACAGAAGATAGTTTGTTACATGGTGCTCTAACATCAGGGATAATTACAACACACTTAGCTGTAGTGAATGACCTCACCATAGCACAAACGCTGGGCTGAATTGAGGAGATTATGCGTTGCCCATGCAACCTGCCTGGTTTACAAGTACTTCAGAGGAAAGATATCACCAACATATCTGGAACAAGACAAGCTGCAGAAGCTGCTGGATCATCAAAGCAATTTTCTAACTGTCCGCATTTTAAGAGCACGCATATATATATATATATATATATATATATATATATATATATATACATATACATATACATATATATATAATATTTGTGTGTGTGGGGGGGGGGGGGGGGTGTCTGTGTGTATGTTTGTGTTTTAGAAAGAGAAACAGTGAGAGAGAGAGAGGTGGAGGAGAGAGAATTTAAACAAACATCCAAAGACCACCATTCACTAATAACTACCCCCACTTGTACAGGTGGAGTACTTAGCACGGTACCTGTTAGATCTGCACATTACCAGCATCAGCCTGGTGTCCTCACTGCCATCCTTGAAGGCTTCCAGCGCCCTCTACCTGGCGCGCTTTCTCTTACTGGACACGACGCCTGCCTGGACACCTGACCTCACTTACTACACGAATTACACGGTTGAAGAACTGCAGGACTGTACCAGTGAGCTGGTCAATATTTTGGTGAAAGCTCCTGTTTCCAGATACCAGGTAGGTATAGGACCATTATTTGAGTGTGTGCATGCGCGCACGTGTGTGTGTATGTGTGTGTGTGTGTATGTGTGCGCGTGCGTGCGTGTGTGCGTGCGCACGTGCGCGCGCTCTTTAGGACGAAAGTAAAATACATTTCTATGTGCCCCTCCTCGTTCTTCTCCTTCTCTTTCTTCTCCTTCTTCCTCCATTCTTTATTTTTTCTGCCTCCCTTCTTTCGTCTTCCTTCTTCCGTCTTCCTTCTTCCGTCTTCCTTAATCTTTACCCATCTTCTTTTTCCTCTTCTTTCTCATTACTTTCCTTCTTACTCATTCCTTTCATCTGTTCTGCTCCTCTTCCTCTTCCCTTACTTCTCCTTCTCTTCCTTCATCAAAGACTTGAAACCCGTTCATTGATTAGAGAAATTAGACGTCGACAGACAAAGATATTTGGGATACATTGTGAGCAGGAATGAACTGGAAAACTTAGTGACAGCTGGCAACATTCAGGAGAGGAACAAAGAAAAGGCAATGAGGTAAATACCTGGATAGCTTGGTCACGTGGCAAAATCGGGACAAGAGCAGACCTGATTTAAGACTAGTGATTATGTGAGATGCGAACTATCACCTCCCAAGCTTATAGGCATGTCACGTAAGGATGAGGGTGAGGATTTTGAGTGATGATACAGATGATGATGATGATAGTTATACTACTGGTGCTAATATTTGTGGCCCAGCTGTTTAAGCTTTCCAGACACGACTGTCTCTGTCTCCCTGTTGTGTCTGCGGCTTGTATTTTCTGATATAAGAATCACAAGAAGTTGTAACGGACGTGACCCATGGGAAAATTTGACGCACTGCAGTTTGCTCGTGTGACTTATTTTATGTGCCTATAATCTCCGCCTGAGATCACGTCTGCTTCTGCCCAGTGATATCAAATGACACAGATGTATCTCTGGTTGGTTCATCAACCCTAATGTCAGTCTGCTTTAAAAAAAAAAAAAAGTTAGTTTCATATCCTTTTATAAGACTTCGCAGTCAAGCCCAGCATTTGTTGACTATTTGTGATTTCTTGGCAAGTTTACGTTCAGTAGTTTGTCATTGCTTTCTGAAATACCGGCACTCATACCTGTGTATGAAAACCAACGTAAGGCCGTCTACTGCTAAATAGCCCACAGCAGTGTTTCGAACGCGGTATGCGGAATTATGAATTGCATTCGTAACCCATTCGTCACAATCACCATGAAGCAACCTATTAAATATGAAGTGTATTATTTGAGAGGGAGGGTGGGGAGATACAAGCCACTCCTGGCGGATACTGACCAGACTCTGATGCAGGTCCGACTTCACGAACTGGGCTTGAAGCCTGGTCTAGCATGTCAATGCCGCCTTCGGGGTCAACAGAGGAGTGTCATAGCGAACTCCCAATGGGAATAGTTAGCAGACATTCTGTAAGATGTCTGCTGCATCGGGAGACTGACCACGCGTGGCAATACGCCATGTGCAAGGACGTCATTATAACATAACATTCAAAAATAACATAACAGACATGTATTGTTATGTGTATTTTACCCACCCTCAGTGATCCCACAGTTGACGTCCCTGTGATAACGATATCAATTCCCTCATACTCATTTACCCCTGTTTGACCTGAACAAAAGATTCATCTAAGGTGTGGAGAAATTATTTGTCTATATAAACTTACCACTTTACACCCATGCTTTCCGCAACAGGATTTTCATTGAGACGTAGATTGAGAGCCAGACACGATGGTAACTCCTGCAAATGTAGTCTCACATAACCACTGAAGAACTGCAGTGACAGCTGGTAAATGCTTCCGATGGTAGTCGTTTCATACACATCGTTGGCTTCTACAGTCTTTTCTCAGTATCTAGCTAACAATCCATATCCTGATCCATTATCTCGAAGGACAACATGACTGAATATGCGAGCAAAGTATTTTCTCTACAGCTGCCCTCTGTCGTGCTGAAGTTCTGTATTGAACCTATGCTTTTGTATGCTTGTGAAACTTTAACACTCAGCAGACAACCGGAGAAACACATAAAGGCAGTGCGAATTGCTGTAGGGGGGAACGCAAAGAATGCCACGGACGGGCAGATAATCTAATGAGACAGTCCCTTGGAAACCAAATAAAAACCATAAACTGATTAGTTAAATTTGACGAAGACAGTCAAGATGATTAGACATTTTATGAGGAGACAAAAACATTAACACTTAGTGATAACAGGTAAATTTGATGGGGAAAACGCATGGAGAAACAACGAGATTAGTATATGTATGGCTTGTCACATGGCATAACAGGAACAAGAAAACGGCGGACATGGTACAAAACTGTAGTGAGCGACAATGGTGTGCGTAAACATTGGCGAACCATGACGGTTCACGCTTATCACAATGACAAATGATGATGATGGCCTCTGTCAATTGTCACTCTACTGTTTTCGCTCTCCCATGGCTCAATTTCCTTCAGAAAGGTACAGTACTTGTGTCACTTATCCTTCTTACGCTGTCTTGTTATTCCCCGTTGAGGCACACTCCTTCAACCAACTCACACCAAGCCGTGTTAGCTTTTGCTGTCTTTGTCTTCTCCGTGTTTTAGATCTCCTATTATTTTGTTCGCTTTGTGGCTTCCAGTATGTAGTTATGCTATCCTCTATTATAGGTTTTCTCAGTGTGTGTCCTATCTTTCGGCGGCGTCTTGTCCTCCCCTCCTGATTCACTGGAGTTTGTTTAGTTCTCTCTATGAACTCTACATTGGTCATTGTTCACAGGCACCAGTTTTCCTGGCTCACACTAATCCCCTCATGCCCCATTGTAATATGCTCAGTGGTTGAAAAACGTAAAATGTGTTACTCGGCGCCTCCCAAGATATCCTTCGCTTAATTCTTGCATCTTTTGTGACAACTAAGTTCAACTGTAAGAGACGCGTATCGTCACTGGTCACCTGCACGGAGTCTTTGCCCCATCCTTAGCCCCAGAGTCTAACTTGTGAGCTACTCGTGGAAATCACAAATAGGACAAATGTTAAGGGCAGCTGGTAAGCTAGATAAGTTAACTTTATCGGGTATGAGACACCGTAAACCTTTGATAGAATCATTAATAAGACAATGACAATGTTTGTTTTTCTGTTTCTCGAATTTGCAGGGAGCAAGAATGAAATACAGCAGGGAAGAGTTCATGTCCATAAGTAATTGTGACCAAGTGAAGTCTGAATGGATGTCTAAGAAGTTTTCATAAATTAACTTCCTGTAATTTCCCCTTATACTGTTCGTGTCCTTAAGTAACTGTGACCAAGTGAAGTGAATGGATCATGTCTAAGAAGTTTTTATAGATCATTTGCCTGCTATTTCTCATCAAAATTGTTCATGTCCTTAAGTAATCACGTGAATTCTGAATGGAGTGTGTCTAAGAAGTTGTCATAGATTAAGTGCCTGCTATTTCCATGAAGGTTGTTCATGTCCTAAGTAACTGTGACCAAGGGAAGTCTGAATGGATCATGTCTAAGAAGTTTTTATAGATCATTTGCCTGCTATTTCTTATCAAAATTGTTCATGTCTTTAAGTTTAGTTTAGTCGACGGATCAACATCACGGCACACGGGTGCTACCCATAAGTGCTCCGTTCTTCTCCTAACTCAAACCTGAGTCTGGAGATACTCAGCTCAGTGCACGAACTCCGTAGCACCGGCGAGGTTCCTGAAATACTTTGGGTACATTTTTAACTCAATTTTGCCCGGGCAGCGCCGTTAGGCTACTCTTTTTCGATTTCCAACTGCCAAGGGAGTTTTTTACGTGCGCAACAATACACACGGGCGTCCGATCTCACTACCCAGAGACCACGGGGAATTTTTACTAGACGTCCACGTGAAAAAATCCCGGTCCTCACCGGGGCTTGAACCCGGGACCTCCAGCACTCGAGGCGGACACCATACCTCGAGACCACGCAGCCCCCCTCATGTCTTTAAGTAACCACAGAAAGTCTGAATGATGTCTAAGAATTTTCGAACGTCACTTTCCCGCTATTTCCCATCAAAGTGTTTAGTTCAGTTTAGTACATTCAATGTATCAACATCACGGTATACGGGTGCAGCCCATAAGTGTTCCGCTCTACCCCAACCTCAAAAAAAAAAAAAAAAAAAAGAAATCCCGGCCTTCGCCGGGGCTTGAATCCGGGACTTCCAGCACTCGAGGCGGACACCATACCTCGAGACCACTCAGCGCCATCAAAGTGTTTCATGTCCTTATTCACTAAGTGAGGAATGAATGGGTGATGTTTAAGGAGATTTTTGGATTTTTTTAAGGTCAATCGCCTTCTATTTCTCATCATATTTTCCTGCGAACATCTGAGATAACTGTGTTAATCTCGCATCAGACACTGCCACACATCATGAACACAGAAGATATATGTTTTGCTCTATACGTTTTTAGTTCATGTTTATAAGTTGTACTGTATAGCCACTGCACCAGGGAGCTAAGATGTGGTAGCTGCTAGTTCACCTGGCCTGTCGTGCGGTGGTTCTGGGTTCAGACCAACTAGAAATGTGTGAGCACATTGCTCCGAGGTCGACCTAGCCTCACATAGTTACCAGAAGATTGTATGTGAGTTAAAGATAATCAGCATATTGCTGGCTGCTTTGCGTATCTAGTTCTGGGGGTCAAGTACATATGGATCTAAGCACCATACCCCAACGGTGTCACGATGATATGGCAACGGAATTGTTTATCACTGAGTGATAATAGTTACGGTATCTTTGATACGTCAATGCTGCAACTAGGAGCTCCATGTACACGATGATATGGAAACCGAATTGTTAACTTTACTTTTGTTATCACTGAGTGATAATAGTCACAATTTCTCTGATACGTCAATGTTATGACTAGGAGCTCCATGTACTGTTGAGTCAGTATTCATTGTAAAACCCTAATCACATGTGCACTAAACCGTTTCGTGTAATGATATATCAAATGTTGTTTTGAAATTGATATTTGCACTAATATCTTTCAGTATTCTGCTCTGTACGTTATTTAAATGTATAATTGAAGGTTTGCTACTTTTCTTTATAAGATTACCAATACATTGAATGTCTTTCACGAATCAATAAAATGTATACATTTACTTTCACCGCGTTTTATTTGTTGTGATGACAAGGTCTTCTTCGATCTGTACACGTGAATGAATTGCTTGTGATGACAGGGGTTTTCTTCAGTTTGTACACGTGAATGAATTGCTTGTGGTGACAGGGGTTTTCTTCAGTCTGTACACGTGAATGAATTGCTTGTGATGACAGGGGTCTTCTTCAGTCTGTACACGTGAATGAATTGGATGTGTTGACAGGGGTCTTTTTTGGTATATACACATTTCTGAATGAATCGGTTGTAATGACAAAGATCTTATGTCTGTACACATTTCTGAATGATATCTGAGAAGCGGGGATACAACGCTTCAAGATTGTACATTTTAACAGTAGTTTCCACTTTAGGATTGTCATGACAAAGTGAGACAAGAGGAGCGGGAGTTGGAGGCTGTCGCCTTTCTGATATTAAATACCGGAAGCTGAAAGACATTCAGGCAACAGTCGCTCATATATATATATATATATATATATATATATATATATATATATATATATATATATATATATATATATATATATATATATGCGACGAATAAGACAAACCTCGAGCAAATAGATAACATAGGTATGCAAATACAAGCGAACAACTAGCAGAGAATCTGACATAATTTACCCTTGCACACAAGTGAAGATAGTTGGAATAACACGATCAGTCATCTGCACACATTCCAAGCACGGCATAGTGTATAAAGTAAATTTCCAGTGCGTGCCAACATGGCCGCTCGTTCTTAAACATCCGGTGTGCTGATGCCGGGGTAAGGAGTTCAACCCCAACACCGGACGGTTGGACTAATGTGTTGACTTCTCGTTCTAGACTTGGGGACGCAAATTAACAGCAACTCTGAAATCGGAGTGGGTTCACTTGATGGCGAGGGACACAGATAATAGAGAAAGTTAATCCACACTCAAGATTCAGTCCAGTGTTAGTAGTGGCTCGTGTATGGACTACGCTTAAGTTCAAAGCGAGTGAGAGCAAAAATAACGTGTCCAGGTTTTAAAATTTCGTATGTGAACGTCAAGTTACTGAGCTGTTACTGACAGTTGTGACACGTGTCTTTTCTGAATCCTTTAAAGTTTCATAAGCGGCAAATAATGAGGGGTTGTGGGGTGGGGAAAAGTGGTTAGAATATGCGAATTCACGGTGTTTTCATCATATAGCATGCGTTATCAATCATGGATTGGTCGGCAGGCTGCGCTAAATGGGATGTTCGACAGTTGATTAGAAACAACCCCAAGCCCAGGTGATGTAATCGTCTACAGCGATGACTCCGTACTCAGGGACAAAAGAGGGGTTAATGGGCGTTGCTCAGGGCAGGAGAGCTGGGCATATAATACCACGATATCTAGTCTGAGAATGGTGGTGGAGGCAGTCACGGGGGCCTTCGCTGGCTGGAGGACAAACAGCGTAAACATGTCGTGATTGAAGCGGACTCAGGCCATGCTGACAAATGTGAAGACAGGCAAGCGGACTGACACATGTGAAGACAGGCAAGCGGACTGACAAATGTGAAGACAGGCAAGCGGACTGACAAATGTGAAGACAGGCAAGCGGACGAGCAGGCGGAGAGATTGGCTGGGTTTGCACAGCTGGGTTGGGTATTGTGCAAGATAATGTAGATGAGATCCTTTGGGTTCACCTGTATTGTGTGAATTATCAGTTAAATCATCATAGCCCGGAGAGAATGGTGTGGCAGGAAGTACCAGAGGATGTGGCCGACACTCAGTACTCCGAGGAATAGCCAGTCGGGCATATAATCATATTGCAACTCGTACCAGTAGTATTGGGGCTCTTCCCTCACTGTTGAAGATTAGGGTGTGCATGCATTGGAATGTTCCGACTGATATGATGTATATCTTAATAAGTGATCCTACACATAATTAGTTCCAAAGTCGGCTTGACAAATGACGTCACGACATGAATTAGCCAATTCTTCAATAGAAAATAAAGCCGTATACTAATGAAAATCCGAAAGAGGCAAGTTGATTTGGAGGAAAATAGCTTATTGATGAGAGTTTCTAATTTTAGTAACCCTTCATCAGTGTAAACAATGGTCGCTATATATAACCAACCACTCCAAGGGAAATAATACTTGTCGTGTGAATAACATAGACCAGGACTCAGTCAGCGGTGAAAGTACTATACGGTTCAAGCGCTTTGTTAGTTGACCGCTTTAATTAGCACAACTGTGTGCACTATAATTACGTGATTTTGTTAAGTAAAAAGTCTGCAAGCTCCCGCAATTATCAACAGTGTGCAAGGGACATTGAATTACTTAAGCTTCAAGCATGGCTAGTTTTGTTCTTCCCAGAGACCAAATAGTCAGCTTCAGGCTGCCAGACGATTATAATACATACCTGAAGTGGTGATTAAATATAGTCTGGGACTACGAATATTTTTCTAACTGAGGAAATACGGCATAAAACTAACAGTATTTTTCTAAAAGAGGAAATACGGC
Source organism: Cepaea nemoralis (assembly GCA_014155875.1). Lineage (NCBI taxonomy): Eukaryota > Metazoa > Mollusca > Gastropoda > Stylommatophora > Helicidae > Cepaea > Cepaea nemoralis. The sequence continues at coordinate 374,670 of JACEFZ010000203.1, read as the reverse complement.
ATAAAACTAACGGTATTTTTCTAAAAGAGGAAATACAGCATAAAACTAACGGTATTTCTCTCACGAAGACTTACAACTGTGCAAGTTTGTTCCAGATCCGTCATTTACAAATGAACCATTTGGAGCTGGTGGTTTATTTTGTTTGTCTCTTGTGTGTGTTGGCTGGAGACACAGGTAACTTGTGTAGTCATTAGTTACTGTTTACATTAAATGTTTAACATGTTGTCATTTAATGCAATAGTAATTTAGACAAAGTACCTTCTTTGCATATGCCAAGATAGTCATGGTACGTCACAAATGACCAAATCCAATAATAAACAAATGAAAACCGTAAACTAGTTAGAGAAATAAGAAGTCAGTCACGATGTTATGATAAGAAATAAACTAGAGAGTTATCAGTTATCATTTATCACTTGGGGTATCTTCATTGCACTCCGGACATGTCCATAGGTGCTCAGATCCTCCCCCCCCCTCCCCCAGCATATGCATCAGAGTCCGGTGGCTAATAGTGCCAGTTCTGTGTTGGTTGACGAGGCACCTTGTTTTCCCGATGTACCTCTCGCGTCTGGCTGTGCCGATTCTTACTCCCAAGTCTTTCATCCTGGACAGCGATGTGGATTCACTGACGTCAAAGTCCTCTATTCTCGTCATATCTTTAAGGACGTTAATAACACCGGCACGATCCATGGGCTGGCCATCTACACGGGGTGCAGAGCCAGCCAGTTTATCAGCTCGTTCATTTCCCTCGATCCCGCATGTCCCGGGACGAAGATGAAGGTGACTTTACGAACAACAGACTTCCGCAGCGACTCAGTCCACTGTCTACGTACAGCTCCAGCTTCGATCTTCTGAATCATGCTCATTGAATCACTTAGTACACACACGTTAGTTTATTACTGTGATTCCAGCCATATGAAAGCCTGTGTAACGTCCATCACCTCCATCGTCATGCTGCTCGTGGTCATAGAGTGGGCACCACTGGATTCTTGAACGGTTCGGCCCGCAGAACGGGCTGTAAATGCCCATGCACTTCTCTGCTGCTTTACAACAGATCCATCTGTATAGATGAGCACTTCGGGGCTATCTGAGTGTTCATAGATGAGCGCGTTGACTTCTGCATTGACAGCGACAGGGTTCTGCTCTCTGCACCGTCTGTCGAGTGTGATAATGCAGGAGAAAGTGTACTTAAAAGCTGGAGGCACCGGCATCCATTCTTTGCCAGGGTTGATACTGGTAAGACTGCAGACCTGTCTAACGACATCTTCCGCCCGACCCATCCATGATTTGCCTCTCTTTAGCCTGTCACCCTTTTCTCTGAATATAGCGTCATGCAGAGGGTGCTGCTCATCTGCACTTATTTTTAAGTATGCACGAGCTCTCCAGATCTTGATCCTGTGTTCCATTGTCTGGAAGTCAAGGAGGTATCTCATTGCTACACAGCTGGTGTCTTTCGTGTAGCCCAAAATGATGCGCATGGCTTCGTTTTGTACCTTTTCAAGTCTTTCAATCTGTGAAGGGCTGACACTGAGGATGGCCAGGGCATACTCGATGCGTGAAAGCACCAGTCCCTGGAACAGAAGTATTAGCAGTCTTTGCTCGATATTGGCAGCCGCCATGACTCTCATTGCTGACAAACCTTTTCGAGCCTTCATTATAACATAATCGACATGATCTCTGAAGGACAGGCTTCGATCGGTTCTACTCAAAAGGTTCCCATCCATTCTTACTGCCGGCAGGTCTGTGTTCACAATATGGAGGGAGAACAATGTAACCGATGCTTTTGCAGGGTTGACAAGGGCCCCGGCATCAGCGCACCATGAGGAAATTCGATCTAGTTCGCCCTGCATATCATTGGTAACCACCTGTCTATCTCGACCCAGTCGGTACACGAGAATGTCGTCAGCAAATGATATAGAGTCCTACCCCTCCCGTCCAACTGTTGTTCAGTGATCGGCACCGTATACACGTTGAATAGTACTGGTGACAGTGGTGAACCCTGCGACAATCCTGGACATATCGTTATCGGCTCAGAAGACCAACTCCCTCATCTTAGCACCACCTTCCTTTGGAGCAGAACTGCAGCTATCCATCGTACAAGGTGAGGGTGCACTTTCAGTCTGAGGGGGGTTTGCATCAAGTGCTCGAAGGATACTCTATTGTATGCGTCCTCTAAGTCTATGGCGTCCTCTAAGTCTATAAACTAGAGAACTTGGTGACAATTGGCAAGATTTAGGGACAAAGGACAAGATGAAGGCAGAAAAGTAAATACCTGGATGGTTTGGCCACGTGGCATGGTCGAGGCAAGAATACAGGGATGATCCACGACTCTGCTGACCGTGTGAGATGACCAAAAATGGCCACCCTTGCTTATCGGCATAGCACATCATAATGATAAATTGACCTAAAATTGACATTATTATATTTGCTTTCTTACAGTATGTAATAATTTTTGCCTGTTTGCTCCAGTCAGATTTATAAACAATATTTCTCACTCCCTCATGTATTTGTCTCATTCAGTTTCTTTGTCTTAATCATCTTTTTTCTCTCATCCACTAGTTCTCTTTCTCCCATTCAGTTTCTCTCTCTCTCTCTCTCTCTCTCTCTCTCTCTCTCTCTCTCTCTCTCTCTCTCTCTCTCTCTCTCTCTCTCTCTCTCTCTCTCTCTCTCTATCAATCTTTTTCTCACTCTCACTTTCTCTCTCACCTACACCCTCACTCAGTCGCTCTCTTTCTCTCACCAAGTCTCTAATTGCGGATGAGAAAAAGAGAGAACGAAGAGAATGTGGGTGAGAGAAAAAGAGAACGAATAAACGAACTTCTTTGAAAATAACGTTTGTTCGTTTGTTCGTTCGTTCATTCTCTCTTTCTCTCGCCCACAATATTTTTTTCTTTCACCCACACTCTAGTTCTCTTTATGTCTCACTCACTCCCTCACTCATTCACTCACTCACAGAATGGAAATGCAGAAGTTGGCAAAGATAAGAAGAAGAAGTAGGGGAGTGGGTGGGGGAGGGGAAACAAGAGGAAGAATCCAGACATCCAGACACAAGGGAGATAGACAGACAGTTAAGTAGACAGACAGACAGATAGACATATAGATTGACAGACGGATGGATGGAATATAGATTGACAGACATATGGATGGAATATAGATTGACAGATAGATGGATAGACATAGTTATTAACAGACAGACGGATAGACATGTAAATTCTCAGACAGATGGATGGACGGTTGTTCAGATAGATATGCTGGCTAAAAAAGACACACAGACACAGACTGAGTGCCTGTCAGACTGACGGACAGACAGACAGATACAAATATACAGTCAAACCTCGGTTTTCGTTGCCTTCGGTTTTCGTCGATTGTCTCGGTTTTCGTCGATGTGCCCACATGACCTTGCTGCTATTGTTGCGAAAACAAAGAGACGCACGCGTTTTTTGTTTTGTTTTCTTTTCTTTTCTTTTGCACAATTTGGTGATGTTTTTCGTTGTGTGAGCACCACTTGCTAATAATAAAATATGAGAACGGCATTAAGATTGCTGAAATCGGCCGTAAATACGTGAAGTTGTCATCCACGGTAAGTTTCATTGTGGTGAAACAGGAAGCAATAAAAGAGGCTAATGTAGCGACAGACATGAATGTGCTAACGAAACAGATACCGCAAACAATTGAAGATGTCGAACAGTTTTTATTAATTTGGATAAATCAAAAACAGATGATGATTATGTTTCGGAGGCAATCATTGTGATGATGTGAAAAGGTCAGTCTGTTGTGTGCCTATCTTATTGAGAAAATGACTAGAACTTAGTAATTAAAAGGTCAACAGATTATGGTCTGAAAAATTTAAACGGCACATTGGTATACATTGTGTTACTAAGTTCGGCGAAGGTGCCAGTTCGGACACGTCTGGGGCCGAAAAATAGTATTAATATTTTTTTTATTCGCATATCCTTTACAGGACATCGCTGTCAACATCAGCATCTTTCAGCTGATTGTTGATGTCTTGGCAAGATTACGCTCAGTAGTTTGCCATTGCTTCCTGAGCGATCGGCTCACATACCCCGTAAGATACCGACGCGACAAGAACCGCCACCGATTCTTGCGCACGTCACGTTACTCACGAGAGTATACGGGATTACGGAGAAAGTCGCTAACCCTTAGACACTCTATTTATTCTTTATCAAATGTGTTTTGGTATATATTTTGGAGTGTCTAGAACGAATTATTTGGATTTACATCGGTTCATATGGAAATAATTGCCTCGGTTTTCGTCGGTTTCGGTTTTCGTCGATTGTTTTCGGGCGGATTATCGACGAAAACCGAGGTTTGACTGTACATGTGAATACTAGTATTAGTAGTAGCAGCAGCAGCACTCGTAGTAGTAGTAGTAGTAGTAGCACCAACAACAAAGCAGTACACGAATTTCTCCTGTGTGTGACGTATCGCATCAGTAATGTATATCAGTGGTCTTGTCATTTATGTCCTTTTCATTTTCAATGCAGCTGTACCCGACAGAGGAAACTCGGGGAGCGAGACACCCCTCTCCGACAGCTCGGTACTGTGTATGTTTGTGTACGTCCATAATAACTGAGATATATTCACATAGAGACACACGCGGGTAACGGTCATACACACAAACACTTATGTATGCATGAGAGGTCAGCGTAACCTATAGGTTAATCACGCTTGTCCTTAGACGTCTTCTGTACTGACGGTGGAGTAGTGCTTGTGTACTGACGGTTGAGTAGTGCTTGTGTACTGACGGTGAAGTAGTGCTTGTGTACTGACGGTGGAGTAGTGCTTGTGTACTGACGGTGGAGTAGTGCTTGTGTACTGACGGTGGAGTAGTGCTTGTGTACTGACGGTGGAGTAGTGCTTGTGTACTGTCGGTGGAGTAGTGCTTGTGTACTGTCGGTGGAGTAGTGCTTGTGTACTGTCGGTGGAGTAGTGTTTGTGTACTGACGGTGGAGTAGTGCTTGTGTACTGACGGTGGAGTAGTGCTTGTGTACTGACGGTGGAGTAGTGCTTGTGTACTGACGGTGGAGTAGTGCTTGTGTACTGACGGTGGAGTAGTGCTTGTGTACTGACGGTGGAGTAGTGCTTGTGTACTGACGGTGGAGTAGTGCTAGTGTACTGACGGTGGAGTAGTGCTAGTGTACTTACGGTGGAGTAGTGCTTGTGTACTGACGGTGGAGTAGTGCTTGTGTACTGACGGTGGAGTAGTGCTTGTGTACTGACGGTGGAGTAGTGCTAGTGTACTGACGGTGGAGTAGTGCTAGTGTACTGACGGTGGAGTAGTGCTTGTGTACTGTCGGTGGAGTAGTGCTTGTGTACTGACGGTGGAGTAGTGCTAGTGTACTGACGGTGGAGTAGTGCTAGTGTACTGACGGTGGAGTAGTGCTTGTGTACTGACGGTGGAGTAGTGCTTGTGTACTGACGGTGGAGTAGTGCTTGTGTACTGACGGTGGAGTAGTGCTTTCATCCTCTACACCGGTCAGTTAGACTCCAACTTTGATTTCTCCTTCAGAAGTAATGGCAAACTACTGAACGCAAAATTGTCTAGAAATCAACCTGATGTTTATAGTTCTGTAGTTCGCCATTGATTTCTGAACCACCGGCACTAATACCATTGTAAGAATAGCAGCCCAAGGCGGTCTGCTTCCAAATCGCATGCAGCTGCGTGTCGAACGCGGTTTGCGGGAATAAATGGCAAGAAAAGAAAAATAATGGTCATCGCCAAGAAGAATTAAATAAAACAAAGTAACATCCAAGTAAATGGGAACATCCTTAAACAAGTAAATCCGCTAAACTGCATTATAGCGGCCACAACAACTGACGGACAATGCCATGTAAGTATTAGAAGAAGAATCGCTGTTGGTGTTTGTTTGTTTGTTTGTTTGTTTGTTTGTTTGTTTGTTTGTTTGTGTAAAGCTTTTTGCAAGATGGGAAAAAAAACATATCAATAAAATATATGTCATTTGGAATGTTAAAGGGCTATGTAAAACATACACTGTTGCGTGCATTTGAAACATGGACAATAGGCAGATACGCTGAGAAACATATAATAATAATAATAATAATAATAATAATAATAATAATAATAATAATAATAATAATAATAATAATAGAAATGTGGTTTCAGAACAAAATTCGACAGTTCTTCCGTAAATTAATTAGAAAAATTAGACCCAGAATAAGGACTTGCGTTGGCATGTTATCGAGAGAAATATACTAAAAATTATTAGTGACAACTAGCAACTTGATGGGGAAAGATCAAAGGGAAAACAAAGAGATAAATACGTTGAAGGCTTGGTAATATGCCACAAATGGGACAAGAACATATAACTCATCCGACAGTCAGACAGTCAGACGAAGAAAGACAAGATGAGTACCCTGACGACGGCATGAAGTGACCTACTGAGGGGCCTACCTTGGAGGAGTGCATAGAAGAGGCAAAGAGACGGGAAATTCAAGGGGGACTCAGGCACGAGGAATTCATAAGGTGACAGGAAGAAAAAGGGAAGAAGGTGCCCAAGAAACTCAGAGGGAAACTGATAGATTACCCGGAGATACACTATGACAGTGAGGACGACCTCGAGTACTATACAGATCACGGAGAGGCCGTCCCATGGCTGACCAAAGAGGAAGCAATCGAAAGACTGCAAGAACTCAAAGGCGAAAGTGAAAAAAGGCGCAAGGACGAAAGGTACATCGAAAAGCTTCTACACAAACAAGGAGGACAAAAACACCAAATAAAATGTCCGTATAAGGACTGCAGCCAGACTAGCCAGGAGCCTTCACTAACAAGACAAACCAGCAGAGGAGACGGGCACAAAAGACAGCTGCCGACACACCCCCCTCAGCTGACGTCACAGACACAAAAGCCGATATAACCAGTCCGGGCCAAGACCAACTCGTAAGAGCGAACAAGACAAAAATCAAGGTGAACAAACCCACAAAAACCACGGACCTTAGCAATAACCACAGCTGAAAGAAGCAGGTTGAAAGAGGGCGAATTTGGAATTTTTGTTGTTAAAGCAAGCAAGCAAGTAATAATTAATCCGAGATTGGTGATCGTATGAGATGGCGAACCATACCCCTACCCTTTTTCACGTTTATCTACAAGAACCTTTATAATAATGGTGATAATGATGATGATTCTTCTGGCATTCATTCTTTAATATTTACATTGACAGACGATTCTCGTGATGTAGTCAACACTGTTTTGTAGCTTCTCTTTTGTTCCACACCGTTTTGAATCTCTCATTAGCCTAAAAGATTCATTAAATGATGTTGATAATAATGACGACGAGAAGTGTTATTGTCAAGTTCAGAAATTCAACGACTGCCTCTGTGAGTATAGTATGTACATTATGTTTGTTGTTCATTTACATGCTCTCAACATTGCTTATTTCTATTATTTATTGGCTTAATTGCGTGCAGCGTTTAATGATATCTTGTCTAAAACAGGGCAGTGGGAGCGGAGATGGCGTTGTTGTTGACATATTGGTGAGTCTTTACATGTGAGTGATTTTATGTTTATGCTCTCTCTTTCTTTCCGCCCTCTCTCTCTCTCTCTCTCTCTCTCTCTCTCTCTCTCTCTCTCTCTCCTCTCTCTCTCTCTCTCTCTCTCTCCTCTCTCTCTCTCTCTCTCTCTCTCCTCTCTCTCTCTCTCTCTCTCTCTCTCTCTCTCTCTCTCTCTCTCTCTCTCTCTCTCTGAATTTGGGATGTACAGCTTGAAATACAATTTCACTAGGGATTGCCAACTGTAGTGTTTTTTTTTAAGTTATCCATGAAGGTGTCAGTTTATCCTATGTTTATATGTGCGTATGTTTAGCTGTAACTATGTTTGTATGTGCTTATGTCAGTGCATCTTATGAAATTATGTAAATGTATCTTGCTGCTGGTGTTCTAATGGATTGATGAACTTCAATGAGTTCCTGCTATCTTTAGCAGTATAGTGACTCTACCGACGAGGTCGGACAAAATTCTGATCACACGATGAATATCAAAGACAACATTAGAGTATCGACTTCAGATGTCAGCAGCCACGACATCCTGGACATTGTAACCTACCCCAGTGAGATCAGTGTCAAGGAGCAGACCGCTGCCACAGACTTAACTATAGTGGTATGTGTAGCTGTAGCAATGTTTATATGTGGGTGAGTGTAGCTGTAGCTATGTTTTATGCGTGTGTGCAGCAGTAATTATGTTTATATGTGCTTATGTCAGTGTATCCGATGAAGTTCTGTAAATATATCTTGATTCTAGTATTCTATTGTATTTATGAGCTTCAATGAGTTCCTGCTATCTTCAGTATAGTGACTGTGCCGATGAGTACCGTGAAAAGATTGACCACACGATGTGTCTCGATGACGACGTTAGAGTAGTGACTTCTGGTGTCAGCAGCCACGACATCCTGGACATTGTAAACTATCACAATGAGGTCAGAGCCAGCGTGCAGCCCCCTGCCACAGACATGACTAAAGTGGTATGTGTTGCTGGAACTATGTTTATATATAGGTATGTGTAGATGTAGCAATGTTTGTATGTGGGTATGTGTAGTTGTAACTATGTTTATATGTGGGTATGTGTTGCTGTAACAATTTTTATATGTGGGTATGTGTTGCCGGAACTATGTTTATATATAGATACAGTATGTGTAGATGTAGCAATATTTATATGTGGGTATGTGTTGCTGTAACAATGTTTATATGTGGGTATGTGTAGCTGTAACTATGTTTATATGTGGCTATGTGTAGTTGTAACTATGTTTATATATGGGTATGTGTTGCTGTAACTATGTATACATGTGGGTATGTGTAATTGTAACTATGTTTACATGATGGTATGTGTTGCTATAACTATGTTTATATGTGTATATGTGTAGTTGTAACTATGTTTATATGTGGGTACGTGTAGTTGTAACTATGTTTATATGTGGGTACGTGTAGTTGTAACTATGTTTATATGTGGGTATGTGTAGTTGTAACTATGTTTATATGTGAGAATGTGTCGCTGTAACTATGTTTACATGTGGGTATGTGTAGTTGTAACTATGTTTATATGTGTATATGTGTAGTTGTAACTATGTTTATATGTGTATATGTGTAGTTGTAACTATGTTTATATGTGGGTATGTGTAGTTGTAACTATGTTTATTTGTGGGTATGTGTTGCTGTAACAATGATTATTTCTGGGTATGTGTTGCTGTAACAATGTTTATTTCTGGGTATGTGTAGCTGTAACTATATGTATATGTGAGTGTGTATAGCTGTAACTATGCTTATATGTGGGTGTGTGTAGCTGTAACTATGTTTATAGGGGAATTTGAGTAGGTGTAACTATGTTTTTACATGGGTATGTGTAACTGTAACTATTTTTATACGTGGGTATGTTTAGCAGTAAGTATATTTATACTTGCTTATGTGTATCTACCAGTGATATGATATTCTCATTGCGACAAATGCAAGAGAAATGCCGGGAACAGAATCAGCCATTGTTTATTGCCTTCATCGACTTCACAAAGGCGTTTGATCTGGTCAATAGTGAGGGTCTGTTCAAATCACTAAAGAAGATTGGCTGCCCACCAACTCTTCTGTCCATTATGGAATCGTTCTACACAGGCATGAAGGGTGTAATCAAGTTTGATGGTGCAAGTTCAGAAGAGTTTGACATCAAGAGTGGAGTTAAGCAAGGTTGTGTACTAGCTCCCACCCTCTTTGGAATATACTTTTCACTTCTACTGAAATATGCCTTTCGTGATCAGGATGGTGGTATATACATTCACTCACGCTCAGATGGCGGCCTCTTCGATGCTCAGAGATTGAAGGCCAAGACCAAAACAAAGGAGGCTACTGATCAGAGAGTTGCTGTTTGGAGATGATGATGTAATTACGACCCACTCTAAGGAAGAATTACAACGTCTGCTATCTGCATTCTCCAATGATTTTTTTCAATTTGGTTTAATAATTAGCAAAAATGAAGACACAGATTATGTCACAAGGTGCATATGGGGTACCATCAATCTTTATTGACGACGCCTAACTGGAGATTGTGGACCATTTCACATATTTAGGATCAGAGGTAAATAGCAAATTATCCCTAGATCAGGAAAGGAAATCAACATCAGGTTTGGTAAGGCAGCAACAACAATGAACATGTCAACAAAAAGAGTCTGGGAGAACAGTTAGCTTACTGCCAAAACAAACGTCCTTGTCTATCAAGCCTGTGTCTTTAGTACTCTTCTTTATGGTAGTGAAGCCTGGTCAACTTACTCACACAAAGAGAAACGTTTAAACAGTTTTCAAATGCGGTGTCTGCGAAGAATACTTGGTATTAAGTGGCAAGACAAAATCACAAATACTGAAGTATTGGGAAAATCAGGTTGTGTGACGGTTTGTTCCATGCTCAGTCTTCGTAGACTTAGGTGGATATGACATGACACGTTAGGAGGATGGATGATGGTAGAATACCAAAGGACATCTTTTTGGTGAATTACGGATGGGTAGGAGATCCCAGGGTCGGCCTCTACTACGATACAAAGATGTGTGTAAGCGGAACATGATTGATATGATACAGGCATCGATAATGTACATTTTGAGAAAGTCGTCCCCAAACGTGTTGCATGGAAGGCACATTTCTTAAATGGAATAAAGACAAAGGAGAAAATGATTGCATATATAGGTCAAACACTGAGCGCGTGAAACGTAAGATGGTGCGTGATGGTGAAAATGTCCATGTGTTCACATGCACACATTATGGATGAACATTTACAGCCCGAATTGGTCTGATCAGTCACGTTCCATACCGCCATGGGTTATAGTTATTATACTTATTTGAAGCACAATGCAACAAACTATCGACTGTCAAGACGGCAAGGTGCTAATAAATAAACAAATGTGTAGGTGTAGCTATGTTTATAATGTGGGTATGTCTATCTGTAACTATGTTTATATGTACTTATGTGAAGCTGTATCAATTTTTATATGTATGTATGTTTAGCTGTGGCTGTTTTTATGTGGATATGTCCAGCTGTAGCTATATTTACCTGTGGTTATATGTAGATATAACTGGGGTCATATGTGCTTAAGTGTGGCTGTAACTATGTTTATATAATACTGCTGAATGTAAAATTGTGTAGAAAATCAAGCAAGTAAATAAATGCTGGGATTGATTGTGACGTCATGTAACGGGCGTGAAACACGCTTTGAAACTTGACACTACATATTTGTCTACCGGGAAACGTATTCATGCGTTGACAACTGTAATATTGGGAAGTGTTGAAGACAAAACAAATGGAGGACGCCAATAAATATAAATGGATGAAGGTGCGTGTAGAGATATGGGAATATGGTCTAGAAGACTGTAGAACCGAGGCACGTGACAGAAACGTCTGGGGATGTATTATCGCCCATCTTCACTGTGGAAATGGCACTGAGCGATGATGCTAATGACGACGATGATGATGGTAGTAACGATGAAAGTAATGGCTGGATATGAAAGTGTAATAAGGACATCGCATGTGAGTAAACAACATCTAGATATTGACTGGATAAGATCTATTTGAGACCGCAGTGAAAGCGTTTTAGGCAGTTGTAGTCTCATTACATTCATTAGTCTCAATGCACAGATGCCACTTGATGATGACGATAGTGATGGTTACGATGACGATGATGATGATTACATTATCACCATGCAAAATAATCATTCCACATTGCAATATGGACAAGTCGTGACACAGTGCCATATTATTTGAAATGTCACTGCTATATTATGAATTCGTTAAACTATCTTAAAACTTTCTTTCAGCTGTGTACGCTCTCTGACACACTAAACTCTAGAAACATCGTGGCAATCTCACAGTATTGATACATTTGAAGAGGTGGGTAGACGATGATACGAGGTAGAGAGCACAACGCTGACTGCGTTCGGGCCAGGGAAAGGGGAGATGGGAGAACAGGAATAAAGAGAATAGACCTCGCACTAACAAGAACGGGGAAAGTAACACAAAAAAGGAAAAGTTCCGGGACTCTGAGACAGAGGCTGAGAATAAGAAAATCCGAGCCCAATTAATGAATTAATCATCTAGGCTGCAATGGCAGCAATGATTGTACTAACTAAACGTACACAGACTAAACTAATCAACCAGGAACTATACCAAAAGCTTTACTATCTCCGCTTGATCTAAGCAAAAGATCGATTTAAGGTCCTGAATGGATTATATGTGTATACAATTTTACCATTCATTGTTTATACCCCATGAGAATCTTCCCAAGCATATAATAGGTATCTTAAGTAATGTTAATTCCGATATATGTAGTCAGATAACCACGGAAGCACACAGTCGTGCTATATAAATTGAGTCAGTTCCCATGACAAATGAGCCATTTGATAATGTCATCACTCTCTAATACTCATCACATCATTTCTCACAAAAAGGGCGCGTTGGTGGAAGGGTTGGAAAGTTGTGCTGACAATGGCATAGGCGAGGCCGGGTGATACCTAGGCTCGTCGCTCTCTACAGGTGCGAGGAATGACTGGCCACCTATTCCTCCATGCACTCAGACCTTAAAAATGTTATGTTCCTAACACTTGAGAGACCCACAGCTGGTTTCTGTTACGGAAAAGACTTACTACGTAAAAATAACAATAACATAATCGTTGGGTATGGGAATGCTTTTTGTGCTTGGGTTATTCTAAATTTACCTTCCTTAATACACCTTCTATCTGCTGTTATTAAAGTACACAAAATCGTTAATAACTTGACTTGGTTCAGACTGGTTCCATTTATTTTGATATTGCATGTAGGTAGACTTGTTGTCTTTGTAATTACCATTACTTCTGTTTCTCTTTTGTTGATTTATTTTTATTTTTCAGGCTAAGCCCTTAGTTTTTACTTTCTGATACAGTTATCATTTCTTTTAATTCCGTTTCATTGGTTGTTTACATTATGCGAACTATCTGTCATTCCTGACATGTCTTGTATATAAACTATTATTATTTAGCTTTATAAATTTAGCAGATCGGGTGATAAAACACAACCCTGTCTAACACTTTATTTAATATATTGGAAAACTCCCATATTGGTTGTCAGTTCTAACGGCTGCTTTTTGTTGCCAATGAGGAATCACAAGACTTGACATTATGGGTTACCGAATGTGTTCATTTTAAAAATAGAGATCGGGATACCTTCAGCTATTTCATATCAGCTTGAAAAATTGTGTTTCTTATTATTGTGTTTGTGTTTATGTGTTTTGCTTACGTAATTGTGCCATATAGTATCATTTGATTGGAATATTTCCCGAACCTCGTTATAGCTTATTTTACCGCCATGACTAAATACATCAGAATTCTCTGGAAACCTATATGTATATACTAGAAGAGAGATGTACAAATATGACACTACCTCCAAGTGCCCAGTGAACATTGATAGATGAAGAGAAACAATATCGCCCAAGTCCTGTACAGTAAAGTACGTACTGGGAAATATTATGACACACTTTAAAATGTCCACATCTGGCACAAAAGAGAGATATCTACTTTTCTGCTTCTTCTTATTATTATTTTTCTTCCTACTTCTAGGCCAAACATGCTGTCTCTGTTCTGCATATGTTGGACATTCCTGCAACAAATGTTTAGCTGTCATTTTACAAATCCTAGTTACATTCATCAGTATCTCTTATATTTAGTTTATTCAACATTATGGTATTTCAGTCTCTTGTCTCCTGTGCGGAGTCTGAAGACTTGTTATCTTGTTAAAGACCATCATCTTTCTGGTACCTGATGCTCGATTCCCGCGTGGTTCTATAATTGCTTCTCATACATTTCTTGGCCTCATCATAATGAAGCTGATGGGACAAAAAGGGAACTTTTTCGGAGACGGGAGGTAGAGCACAATTCTGACTGCGTTCGAGCCAAAGAATAAAAATAGTAAAATTAGAGAAAACTCTCAACAAATAGAGAAAAACTCACAAGAAAGGGGATAGTAATTAGTAAGAAGATTCAGGATTCTTGAGACAAGGATTTAAACTATCATGGCTAAACCCAGACTGAACTATAAGGTTTTGATAGCACTAGTGAATGTACAAACTAAATAAATTTACAGAGACTAAACAAACAAATTGAGAACAAAACAAAATATTCTATGTTTATCAAATTATACAGTTTCGGGAAACACTGATGTCCACACAAACATTGAAGTTCAATAACAAATACAACAGACAACTGCGGTCTAATATCAAACAACAACAATGAGTGGTCCCCAGGAAATCACCAGACCTCTGCCCTCTAGGTCAAGTTGATCGGGTACACCAAGTACCACAATCAAATGGTTACAAACCTAAGCTGAGTAGAACGTGACAACTAAAGCGAGACTCATTGACATTGGATGTTACATTTTCACAGAAAGAACTGTGACACTTACAATAATAAGACACTACAAAACATAAGTTAAACACCAACATCTAAGAATTGTGTCACTAAGCAAAAATAAGTCGCCTTACTTTGCAGTTCTAGCATGAGCCCAGGATAGCTCTGACATTCGTAAGCCACTCGGATCTCGTCTAAGAAATAGGCTCCCCACAAATCGAAAGGCCAAGACAGGACAAGCTTCCCACATCTTTCGTCTCCACGATTCGGGTATACCAGTAACTCTAGAAGGATTGACTCATTTCTTTGTTCTTGCTTAGTTTTCTGCTGGTGGCCAAGTCACTTCTGCTTTATCAGGACAAATCCGACGTGGTCAGTTTGGCGCTGTTTCAATAAGTTATGTCTATCTCTGGCATCATCTTTCTGGTGGCAAGGATTCACTGACTTCCACTTGACTCTGGCATTTCTCTGACTCCCACTTGATTCTGGCATTTCTCTAACTCCCACTTAATTCTGGCATTTCTTCTTGTGGAAAAGTACATGCAGTTCTGCTCTTAGGTCTGCTAGTTTTGTATTGTTTCATATCTTCAGTAATGACACAACTGCCTTCACATATGTCAAGAGAACTGTATGTTTATCTTTATTTTTCTCTGTCGACGGGATTTCTACTACAGTTTTCAATACCTGTCTCTGCTCAGAAGTTACTTAAGAATTTTCTAGTTGCCAATGATTGTGTGTTCTTTCCTCCATTGTGTCTTAGATTCAGGTAAGTGACTAAAAGCTATCCTGTGGAGTTACCATCTGGCCACCAATTGGTAGACAAGACACTTTTTCGTGTCTTTAATGGTTGTTATGTGACGCCATCTGATTAGGTGCTAAACTGTATTTGTTTTGTCTTACTTATAGGTAAAAACCACGGGTTACAAATTATATTTTCTAATGAAACTGTTATTTATCATTTTTCCTCTTGGAATAAGATTTGCTTCATGGTTATAATCCATTCATGTTTCTGTATTTCTAGGTCTGGGACGACCTCTTGGCTACAGTTGCTGAAAAGTGGGCTAAACAATGCCATGTGGATCATGATAAAAACAGAGATATCCCAAGTAAATTGTCGCTTTCTTGTTTAAATCATGTTTCCCGGGAAGGTTAATCCGGTCATCATATGCCCGTAGAAGTCGGATGTGTCGGCCTAATTGCGCAAGAACGCAGTTCTGCTGTAAACAGACACAAAGCAATCACGTCCGAAAAAAGAAAAAAAAACTTCGGATGAACGCAGAAGAAGAAGAAGAAGAAGAAGAAGAAGAAGAAGAAGAAGAAGAAGAAGAAGAAGAAATCATGTTTGTTATTTTATTAAATGTGACACGGGTATCAGCACGTTTCCAATTGACGTTAAAGTAAACAATTGGTATGAACATTATCACTATGTTTTGTATGTTCTAACACTGAGAAGAGACGGACACCGCCAAATAGATCTCTGACACCTTAAACATTATTATTGTTAGCCTACACTAAGTATTGATGTTTCAAGAACTCCATGGAGATATCAACAAGCTTAAGTTAACTGCTGCTTTCTTTGCATTTATTCATACTGACTTCTGAAAGTGAACGAAGAATAAGTACCCCTAAATGGTCAGTTAAGCAACAGATTATATTAAGTGCACGTAGAACTATTCAATGCATAAGTGATTGGATTACCTCAACACTATCTCCTTCTGTGTGTAGTGGCTGACGACAATAGTTCTGTGTTGATTGAGAATTATTATTTGGCTCCTTACATTGCGATCTTGTCTAGCTTTACCCCCTTATCACTATATGAAATACACGGATTGTTAGCATACATACACTGAGTGTTGAGGAATAGGTTTTCAGTCTTTCCCTCACTTTCGCAGATGACGAGTCCAGGCGCGGAACCGTGTCTGACCGTGCTCATGACATGACCAGCGCCATTGGCTGACAGCCAGGCCGGAGCGCCCGTTAGTGTAGGCTAGGTGACGAAAACACTAGCTCCCAAATATCTCATTCAGCATCTCCTTCTTTCGGTTCCTGGTGTGGAGCAGACATGCGAAGAAGAAGATGCTGCAGCCGCCTGGTGTGGGGCAGAGATCAACGATCATGACATTGTAATACTTTCTGTCATTTGATATGTTTATTAAATTGGTATTGATTATATTATTATTTGTTACCTGTTCATGCTTTCTGCCTGAATCTTTCTATTTGCTCTGCCTGTGTTTCTTGGTATTATCACACAGAAGGTTAACGAGTCTACTCTACTTCTTCTGCTGATAATCCCCATACATTGATTTGTCTTTTGCTCATGGTTTTATGAGTGGTCTTGTATGCTGCAGAATACGGGTTGGACATTGGACAAAATGTGGCAGGGGGGTACGAAAGCTGGAAGGATGCCATGCAAGCTTGGTTCGATGAAGTAGAATTGTACAGATATGGAGAGGATCCAGATGACTACCTGGGTATTGGTGGTTGGACCAAGATTGGTCACTACACTCAGGTAAACTATATAACTGTTTGTCTCTTTCTGACAAAGCTCACTACACACAGTCACACTGGATAGATATTTGTCTCTTTCTGACACAGCTCACTATACAGTCACACTACATAACTGTTTGTCTCTTTCTGACAAGGTTCAGTACACAGTTACACTTCATAGCTGTGTGTCTCTTTCTGACAAGGTTCACTACACACAGTTACACTACATAAGTGTTTGTCTCTTTCTGAATAAAAACTCACTGCACAGTTACAATACAAAGCTATCTATTTTACAGTTAAACAGTTCTGCCAACTGAAAATCGAGAACAAAATGTTCTTTTTAATTAAATCTTGCACTTGACAAGGAAAACCTGGACAAATGGGCGTCCCAAAATCATTTTTGGGACAGTGAATTATTTCCTTAAAACACCAGAACTGTCCCAATAAACCGGACGTTTGGCAACCCTACACGTGTAATATAATAAATCTGATATTGGAAAATATCGACAGGTTTATTAAATGTGGCACATATATAATAATAAGTGTCTGATATTAGGAGACATCTACTGGTCTGTGTAATGTGGCACATATATATAATAACAAGTCTGATATTAGAAAACATCGACAGGTCTGTGTGTAGTACCGTGTACTGTCATCCAGTCATTCATTCATTCATTATGTGCCATGCCGATAAGCGTGGGCGGTCATGTTCTGCCATCTCATTTGATCACCAGAGTCGTGGATCAGCTCGGTGTTCCTGTCTCGACCATGCCACGTGGCCAAGGCATCCAGGTATTTAATTCTTGGCCTTCCCCTTGGTCTCTTCCCTTCGATCTTGCCAGTTGTCGCCAAGTTCTCCAATTCATTTCTTCTCATAACATGCCCAAAAAGATTTGACTGTCTACATCTAATGTCTCTAATCAGTTTACGATCTTCATTTGTTTCTTGAAGGACTTGTTCATTGGTGTTTCTATCTGTCCATGGTATTCTTTGCATTTTTCTCCAAAACCACATCTCCACAGCCATCAGATGTTTGTCAGCTTGACTGCTCGTTGTCCACGCCTCACATCCATATAAAAGCACAGGTTCTATGTAGCCCTTCGACACTCTTTTCCTCGTTTCAATTGATATAGTTTTATTGGTCAGTATGTTTTCATCTTGCAAAAGGCTACCATCCAGTAGCTCAGTCATATCTGACTAAGACCTGAGTAAACATAAATAAAGTGAACAGGACACAATAGATTACGCAACCACATGTATACAAAATTCAAGATTGATGACTCAGCCATGTGCACATGTGGTTTGGCGTCGCAGACAGCAGAGCACATACTCCAGGATTGCCCAAACTACAGCATATCCAGGCGAACCTTCTGGCCTAGAGAGACAACAGTGGAAGATAAACTCTATGGACCGCTGAATGAACTAAAAAAGACTGTTGGATTCATACGAGAGACAACATTGCAGTTATAAACATGATTTAGGCGAACGAAAGAAGAAGAAGAAGAAGAAGAAGAAGAAGAAGAAGAAGAAGAAGAAGAAGAAGAAGAAGAAGAAGAAGAAGAAGAGGTGAAGCTGTATAATATCGTTGTTACGTACGGCAAGTGACTGATTCTTAGTGCAGTGTTATTTAAGCAAACTTAATTCATTCACACCAACTGGGTATATTCTGACTATCCCCAACTACTTCATGTTCCAGATGGTTGTGAATACAACATCCAGATTGGGCTGTGGTTACGCCGAATGTAGAAATACAGTCTACTATCGTTTCTATGTGTGCAACTATGCCACAGGGTAAGCCAGTTCATAGTGCAGTGTGCAGTCGTTACTATGTATGACACTACGTTAGAGCGTTAGTGTCTTGTATGTATGTAATTATGCCAGGTGGTACGTTTCAGTATTCAAAGTGCAGTTTACGAATGTGTCTAAGAGTATGCATGTAGCTATGTCAGGGACTAAACTTATGCCTTCATAGTGCAGTTTATGAATATGTCTTCTAGAGTGTATGCAACTATGTCAGTAGGGGATCTTGTCTACTCATAATGCAGTTTATGGTCGTTTCTGTGTATGCAGCTGCATCAGAGGGTAACCTTTGTATTCATAGGACACACTACGGTCGTTTCTATGCGTGTTGTTATGTCACAGCTTGTGCATTCATAGTTACTTACAAGTGTTTTATAAACAATGATATTTCAGAGCGTCATTTACAGCTAGAGCAGTAGCCATAGGTGGGAGAACCCAACAACAACGGAGAAGAGAATTGGAGGGAAATTGATAATATTGGGAGGACGTGGTGGAGCTGCATGGGACAGCAAAGATAGAGCGGCTTAGAGTGAGTTGGTTGAGGCTTTTGAAAAATGCGGGATACAGGGCATGGGAAGAAAGAGTGAAGTAACAACAGACATAAGAGTAATAATTAAAAGAAGTAAAGGACTCTTTTACACTCCTTGAGGCGTATTGGGATATATGGCGTTAGCCCCACATGTTTATAGACCAACCCACACTCTATGGGTGACATGGTCAGTGTCACGGTGGCCGCCTTTATGTTCCAGGACATTTTCTGTGACCTATTTTAGGTTGAGTCGACCTGGAACCCACATCAGTTTTTAATATCCTTCTAGACGGGATTCGAATGTATGACCACCGAGAGGTCGGGGAAGCTGGCAAGCTACCATGCCACCGCGGCTACCAGTGTGTAGAGAACCTGAATTGCCTAAACCAACGGTCGTGTGGTCATTAACAGGCACAGCGAAATACGTTTGTGTGTCTAACCCCTGAAATATACAAAAGCTACTTTGTGTCTTTTTCAAACCATCAAATTATCAAACTAGACTGTCATTATTGCACTAGGGGTTAGAGATCGCCAGTTGTGGAGAAACACTGTGTTTGTTAAAAAGCCCACTACAGTTGAAAATCACAAAGAGTAGACTTTTAGGTTTGCTGCCCTGGCAAAATTGTAAGGAGAGTAAACCTACCTATGAGTAGTTAGAGCCCGTTACCTTGGATGGAAAAATCTTAGTGGAAGCCAACCCTACGAAATATGACATTTGAGGCGCATAACTAGGTGCGGCGCATTTCCCTCGCTAGAGGAACGAAGCAGAAGATATCGACGAGGTACTTGATGATAAAATTGTGACGAATGATCACACCAGTTCGGTGTTGGTTGATCAGCGTTCTTGTGTACCCTACAAAGCCTTCAAGACTTACTCCTTACTTGACATCAATATCTCCCGTTCAGGATCGTTGTCTCACCCATACCATCGGAATCAGCCGATGCTCTCAGATAGTTAATGACAGTTAATACGTGAACTCTGCCCATATATGGACACTCCACAATAGCCGTAGAACCAGATACAACTTCTGTCTTTTCGTGATTGTACGTGATTGTTTCTTGGCACAAAAACAAAATTAATAATTCTAACCGTTGATTTCTACATCTGGTTCGCATGCACAGGCAATCATCCGTTCCCATACACTCAGGAAGGGTGGGGGTGCTGGAAGCAATATAGCGAGTTCAACCGCTTCACCAGTCAGTTGGACTTAAATATTGACTTCTCGTCTTTGACATGGGGGCGTCATGTAACAGTGATGGTACATTAAATAGCAGATGCAAACAAAGTCCTTTCTGTATTTTCCATATGTTTATTTTGATTGAATACATCGTATAATATAAAGCAGCATACAACAGGTTTTCTGTTATTACAAAAGATGTTGCCGATTCAAGGTTTGGATAGTAACTAACCTCTCTAACCCCCGAGGCACGGCTTGAGCGTCCCTAGTTACGTTTATACGGGATGTTCAACCGTGCCTAGTCTTTGCACATCATATTAACCCACTAACAGAGATGGTGCTCTGTTACATTCCTCCCTATCTTTAAGAAGACTTTTCTTGAAAAGTCTTAATCCCTAACCTACTTATTCTACTTATTCTTTCCCTCACTAAAACCTTAACCCCAATATTACTTCTCCAACCCATCTTAAACTAACCCCCTCTTAACCAATGATCTTTATTTCTACTCCTTCGAGTCCAGTTCTCCACTTATCTCTTATAGCTAACCGCTATGTTCTGATATAGATCTTCGTGAAGTGATTCTTCTTTTTCTTCGTTTCCGTATATGAGCCTACAAGGTTTCATTTTCAAAAAAAAAACAGTTCTTAAGGAAATCCACATATATTATTTACATATCCTATCACAAAAGCTCACTCTTGTATAGGTACCTATTATACATCATAATATTTCTGCCTTACAAAATCTCAGTTTTATACAACACATCACAACATATATGTGTACCTTTTCGAAATATTTCTTCTTCTCTTCATAAGCGATCCGCTTAAACCTTTTCATCACGAGCATATATACCAATATCTGATCTCAACTATAAAAATTCAAAACGCCGTACTCTTCTGATACTACCTCAAACTCCCTATCGTCATCACTAACAGTATTACCTCAACATTACTAATTCTCCACTTTCACTTTCAACCAACCTGAAATCACTCGCACACGATAGGAAGACAAAGAATCGGTTCGCATCGGAAAGTCAAAGAACTAGAACTCTTCCTCACAAAAAAACCACACTCACACTTACGCCCCTATGTCGCCCTGAGACTTTATGTAATAAAGTCTAAAACAATTACATATCTTCCACAGTTCAATTATACCACTTATTATGGCAATTTCACAGTTTGCGCTGATATCTACAGCATCAAGCATCAACCACCAAAAATATTATTCACTCCTAAATCAAAAGGTCCATTATGGGCCCTATCACTCAAGACCTCCTCCAACATATCCAAAACTCCCAAGGACCCTATTAATTTTCTAACTCCCTCTTTAATATGGACCCTATTAATTTTCTAACTCCCCACAACTGAACGTCAAACGAAAACTAATTTAAACATAGTCAGGGCAACTCAATAAGTAACATCATTATAACTTTTGCAAATGAAAATTAATAAACAAAGTAACATGCTAATATTTAACCAAAGTAAGCTAATTAAACTCACAATTCGTGAATAACTGGAGTCAAGACAAATCAAAATAGAACAATATCACCCCTCCCTGGTTTTCAACCGTTTATCCTCAACATTTTTCAAAATAAAACAAGCATCAATTTAAATTAAAAGAAAATATCTAGTGTTATCTAACACTACTGGTCTCTTTTACGGACCAGTAGTTTGTACGCAAAAGACTGAAAACACAACAATCCTATTCTAAAATCAAATGGTAATCATTTTACAAAACCAAGTCAATCAAAAAATAATATAACATACCATATATGATGCATTGAAAGATCAAATTCAATTAAAACCAACTGTCTTCTCGCTAAAGAGAAGAGTTATCCCCAACATTTTTCAAAATAATTATATATCGTGAAATAATAATCAAATTCACATAGAATTAACTACTTAAAGTAACCAAACAACATTGGTCTCTTATACGGACCAATGTAATACATATCTATTCAGTGCCAGGAACACAAGTCATGCCTATTCCGTTATTCTTATAACAGAGAAAAAAAACAGCTCAATGCTAGGCATTAACCCCAATATATATATATATATATATATATATATATATATATATATATATATATATATATATATATATATATATATATATATATATATATATATATATATATATCTGTTACCTACAGACTATATTCTCATCATAACGCAGAACAATATCTGTTCCCCTCAAGCAAAAATCATTAATCAACAAATGACCGTACTTTTTCTGGAAGTCAAACATTGATTATCTCCCTTCACAACATTCCATCTTTTACAAAACTAACTCATAACAACACCACCGTATTTGAAATATGAAGGAAACAATTACTGTTAACCACAGCTGAAATTGTTCCATTTTCTAACTAGTGTGGCTATTTCAGCGTACCACAATTCATCTATCTACTAAGGGATATTGTAACTCGGCACACCAGTTGTTTCCCTTGGATTTGATTTGTACCAAGAATTATTATAACTTCTTAAACATTACCGTTTACTACGGTATCTCCACAATGCTACAACCACCAAAAAAATGTCTATTTACTATAGACTTCACCAATACATCTAGCTACTGGATTTGTCAACAGCTAATTCTACTGTCACTTTATAAGGACATTCTTTCAGACACGCCACTCACAATTATCGCAACACGTTCTACCGTGCTCTACTTTTAATACTCTGACGTTCAACTAATAAATCTCTGCTTCCTCTGCTTACATCACTCATCTCTCACCACTATTCAAGGTTACTTACATTTATCGGGACTCATTCAAAAACAGTCACCACAACCTCATACGACCATTAACTATCTCCTCACGACAACCTCACTCAACACAACCGTCCCACGTTTTCACTCTAACTAGTCTATTCTCTAATCATCAACACGCGCATATCATGTGCGTCCTCTGGTGTTTCTTACACAATGTCACACATTTATGAAGTATATCTCGCTCCGTTATTACTAAGAACCTGACATCTATCTATCCATGCATTCTAACTAGACGGTGTTTCAAAACTTCACTCTTCATTCTCTACTCATCACGACTAACACAGGTCTACCCACACGCTTACGCACACAAGGACACCGCATAACAAATCACTCACTTCTCCTCATTCTCTTATAACAATCAGACGAATCACTCCAATACTCAACAATTCAACTGCTTTCTTATTTCCACTTTTCTCAATTATCACAACCAAACACTACTCTCTGTCCTACCTAATTTCTACAGTCAACTACTCATTCACTTCATCTTAACCTCCTCATCACTTCATAACAATGATCTACTTTTTCGCGCTATTCTCAGGCTAATATAACAGTCGCACTACCCAATCGGTGACTATTCTATGACTCCTTTATACCCCAAAACAACCTATGCAATACAAGACAATACTACATTAGTTCTTAACATCACACATCACTTGCAGTGATTCTCCACCATTTTCCACTTTAATCCTCTCCACAGCACACAACATTTGAGCCGGTATAACCCTCATCATACTTGAATAACTCCAACCATCCAAATACTTAAACCTTCACGTATGAGTTAAATATAACCATGGTCTTATCGATTTCATGAGACTTCTAGCTTTGTCCAGCGACGCTTCAGCCTTCTGCTGTTTTTGTGTTCTACTTTCTACTAGACAAACATCTTTCTTTTTGAAAGTATCTTTTCTCTCTCTCTCTCTTGGTATTCGTCTCCTAGCCTTCGCTACTTTTCTACCATATATACTGGTATCTTGTTCCAAAGAGTCACTAACTAAAAATTTGTCTGCTTGCCTACCAGCAACCATACCGTACGAGGAAACATCTCGCTTCGAGTCAGGATCTGCTCGTAGTGCAATCCTCTCGTTCCTATTCATTCCTTTTAAATCCCTGTCTGGTGTATATTCTATACCAAAATCTGTGAGGTCTGAAGATTCTGATTCCAGAGACGACTCAGAAGATTCTTCGGTTCCACATCCATGATTATATATGAGCAAACTTTTTTTCATTTCTAGTCCTAACATTCTTTCTAATTTTCTTTCTGCTGTCTTTTGTCTTGGGTTGTCCAACCTCTGTGCTGGTGTCTCTCTTTAATGCAACGGTGTCTCTCTTTAATGCAACGGTGTCTCTCTTTGTCACTTTCAACTCAGTTGGTTTTGATTGAATTTTCCTTACTACTTTATCAATCGATGTCTGAGTACTCTTTTCCACACTACTGCCTGGCTGCGTCTGTGTCTCTCTTTCTTGTCTGACACTAAAGACTGAAGATACCTCCTGACTACCCAAAGTCCTGTCTGTGTTTTCTTCTCTGTTACTTCAACCTTGCTACCGAATATCGCAACTGTCTAATCTGTAAACCAGTTCTCTCGTAAAGCTCTTGCGTTTTCACTATTTGAAGGCCAAGACCACTGTTTCTTATACAAATTCCTTTTCTGGTCCATTACCAATTCCTAAATTTTTGTTTTGATTCACTACATATCTCTGTGTCTCATTCTTATCTGGTTTCATATGTATATGGTTGATAACTTTAGAATTGTAACCACACTGGTTATCGTTCCTATTGACCGGCTGCCATCTATTGGGCTTGTCTACATCAAAACATCTCATATCTGTCTTGTGCTCTGTTCGTTCGAGCGTCTGTCTCTTTATCAGTTTTATCATAGATGAAATTCTGTCTACGTCCATCCTTAAGCTGTCCATCAACTCTGTCACACGTCCTAACTTCCTATAAAAGATATCCATATTAGTTCACCACGCCTTTATGATATGTTGTTTTCAATACGTAGGCAGCTTTCCTATCGCTATTCCATACTCTGCAAAAAGGTTATTCAAAGAACAAATCTTTAAAAACATGCATCAAGTATTCAGTTCTTCAATATCCTACAACAAATAATTATACATACATGCCTACGCCTTGCTGTTTTATTGCGGAGTTGAGTCTGCTTATTGCCGTGCCTACTCCAGTTAAAACCTGTGTTAACGAAACTTGTTCCTCTGCCATGCTGAAATACAACTTATATAAACAAATTCACAATTATAATATAGTTAATAGTTATCAATAAGTATACAACTGCAGGCGTATTTGAACTAGACAAGGGACGTAAGCATCTGTTTTTCGTCCTATAAAAATCAAGTGTTCTAATTAATTAATTAATTTTACTTAACACACAATGTTATGTTATATTAGTTACATATCAATTATCTTAAATACCGTTCATGGATATATCTTCCACGAGTCCAAAAGGAAAGTCCAAATGTGCCGACTGACGATTATGCTTGACAATTGTAGGCTTCACAGGAAAAAAAACGAGCATGTTGTGTTTCTCGATTCCATCATATAGAAAGGAAAACTTCTGGACTCTTCATTTCACCCATTGGTCGGCACCCTCGGATTTGTGGCTTCTTTTCACCCGAAAAAGGGCACGTCTGGACTTCACCCGAAAAAGGGCACGTCTGGATTTGAAACGGCTCAAGCTCAAAAACGAAGCGTTTACAATAGGTTCTCTTCTTCAGCAGGACGGCAACCCATTATGCCCACCCGCGTCCGAAAAGACCAAAGCAAGTAAATCGCATTCTTTGACAGACATCTTGATGAGGTATTGTTTCTCCCAAAGTTCAGGTTAGTTGCGGCTGTTTTGTTTTCGAAAGCAAAATTTCTTCAGTCTGGGACAGCTCCAGTAAGTGACCTCACTTCAGGCAGCCAAGGTTAATTTAACGACACAATGACCTCAAGCAGCCCCTTGACTCAGTCGAACAGGGCAAGATCACAAACAAACTCACAACCATCCACCCCTGGACGGGCTTTTGGTGGTTGCAAGTCTTACTTTTAAGGTTATATTAAGAAAAACAGCCATCAAAACTTGAGAAAACCGTATAACAGCGATTCATCTATCAAAACCTGAGAAGGTCGTATAACGGTGATTCATCTGTCAAAACCTGAGAAGGTCGAATAACAGCGATTCATCTGACAAAATCTGTGAAGATCGTATAACAGCGATTCATCCAACAAAACCTGAGAAGGTCGTATAACGGCGATTCATCTGTCAAAACCTGAGAAGGTCGTATAACGGCGATTCATCCAACAAAACCTGAGAAGGTCGTATAACAGCAGCGACTCATCTGATGAAACAGCTGTTGTGGCTCTTTGTTGTAGCAACCACAACCATTTTGAAAGCGTGTTTATTAAAAGATCTCTGCTGTGCCGTATGCTTCTATTTTCTTCACGTTTTGTCCGCAACAATCTAAGTCCGAAATCCTGGGATAGCGGCACCAAATCTACTGTATATGTAACAGTGATGGTACATTAAATAGCAGATGCAAACAAAGTCCTGGCTGTATTTTCCATATGTTTATTTTGATTGAATACATCGTATAATATAAAGCAGCATACAACAGGTTTTCTGTTATTACAAAAGATGTTGCCGATTCAAGGTTCGGATAGTAACTAACCTCTCTAACCCCCGCGTCACGGCTTGAGCGTCCCTAGTTACGTTTATACGGGATGCTCAACCGTGCCTAGTCTTTGCACATCATATTAACCCACTAACAGAGATGGTGCTCTGTTACAGTCAATTACAAATACATCAGAAGTCGGTGTCGCGGAAAAACTTGATAGTTTCGATCGATGACAAACAAGACCCGACATTCGTCTACAAAAACAGGCAATCCTTCGATGAGCAGGGGACTGAGGAACAAAATACGTCGCGAAAACTGTCTGCACACTGCCGGCATTTCTGTATGATGTGGGTTGTTCGAGAAACGTCCAATGGCGCCATCCGTCTGCAAGGCGGTAGACAGCCTTTGAATTTGTAGACGGAATGTCTGGACAGACGTCGGATGGATTCTGTGATGTGGGGAAAAATCCCCTGGCTCACAGACATACAGGACTTTTGTTGTACGAGACAAAGATTTCCCCGATGAAAGCAAACTAGACGGCGGGGTGATTCTAGTCAGTCTAAAAACAGGGAAAAAGCCAGACTCTGGACTGATCAGCGTCTAGACTTTTTAGTGACGTCACGCAAGCCCCGATTTAAAACCAGATGCGGTAAACAAGTTGGAGTGAGTCGACCAAAAATTCTGAAGTGTTAAAGATCGGCGCAGTATTCCGAGTTGTGTTAATTGAAAGAGACTATAGTGTCAAAGTGTTGATATTTATCGGCGGACATAGATCCAGTCTGTGATTGCATAGTCTCAATTATCAACCGGAATAGGCATATCGTAGTCTATTAATCATATCTAACTTAGAGTATGATTAGGAATAGAGTACAGTACTGTGCGGTGATGGAATGTTCTATAAGTGCGGTGCTAGAAAGTATTATAGGAGCGTCGGCAATAGTAACCTATTGTGTAGCTTTAACTAGCGTGTGTAATATATCATTTAACTCAGGGAGTTAAGGACAATGTAGTGGGATAATAATTAGAGAGATTGAGGATGGTTGGGAGGGATGAAGGGAATGTGAAATGGTAGGATCTTCCAGTAGGGCATCTGCTGGGTTTCTACCCGTTTCCTTTAATCTTTCCTTGTGTTTCCATGTCTCAGACCAATGTGATGAGCTATTTGGCCGCATAAAAGAGTTCGGTTCTCTGTTATAGATCTGAGTGCTGCTATCGGCCTACACTCACCTAATTAAGGTCAGAATTGAGTTGCTCTCACCAGGGGATTCTCTATTCTACAGGTTCCACTTACAGGTCTACTTGTTGATGGTGATACGATATACTACCAAGAAGTTAGTATCAACGTTGAAGAAAAATGATGGCTCACGGATGGAAGACAGAGGTTACTGAGAGGCTTGTACACTGGGCTCATGGCCTAGTTGGTCTGCAGAAACCTGACTTCTGCTGAGCAGGACTTGATGAACATATGTGTGATTTTTCCTTGAGTGATATGCTACATCACCGTAGATTCAGAACACTATACGTAACACATATACCAATATATATAACTACCTGGAACATTAATAGGTTGTTGTTTTTTTTTTTTATATGGGAAAAATTGTATAACCAGTGACTTATGAACAGCTATATTTTCCCATGTGACATTTAAGTTATTGGAAAGATTCTCTGATCAATAAACATTATTTAACAGTCTAAATTCACGGTGTTTGCTAGAGTGAAGACCAATATCGAACAGTGTCTATCATTGATGACCAGCGTCCTGATTGTTCGAGAGTGATCGGAGAAAGTCGTCACGTGGCCGGAGAAACATCTTCTTGGTGAGGTTTTCTGTCCGGAATACTTGGTGCTGTTGTGTGCTCAGCACAGTGATGTAACTAACTTTGCTCCTGATTCACTGGTCTGATTCTACATACATACATACATTGGCACCTTGCCGTCTTGACAGACGATAGTTTGTGCTTTAAAAAGGCATAATAACTTTTAACTATGGCGGTAGCGAGTGTGACTGATAAGGCCAATTTGCGCTGTAAATGTCCGTTCACAGTGGGTGCATGTGAACACGTGGTCATTTCCACCATCATGCACCATCTTACGTCTCAAACGCTTGGTGTGTGACTTTTCTGCAATAATTTTCTCCTTTGACTTTATTCCATTTCTGATATTTGCCCTCCATGCAACACGTTCAGCGGCGACTTGCTCCCAATGTGCATTATCAATGCCTGTATCAATCATGTCCCGCTTACACACATCTTTGTATCGTAGTAGAGGCCGACCCTGAGATCTCTTACCCATCTGTAATTCACCAAAAAAGATATCCTTTGGTATTCTACCATCATCCATCCTCCTAAGATGTCCTATCCATCTAAGTCTACGAAGACTGAGCATGGAATAAACTGTCACACAACCTTATCTTTCCAATACTTCAGTATTTGTGATTTTGTCTTGCCACTTAATACCAAGAATTCTTCGCAGACACCGCATATGAAAGCTGTTTAAGTTGTTCTCTTGGTGTGAGTAAGTTGTCCAGGTTTCACTGCCATAGAGAAGAGTACTAAGGACACAGGCTTGATAGACAAGGACTTTTGTTTTGGCAGTAAGCTTCCTGTTCTCCCAGACTCTTTTTCTTAACCTGTTCATTGTTGTTGCTGCCTTACCAATCCGGATGTTGATTTCCTGATCTAGGGATAATTTGCTATTTACCACTGATCCTAGATATGTAAAATGGTCTACTATCTCTAGTTCGGGGTCGTCAATAAAGATTGATGGTACCCCATGTGCACCTTGTGACATAATCTGTGTCTTCTTTTTGCTAATTGTTAAACCAAATTCAGAACAAGCATTGGAGAATGCAGATAGTAGACATTGCAATTCTTCCTCAGAGTGGGTCGTAACTGCAGCATCATCTGCAAAAAGCAACTCTCTGATCAGTACCCTCCTAATTTTGGTCTAAGCCTTCAATCTCTGAGCATTGTAGAGGCCGCCATCTGAGCGTGAGTGAATGTATATACCACCATCCTGATCATGAAATGCATATTTCAGTAGAAGTGAAAAGTATATTCCAAAGAGGGTGGGAGCTAGTACACAACCTTGCTTAACTCCACTCTTGATTTCAAATTCTTCAGAAGTTGCACCATCAAACTTGATTATACCCTTCATGCCTAGTGTGGAACGATTCCACAATGGACAGAAGAGTTGGTGGGCAGCCAATCTTCTTCAGTGCCTTGAACAGACCCTCACGACTGACCAAATCAAATGCCTTTGTGAGGTCGATGAAGGCAATAAACAGTGGTTGATTCTGTTCACGGCATTTTTCTTGCATTTGTCGCAATGAGAATATCATATCAGTGGTAGACCGGTTCTGTCGAAAGCCACACTGTGATTCGGGGTAGACTTGATCTCCTAGGACTTGAAGTCTGCGCAGAACAATTCTGGCAAATACTTTTCCAACAATACACAGAAGTGAGATACCCCTATAGTTGTTGCAGTCGCTCCGATCGCCCTTGTTCTTGTACAGTGTTATGATGCTTGAATCTTTGAAATCCTGTGGGACTTGTCCTTCACGCCAGCATAGCTCTATTAGCTGGTGGATCTGTATAGTGAGTGTGTCTTGCCCACTCCTGATAACCTCTATTGGAATCCCATCCTTACCTGGAGCCTTGCCAGATGCAAGTTTATTTATAGCACACTTAACTTCTGTTATGGTGGGAAGTGTGTCCAGGTGGTCAAGAGTTGGCAGAGCCTCTATGGCGTTGAGGGCGTCATCCGCTAGTTTGGTCTCACTTGAGTAAAGCTCCAAATAGTGCTCTACCCATCTGTCCATCTGCTGTTTCTTATCAGTGATGATTTCTCCAGTCAAGGTTTTCAATGGTGCACTTCTTTTGATCACTGGACCGCAGGCTTTCTTTATTCCTTCATACATGCTTCTTATGTCTCCCTTATCACTTGCGATTTGAATGGACTCACATAACTTGATCCAATAATCATTTGCACACTGCCTGGCAGCCTTTTGCACATCCTTCCTAGCTTGCCTAAGCTCACTCAGAGTGTTACGCGTTGGTCTTTCCTTGTTTCTTAAGAGAGCTTTCTTCTTCTTATCAATCAAGGGCTGCAGAGTCTCGCTGTTGGCCGCAAACCAGTCCTGCCTCTTATGATCCACAGTGCCGTAAACCCCTACGGCAGTTTTATAAAGAGTTTCCTTAATTTGACCCCACTTTTCATTTACTGTACAATTTTCTGGTGTATCAGTGAAAGCGTCTTCAAGTTGCTGTTGAAACTGAAAGCACTTTTCAGGATCATGAGTGTTAATAATATTAATCCTGAGGCTAGATTTGTGTTTAGCTGTGTAGATTCTCTTTGGTCTCAGTCTAACCCTTGCAACAACCAAAGAATGATCCGTATCACAGTCAGCACTGTGGTAACTACGAGTCAATGATATATGGTTCAGATGTTGTCTCCGTGTGATGATGAAGTCCAGCTGGTGCCAATGGCCGGATCTTGGATGTTTCCATGTGACCTTATGCATCTCTTTTGTTTTAAAAAAGGAGTTTGTAATACATAGGTCATTACTGGTGCAATGCTCCAGCAGCCTTTGCCCATTTTCATTCATGCGACCGATGTTGTATTTTCCAAGGCACACTGGCCATGAATTCGAGTCCTTGCCCACACGAGCATTGAAATCACCTAGCATATAAATGTAGTCAGATTTTGGAACTGCCTTGATCACGGAGTCTAACTCCTCATAGAACGAATCCTTCACATCATCAGAGGAATCGAGTGTCGGTGCATATGCAGTAATAATGGTGGCAAACCCACAAGAGGTTGCCAAGTGCAGGGATAATAGTCTTTCATTTCCTCCTGCTGGAATTGCAATCATTCCCAGTAGCGAATTCTTCACTGCAAAGCCCACACCGTGTTGCCTTTTTTCTGCCTGCCCTCTACCCTTCCAGAAAAAGGTGTAGTTGTTTTCCCTGAGTGACCCTTCCTCAGCGAGGCGAGTCTCCTGCAGGCCAGCAATATCAATGTTTAGACGATTGAGTTCGGCATCAATCACAGCCGTTTTTCTCACATCGTCAATATTGGTCAAGTCAGTGGAAAATCCTGGACACATGGTTCTCACGTTCCAGGTTGCAAGCCGTAGCTTGAGGTTTCTATTTTTATTTTTGTTTGTACCTGGTGCATTGGTTTTACAGCCTGCGATTCAGATTTTGTCCTAGCCCCAAGCACCCATTGAAGCAGGCAGGCTGTGGCGGATCAGCACCCAATTGACTGGGGGCTGCCCAGCTTGAGGCGGGCGGTAGCTGATCAGTGACACCTATAGGTGTCTCCCACCGTCAGAGGCAACGCGTGGCGCCCCATGTCTACGCCAACTGACAAGGACTTATAACCCGTAACAGTTGCCTCTCGCTTTGATTCCGAGATCAGTTAAGACCAGGGATGGAGTTATTGCCTCTCCATAGCACAAAGCCTGGGCTAAAATATAGAGATCATGTGTTGCCCATGCAGCATGATCCCTCTCTCGGCCTGCCTAGTTTACTCCAGAGGAAAGGTAACACCCCTACATCTGGAACAAGACAAGCTGCAGAAGCTGCCGGATCAGCAAAGCAATGCTCTAACTGTCCGCCTGTCGGAGCTTCGATCCTAGACCAGTCGCCAACCAAGGCTTAGGGCCTGGTCTGCCCTGCCATGACATTTTGTCTTTAGCTTGCATTTCCTCGCACCAGGGTAAGGCTTGTACCCTCCCAATTGCGCTCTTCCGCCCGGAGCCGTTGGCACAATGTGGGGTGTCGGGTTTGGTAAGCGCCGCCCAACGTTCAGCGCTAACAGAAACCAGGTAGTACCGTCTACTGTTATACGGTAGCTCAGTCATATCTGACTAAGACCTGACACCAGATTCTACATACACCTTAGAATATTCGACACACATTCTACACATTACACACACACACACATTTCTCACACACATACTCTTTGTTTTAATAAATCATTTTGTTGTATTTATTTGTTAAAGCTAGAGTTGTTGAGTATGTTGTGTTGGGGAAGAATGAGAGGGGGCATGATCCAGGGGTGAGTGAGAGTAAGAAAGAGGTGTCTACAGACTGAAGGAGTTTTGTGGACGGATTCTGGTGGTTTCTCTAGGACAATAATATTGGGTTAATAAAATTGTGGGTGTTGATTCCCCTCACTCCAGGGACGACGCTAAAGTAATAAAGGATTACTACGACAGTCGGATGGGTTCACCTGAAGACAAGGGACATTGGTAATGGGGAGAGTTTACTCACACACAAGAGTCAGTCCAGTGTACTGTATACTAGTACCACTCACTAACAGTAATAGCACGTGAGTGGAGTACGCTGGAGTTTAAAGCTAGCTAACGTAAATAAAATAGGTCTGCCTTTTCATCTCCATTGACGCGATTGTTTTCATGTCATAGAAATGAAAGTAACAAGTTTAACCGTCGATTTCTACATATGCTTCTCATGCGCAGGCAATCTTCGGTAGAGTTCCCGTACACTCAAGGGGAGAGATGCAGCAAATGTCCACATGCCTGCAGTTCAGGGTTGTGTGGTAGGTTGTACATGTTTTCTGTTTACTCCAGCCGGGGTTGTCGATTTCAGATTGTGTCCAGTTTTCTTTCTTGTTTGGAATGTTCTTGTTTGATGTATTTTCTCCCACAAATGATTAATGTAGAGAAAATACGCAAAAACAAATAAAACATTTTACATTTCCTAGATGCTCACACAATCCTAGTACTGTTAAAGTTAGTTAGTTACATATCCTTTACAGGACGTCATAGTCAACCCCAACATGTTTAGGTTGTTTGTGATTTACTAGGCAATTTTACGTTCAGTAGTTTGTCATTACTTTCTGAACGACAGACGCTCATACCATCGAAATCAACGCAACGAGGTGTGCTTCCAAATCTTCTGCGCGGATTTCGAACCCTCGACTTGGTATGTCGGGGAATTGTGACACGCGTTCACTGACCCTAGGCCACGGCGCCTATGTCTGTTTCAAGCATGTACTTTACATCGGCTGAGTTCTTTTATTTCAGGACTCCTATGTGTCTCCTTTCTTTGACAGCTTCACCAAATACCCTTCTCTCCTGCATGTTGGTATTTCTTCAGCTTCCCAGATTCTGCTCAATAATGCATGAAGTAACCCTGTTATATTAGTATTAATAGCTTCTGCTAGATAACCATCAGGACCAGCAGCTTTCAGTGTGAAACTCTCCCCTTTACATTGTGAATTTCTCTCCTGTATAATGTATGAAATCAGTCCATGTACAAACGATTGCCTGCAAGAGGCTAATGAAACTTGAACATTATATATGTCACAGGAGGAAGAATATCAAGGACAGGAAGACATACTGTTTCCTATACTTAGGTGCTCAAAGATAAAGAAGCGCAACACTGGCTTTTAGTGGGCCAGAGAAGAAAAGGACAATAAGAAGAAATAGAGAAAGAGCACGTTATATATTCTCCTCAGTTAACAAGAAAATTGACAGAGAGTTAGACAGAAGATTCCAGGAGTTCTTTGGGCGGGGGATATACTGTTGTATACCCCAGACAAAAGATTACACTGTTGGACTGTAACAGGATCAATGAGTTTACACAACAAACTATAAACTAAACAAAACAAATTAAGAACAACAAAATTAGACCTTTATTGACAGAACTGCATGATTCAAGGACAAACAGACATCCTGACATGTCACACACCTGACATGTACAGAAATGGGAACCTATGTTCCCACAGTGGATATCATTCACAGCTGCCTAACATCGCTATGCACATGACCAGGTACCCATCTCCACAAACCAGCAAGGACATGACAACAACAGAGCCTCAATGTAAACAACAACGGTAACAGCAGATATGGACTCTCTATTGTTATCATCTCAGGACTCATGGACAGTCGGTACATACAGAAATCCATCTATCCATCCATCATGTGCCATGCCGGTAAGCGTGGGTGGTCATGTTTTGCCATCTCACTTGATCACCAGAGTCGTGGATCAGCTCTGTGTTTCTGTCTCGACCATGCCACGAGGCCAAGCCATCCAGGTATTTGCTTCTAGGTTTTCCTCTTGGTCTGTTCCCTTCGATCTTACCAGTTGTCACCAAGTTCTCCAATTCATTTCTTCTCATAACATGCCCAAAAAATTTTGACTGTCTGCGTCTAATGTCTCTAATCAGTTTACGATCTTCGTTTGTTTCTTGAAGAACCTGAAATCCCACAGTTAGAGATAACTGCTGCCTAGCACTGACTACAGGGGCGGTCTCTAAATGACACTGAGACCTCAATCATGTTCAGTTGAGTCGAAGGGCACCCTCAATACATACACAAGACACCCGCATCACATAGGTCGACTGGGACCAGATACAGCAAAGAGCAATAACATAACAAATAACAGAACTATAACCCTAACAGCAGAGATCTAGTGGTATAAACAGGTATATGAACGGGGGTGTGAGTGGCCTAAAACGACATTACCAGAGCTGGGGCTCAAGTTTGCTCTACAATCAACAACCATGACCAAGGGTCACTACCAAGAGTGGGCTTACAAATTGCCAGTCATTTTCATGGATCTCCTCGGCCACGGTTGTTACATTTGGAGAGAGCGGGAAAGTGACGTGCACCTCTATTTATCAGTGTTTCCAGAGCGGCTTCCTATCATACCCCGGGGCACTACAGGGGATGCTGGTATTGGTAACATCACTATCCTGTGTCGCATCGGGCGTTCACATATACAACAATAAAACAGAGACAAACAGCTTTGTTTGGTCATGTGATGAGAAGAAGGCATTGGAGAGCATCTTGACAACTGGAAACATCAAGGAGAAGAAAGGTAGAAACAGTTCAAGAGAAACTATGCTGGATGGATTGAGACGGTAGCATGGAGGAATATCATCTACAGAATTGATCCAGAAAACAAAAGACCCAGATATGTGGGGAGACATAAAAGCCTACGCCAGCTGACAGGGCACTTGATGATGACACTGCGTGGCAACTGTTTTTACATGGTATCTTTGTGCGTCAACTTAGAAAATCTTCTCGGAAGAGAATCTTCTTCCTAGCAAGGCAACTTCAAATCAGGTGAAGAAATTTACTTGTTCGTTTCCAATTTAGTTACAAAGTGTTGCTGAAAGGATCATGTTTGTATATGGCTATATGTCCTGCAGACTGTGGTGGAAAGCTGTGTCTAAATGGAGGCCGTCTGGATATTAGTTCCTGTTCCTGTTCTTGTCAGGCTTTGTACAAAGGAGATAATTGCAGCGAAGGCGGGTACAATTTGATATCATTTTTAAACTAGATCAATAATTCTGACTCTTTGCCAGATGTTACCTCTTAATGTATGTTTGTTTTCTTTAGTATTTTGTGTCTTAGTTGTATTCAGTGTTCGTGTTATTTGTTTCATTTCCTGTTTCCTGTAAATGAATTGCAAACAATTATGCATATTTAGCTCTTGCGAATGGAAAGGACATTCTAGACTCAGACACAATGTACATACCTTACAAAGAACTCCATCTTACACAAGTGAAAACAAAGTATGACTTATCCAAAAACATAAACAATCAATAAATATATAATACTGAAGTATTAAAATAAAACAATAAGTATTATAGAACAACAAAGCACGACAGACGTTTCGGTTCTACGAACCTTTGTCAAGGACAGGACAACACAAACAGATAAAAAGCTAGGTATGTGCATTGTGTCTGAGTCTAGTATGTCCCTTCTTTTCGCAGGAGCTAAATATACCTAATTGTTTGCAATTCATATTGATATATCCTGCTGCAGCGGCTGATTTTTCTTCTATTTCCTGTAAAGCGATATATTTCTTCAAAATCTAAAATGAAGACACTTAACGAAAAATGGATGATATAAAAATATACCTAGGAAGCTCGACGAAAGGAAATACGCATATATACAAGAGAACGTGTTAACCAAATTCGTTATCAATGAAGAAAATAGCATGTATACTTTGCTAGAACTACCACAATCAAAAATAAGTAATCCACAATTTTCAAGAATAACAATAACAAAGCCCACTTATTGTTACTTGCATCAATAGTGTAGCGTCCAATGCTTGTCTGATTCAGGCATGTCACAAGTTAGAACTACTTTAAAAGTGACCCTTCAGATGTTAAAGATACGGAGAGATGAAAGTTTAGTAATTACTGAACTAAGAACGTCAAATAATGGACGGGTTATGGTATTCCTGCACTTATGTGTATAGCTGAGGAGAGTGGTGGGTTACATTTTGAGAATCCCACTATGAAATCAGAAGCCATGTCAGACGACTTGACCACTTCGCCACGCCGATGGGTTAACATTTCAGCCACTATGTTAACGAAGCTCACTTCTCTTGCCAAAGTATATGTAGATGCCTAACATTTCACAACCTTAAACAGGTTTTGTATTTCCTTTACTCTCTCTCTCTCTCTCTCTCTCTCTCTCTCTCTCTCTCTCTCTCTCTCTCTCTCTCTCTCTCTCTCTCTTCCTCCTCCTCCTCCTCCTCCTCTTTCTCCTCCTTCTTCTCATCCTCCTCCACCCTCTAGACTTGGTCCCTTAATACATTGTTTGTTTTACTTTCACCCTCTAACCTCGTTACATGCAGCCTTTTGTTGACATGCGTATTTTTACTTCATTGTTAAATTGTGACCATACCAGTAAATAACATGAAAGTGCAATTCACGTGGGCGACGTTTATTCCTGAATGAAGGGTAGAAAGTGTGTGTTTGTATCCAATGCCCCTAGCTGATAATCATTATTGTTCTACTCCACAGAAATTACCACTTCTTTCGTGTCAAAGTCCAACTGCACTTACATTGGCGAGCGTCCATCAGTTGGTTAGTACTAGTCTTTTAGTAACAGAAACGAAACTGTATCCACGCTATTGTGAGGTATTGGTATATGGTGCTTACCCAATATGTATATAGATTGATTGATTGATTGATTGATTGATTGATTGATTGATGGATTGATTTAGGAACCGACATCACAGTATTCGGGGCATTCCCATAATCGCTCCGTCCCCATCCTCAGCAGCCAGCGAAGAGTTCCAACACTAATAGTTCCAGTAGGAATCTGATTATATGTCCGTCTCGCCTTTCCTCTGAGCGTCGAGCGTCGGCTAGATCCCCTCGTCACTCTTCGCTGCCTCATTATTGCCAGACTATGGTGATCCATTTGCTCCTCCGAGGTGTACACATGCTCCCACAAGGCCGCAACCACGTCTGCCTTGTCATGCATCAATACTCCACCAAGTTTTGCAGAGCCACCCAATCTGTCAGCCTGTTCATTCCCCAGCACACCGGCATGCCCCAGAGAAAAGATCCAGGAAATGCTTGCCACCTGTGACCTCCGAAGCGAAGCAAGCCACTCTGCACGAAGCATGCCCGTCCTCACCCTCCTCAGCATGCTTTCTGAGTCAGTTACAATCACGATGTGTGTATGTATCGTGTTCTGTTCTCCATCCAGCGGAAAGCTGCACTGACCGCCTCCACCTCTATTCTTAAGCTAGATGTTGTGGTATCATACGCCAGGCTCTCCTGCACCAAACGTCGACCATTAGCTTTTGCTAAGAATCCCCAGGCACTTCTTTTATCTCTCAACACCGAACCATCTGTGTAGATAATCACATCACCCGGGCGAGCATTCTCCTAATTAGTTTCTGGGTTTCCACTTCCGTGGATTTCCACTCCCTGCACTCCCGGCTCAATAAGATTATAACTCTGCACAAGTATGACTGCTCCGCTGGCACTCTGACCCATTCCTCTCCTCGCCTAATGCTCTCCAAGATGCACACCTGTCTGATCGTATCCTCCGCTGAGCCATCCATGATTTCCCTCTTAGTTTAGTTTAGTCGTTGGATCAACATCACTGTGACGAAACGACTCTTCATCTGTCTTTTGTCCATTATGTTTCGGCTAGATTCGGCGCGTCATCAGGGACTTTCCAGGTTACTATTAGCCTGGGGGAAGTCGATGGGATTTTCCGTCTAGAATCTTCTCGAAGCACCTGGATTTGAGTGACCAGAGTTGCTGGGTGCTCCATCAAATTCTCGTGCAGAAGAATCTGGAAATTCTAGTACGTGGAATGAATGTTGTCCGTGAAGTTGACTTGCAACAAGAAGCACTCGTTTCTCGTGCGCTTCGGTACGCACGTAAGGAGAAATGCGGCTGGAAGTGTCATTCACTTTCTACCTCTCAAGGCGTGAGGACGCGTGGCTCTGTTAGGCCAATTGTATAGAGTCTCACACCAACCAAGTTACAGCTGACTGTTATCACATTACGGCATGCTTGCTCATGAACAGTTCTAATAGCTGACTGGAGTCTGGTTCAAGTAATTCAGGTATTTACTTGGTTAATTAATTTAACTTTGTAATTGATCACAAAACGCAATCGTTCTAATCTCATTAAATATGCGGTTGTCTTTGCATGTCTAATGGAAAACCGATCGATAAACCGGTTGAGAATCTAAGGCGATCTACACCTGTGTGTGTCGCTTTGTTGACAAGCGTGTGTAGTTGCGGTAACTGCTTGAAATGTAGGCCTGCGATATTGGCGTATTGTGTTCAACTGTTATTTACCATGTGTGGCAAATCGTTGCATATACTATGTTGCTGTTCTAGAATAGGACACATTTACTAGTGTTTGATAGGAACCTAACTTAGGTCAGTCAGTAGCTGAAGCTAGAAGAACTGTTGGATAGCCAGGTAAGTTGTTAGTTGGAGAATTCAGTGATGTGCTTAGCTATTAAGTAAAGAGAGCACTTAATGCTTAGCCACATGGAATGATGTAACTATTGTGTCTTAACGTAATAGTGAATTCATTTTGTGGAACTGTGGAATTCTGTGAGAAGGTAAGTTCTTCATTGATGATATATATATTTATGAATGATGTGTCATGATGTATATATATTATGTCATGTTATGTGATACTTCTAGGAGCGATACCGAACGCCGAGTGGTTCGACGCGTGATAACAATGCGTTACTGTCGCGATGTAAACATGCGTTCTTAATTCTAGTCTTTACTGTCCTGTTCCTTCATGCTTACATAAGTGCGAGGCAGTGCTGATGTGGAAGAAGTATAGAGGGACGAAAGGAGGTTGAAAGAGGCACGAGGTAAAATGGGATATGGGGATTGAGAGCAAGATATGAAGCTGTGAAGTTCGGCCCAGGCCAAGGCGAATCCACTTGGAATGTCAGAACTGGTGCAGAACCCTTGGAACATGTGGGGAACATGTTTTGCCAAGAAGACTTCTTGACTCTAGGGAAGAGTCTAATAAGAAGAGTTTCGCTACAGGGTGGACAGGATGTTGCACCAGCGAAATAGAGTGTGTATATACGTTATGTGATCATGTATTATTACTATATCCCGAGTGATGGTACATTGATCGTTAGTATATTTATTATTGAATGTATACTGTAAGGTTGGGGTCCAGTGACGCCTTACCTTAATGTTTAGTTCTGTTAACTCTAGAACTAAGATAGCTATTGACGTTAGCGACAACTGGTAGATGAATAGGGATATGTGAGACGTACGATCAGACTCGTCATTCTTGTTACTTACTCGGTTTGACGGGCTGTTCTTTGAGGCCATCTGACATTGACGGATACCCATGCTTTACTACTCTCCACATAGAGATGTTGCTC
Organism: Cepaea nemoralis; assembly: GCA_014155875.1. Taxonomy (NCBI): domain Eukaryota; kingdom Metazoa; phylum Mollusca; class Gastropoda; order Stylommatophora; family Helicidae; genus Cepaea; species Cepaea nemoralis. The sequence continues at coordinate 334,262 of JACEFZ010000203.1, read as the reverse complement.
TAGTTAGTTGAATAACTAAGTAGCCTGACTGAGGGTTGAGTAGTCAAGGATTTGATGCATGTGGACCAATGTTTGGGGCCGACTACTCTCACCGATCGCTCCTCCTTTCAGGAGTTGCCTGTTGAGGAACCAGCCTACTACAATGGTTGTTTGCCTGAAACCACTTCGTGTACCATAGCGAATGGTAGAGACACTACTTATCACGCCTGACTAAGCCACATCTTGCGAAAGGGTGAATCTTCCTGACTGAATGATTCTCATCAAGTTGATTCCAGTGCCCTGAAATTGCACATGTGGGACGTGATGGTTTGTTTCTTTTCTGACAGTTTAAGGATGCTCTATTTCAGCAATGAAATGTTCAGCAACCTGAGCAATCACGCTCAACTGTAAGAGACAAATGACTTTCTACGGAATGATGTTGCTATGTTTACCCAGTGAGAAATATCAAGGTGGGATAATCTCAGCTCTGGGAGCTCATCAATTCCAAGTCTTTTGTTGATCCGCCTAAACGTCGGAAACTTACAGCAGAGATTAGCACATAACCCTGTGCGTCCCTACGTCAGCTCTAGTGGCAGGTCATGATGAGACCCACACCAGCTTACGTATTGTGACTCTCTAAAGTGTTAGCAGGTATAGAGGACAACTAATTATTGTACACATGAACATTGTTGCCACAATAGGTGCGTGATCCAAATGGTGTAACTATAGATTCTATGAACTGTACAATGTTTTTCTCTTGTGAACTTGCTGCAGTACTATATTATTACCCAACCAGGGGTACGTGAGATTACTTAGGGACCATTAGATTGGTCATTGGCTACAGACATTTATCGAAGTCTAGAGTAATTGGGGTCACCTCAAGGAGGAGGGTCTCCCAGCCAGGCTGTTTACAAAGAACTGTTTAGTTCCTTTAACAGTGAATCTTTAGGAAGTGATGGAGTGCAGTTCATCCAGTTGAGTGAAGTCCAAGTGGTTAACTCCCCTTTTGTTGTTGATCCAAGCTCTGGGGACGGAGTGGTCTCCAAGGTTCTAGTCATCTCACTGGAAGGAAGCCGGGTGAGTGGCGGACCGACTGGACGGAACATCTGCATCCAATCTACTTCTCAGCCTAATGATGATTGAGCCATATCTCTGATTCTGTCTCTACTCTATCCTTTACTTTTGTAAATAGAATTATTCTATCAGGGTGTTCAATTCAGTTCTATATTCTCAAGGGTAGAATAAACTTTGTGTATGTTGACTTACTCTTTGTACAATTATTGAGTGTTGTCTCGGACGATGCCAGGTAGATAGTGGGGGTCTAGAATCTGGAGGGGCTTGTAGACAGAATTAACTAATACGAGGTCAACAGCAGAGTAAACAGTGTATCTACCTGTCCAACCCCTAGGGTTAGAATACACGGGAGTGCTAGAGACACCTCGGGTGTGGTTAACTCTCAGTACCCGAGGCGATCTTGTCACAATCACGACAAACGGTTTAACACATAAGTGCTCTGTTTTCCTCCTATCTCAAACCTGAGCCTGGAGAAACTCAGCTCAATGCACGAACTCCGTTGCATCGGCGAGGATCCTGAAATACTTTTCCCTCTTATCAGTCTCTGACTCTTAACTGCGTCCAGCGCCTCATGCAACGGATGATCTGTGTCTGCAGCTACTCTGAGGTATGCCTTCGCCTGCATCATATTGTGCCTACCAGCAACAGTCGGCAGACCAAGGATGCAACGCATACACACTACTGGGGTGTCTCTGGTGCATCCCAGAATGACCCGCATAGCTTCGTTCTCTATGCGCTCTAATTTCACCAGCTGACTCTTTGAGACAGTGAGCAGACCTAGTCCATAATCAATCACTGAGAGGATCAAGTGCTGGTATAGTGTGAAGAACATTCTCTGCTCTGTGTCCATTGCAACCATAGTTTTAAGTGCATTGAGTCCCTTTTGAGATCTTATCACAATCTCTCTGTTGATGCTTCTACCATCTATCGTGTATATGTATATAGATTGATCTAGATATGTATATAGATCAATCGGAAACCGTTGGGTCATGTAGTCAATAACACGCCAGCCATCTTTACTTCCTATGAAGTGGCTGGGTGGACGAGAGAGCCCAGGCTGATTTCACACAAACGCTCCGTCATGATGGGGTTTCGAATGCGTGACCCCAGGGTGGGCAGACTAGCGTGCTAGTCACTGTGGTACCTAGGCTCACTGTGTTTTAGCACTTATTATATATATATATATATATATATATATATATATATATATATATATATATATATATATATATATATATATATATATATATATATATATATATGATTGATTGATTGATTGATTTAGGAACCGACATCACAGCATTCGGGACATTCCCATAAGCGCTCCTTCCCCATCCTCAGCAGCCAGCGAAGAGTTCCAACACTAATAGTTCCAGTAGCAATCTGATTATATGTTCGTCTCGCCTTTCCTCTGAGCGTCGAGCGTCGGCCAGATCCCCTCGTCACTCCTCGCTGTCTCATTCTTACCAGTATATATATATATATATATATATATATATATATATATATATATATATATATATATATATATATATATATATACGTTTCAATGTGACTGCACTGCCTAATTTCTTCGATACATATGTTGCTTTTTTTGTGTGGGGAGGGAGGGTGAGTTTTATTTCGCGCTCGCTCTCTTTGATCACAAGCGTAGTTCATAAAATTACTTCTAGCAGTGCTGGGCTGAATTTTGCGTGTGGATTAGCTTTCCCAATTAACTGTGTCCCTCGCCATCAGGCGAACTCACTCCGACTTCAGAGGTATTTGTAATTTACGTCCCAAAGTCAAGGACGAGAGGTCGACACTTCAGTCCAATTGTCCGATGTAGGAGTTGAACCCTTTACCTCGGCATCAGCACACAGGATATTTAAGAACATGCGCTTTTATCCATTCGGCCTGTACATATATGACAGGACAGTCACAAAGCGGTGTAATCTAATGCTGGATATTTGCTACCGAAAATTGCACTATTACTCGTCTGGCATCTGGGAAACATATTTATTGCTGGAAATCGGGGCGTTTCAACTTAGAGGCTACTTTCCACGACATTTCCTGGTACGTTTCTTAGACTGGGTCGACCTGGAGCCCACGTTAAGTTTTAACAGTTCGAATTTTCCCCGAAGCGGATCGAATTCATGACCACGGGACCGGCAGGCGAGCGTCTAGCTACTACGTTCGGCCACGGTGTCCCCCACGTTGTTATTTATTTGAATCGAAATGCGGGCAAGGTCCAGTGGTTTCCATCATTTTGGTTGTAATAAAGTTCTTGACTTGTTCAGGGTTGGTTGGATTTTGCAGTGAAACTATAACCAAAGAAGAAAACAAAAACAACAACTTCGAAGGTTCATCTAACCTAACATCCCCATGGAACAAGTAAACAGCTTCAAGTGCTTGCGAAGTATAATATCATTAATTGGTAAATCAGAAGACGAGATCGGAAATAGATGCAGTAAGGCAAACCAACTCATTGGACAAATGACACCAATACTAAAGAACAAACACGTATCAGTAGATACTTAAAAATCACTCTACAACACAATCTTCCTACCAACTCAATGCCATCAATGCCAAACTTGGACAATGACATAAAAAGAGAAAAGAAAAATTACAACAACGGAAATGAGATTCCTGAAACGTATACTTATTGTATCAAGAAGAAGTAAGATCAGAAATGAAGAAATCAGGACTAAAATTGGGGTTATAGCAGCGCTAGATTTTATTAGAAGTCAGCAAGTTAAATGGCTTGGTCATATGATTAGGCTACGAAGTGACAATATACCACAACAAGCAATGATATACAGACTAAACAGAACCAGAAGAAGAGGCTGGCCATATAGACAATGGACAGAAGCAAAAACAGAGTCCATGAAAATCTCGATATATGGAGTTCATAAACGGGCTCTCTCTCTCTCTCTCTCTCTCTCTCTCTCTCTCTCTCTCTCTCTCTCTCTCTCTCTCTCTCTCTCTCTCTCTCTCTCTCTCTCTCTCTCTCTCTCTCTCTCTCTCTCTCTCTCTCTCTCTCTCTCTCTCTCTCTCTCTCTCTCTCTCTCTGTGTATGCTTCACCTCGACACAGCAAGGTACAAGAGGAACAAGATGAGATGGGACGAGATTGTTTCTACGGAACGGGGAAGCCCATTTGGTATAACACGTTTGACTTGCCAGTAGTTTCTGAGATAAGTGTCCTGTTGTGTCATGCGCCACTCGCGAAAAGTAGATATCTCTGTACTTACAGCTGACTGCAAGGGTTACGGAGACCGTGGCATGGACACAGAGTTCTGTCAGTCTCATGGAGGACAGTTTACTTGCGGGGATTGTGATCGGTACACCAACGTGAAGACAGAGTATTGCCCCGTCATGTGTGCTATATGTCCGGGTAAGTATTTAACTGTCATGTGTGCTATATGTCCGGGTAAGTATTTAACTGTCATGTGTGCTATATGTCCGGGTAAGTAGTATACCGTCATGTGTGCTATATGTCCCGGTAAGTAGTATACCGTCATGTGTGCTATATGTCCGAGTAAGTAGTATACCGTCATGTGTGCTATATGTCCGGGTAAGTATTTAACTGTCATGTGTGTTATATGTCCGGGTAAGTACTATCCCGTCATGTGTGCTATATGTCCGGGTAAGTATTTAACTGTCATGTGTGCTATATGTCCGGGTAAGTAGTATACCGTCATGTGTGCTATATGTCCGGGTAATTAGTATACCGTCATGTGTGTTATATGTCCGGGTAAGTATTTAACTGTCATGTGTGCTATATGTCCGGGTAAGTAGTATACCGTCATGTGTGCTATATGTCCGGGTAAGTATTTAACTGTCATGTGTGCTATATGTCCGGGTAAGTAGTATACCGTTATGTGTGTTATATGTCCGGGTAAGTAGTATACCGTCATGTGTGCTATATGTCCGGGTAAGTAGTATACCGTCATGTGTGCTATATGTCCGGGTAAGTAGTATACCGTCATGTGTGCTATATGTCCGGGTAAGTATTATACCGTCATGTGTGCTATATGTCCGGATAAGTAGTATACCGTCATGTGTGCTATATGTCCGGGTAAGTAGTATACCGTCATGTGTGCTATATGTCCGGGTAAGTAGTATACCGTCATGTGTGCTATATGTCCAGATAAGTAGTATACCGTCATGTGTGCTATATGTCCGGGTAAGTAGTATACCGTCATGTGTGTTATATGTCCGGGTAAGTAGTATACCGTCATGTGTGCTATATGTCCGGGTAAGTATTTAACTGTCATGTGTGCTATATGTCCGGGTAAGTAGTATACCGTCATGTGTGCTATATGTCCGGGTAAGTATTTAACTGTCATGTGTGCTATATGTCCGGGTAAGTAGTATACCGTCATGTGTGTTATATGTCCGGGTAAGTAGTATACCGTCATGTGTGCTATATGTCCGGATAAGTAGTATACCGTCATGTGTGCTATATGTCCGGGTAAGTAGTATACCGTCATGTGTGATATATGTCCGGGTAAGTAGCATACCGTCATGTGTGTTATATGTCCGGATAAGTAGTATACCGTCATGTGTGCTATATGTCCGGGTAAGTAGTATACCATCATGTGTGCTATATGTCCGGGTAAGTAGTATACCGTCATGTGTGCTATATGTCCGTGTAAGTAGTATACCGTCATGTGTGCTATATGTCCGGGTAAGTAGTATACCGTCATGTGTGCTATATGTCCGTGTAAGTAGTATACCGTCATGTGTGTTATATGTCCGGGTAAGTAGTATACTGTCATGTGTGCTATATGTCCGGGTAAGTATTATACCGTCATGTGTGCTATATGTCCGGGTAAGTAGCATACCGTCATGTGTGCTATATGTCCGGGTAAGTAGTATACCGTCATGTGTGCTATATGTCCGGGTAAGTAGTATACCATCATGTGTGCTATATGTCCGGGTAAGTAGTATACCGTCATGTGTCCGAGTAAGTAGTATACTGTCATACCGCTTCTGCTGGGTGGTAGTCAATCTTAGAATGTGATGCTGAACCTCTTCTGCTGGGTGGTAGCCAATCTTAGAATGTGATGCTGAACCTCTTCTGCTGGGTGGTAGTCAATCTTAGAATGTGATGCTGAACCTCTTCTGCTGGGTGGTAGTCAATCTTAGAATGTGATGCTGAACCTCTTCTGCTGGGTGGTAGTCAATCTTAGAATGTGATGCTGAACCTCTTCTGCTGGGTGGTAGCCAATCTTAGAATGTGATGCTGAACCTCTTCTGCTGGGTGGTAGTCAATCTTAGAATGTGATGCTGAACCTCTTCTGCTGGGTGGTAGCCAATCTTAGAATGTGATGCTGAACCTCTTCTGATGGGTGGTAGTCAATCTTAGAATGTGATGCTGAACCTCTTCTGCTGGGTGGTAGTCAATCTTAGAATGTGATGCTGAACCTCTTCTGCTGGGTGGTAGTCAATCTTAGAATGTGATGCTGAACCTCTTCTGCTGGGTGGTAGCCAATCTTAGAATGTGATGCTGAACCTCTTCTGATGGGTGGTAGCCAATCTTAGAATGTGATGCTGAACCTCTTCTGCTGGGTGGTAGTCAATCTTAGAATGTGATGCTGAACCTCTTCTGCTGGGTGGTAGCCAATCTTAGAATGTGATGCTGAACCGCTTCTGCTAGGTGGTAGTCAATCATGGAATGTGATGCTGAACCTCTTCTGCTGGGTGGTAGCCAATCTTAGAGTGTGCTGCTGAACCTCGTCTACTGGGTGGTAGTCAGTCATAGAATGTGATGTCGAACCTCTTCTGCTGGTGGTAGTCAATCATAGAATGTGATGCTGAACCTCGTCTTCTGGGTAGGTGGTAGTCAATTTTGGAATCTGAACGAGCGTATAAGGAAGAGCTTGCTGGCAGCCAAGATGTGATTTCTGAGACGAATGTTGTGAATGTCTGCGACTAGCAAAGATTGCCACTTAAAGGCTAGATAAAGTGAAATATTGTAGACAACTATAAGAACGAGGCAAGCGGAGGTCTTGGTTATATAATAAGAACAGAGGAATTGAAGAACATCGTGACAGCTGGAAACATCAGTGGTAGAAGAGGCAGAGGGTAACCGTGAGAAATTTTGCTTGATGTTATTTGTTTTTCATTTGCTCGGTTTCAACTCAAGCTTTGAACTCATACATGTGCTACAGCTTCTAATGTGCATTGCTGATTTTTGCGTGTGGATTAGCTGTCCCTATAACCTGTGTCCTACGCCATCAGGCGAACCCACTCCGACTTCTGGGGTAATTGTAATTTACGTCCTCAAGTCAAAGACGAGAAATCAACAGTTTAGCCCAACTGGCCGATGTAGGGGTTGAACTGGCTACATCGACATCAGCACACCGGAAGTTTAAGAGCGAGCGCTGTCCAAAAAGGTATCAACCGGTGGTTGTGGCTCAAAGGGTAGTGAGAGGCAATTTCATAATCCCCAGACTTACCGAGTCCAGGGTTAGACATCAACCGCGGGTGACGTGGGAGCAGACCGTTGTGTGTTGATGTCCATGGTTTAAGACATTGGCCGTTCAGAAAGCAATAGCTAACTACTGAACTAAACTTTGCCCATTACATTGCAAACAATAAATAAATGTTGCAGTTGAATGCAACGTCCTATTAAGGACACGCAACTAACTGTTGTAATAAGGTATGATACGCTATTTCCAAAGAGTGAATTAGCAGTAGCGATTACACAAAGACTTAGTATACCTATGAATTAAAGCCTAGATTTTCTTGACGCCTGACAGAGGTATGTGGTGGCAAGCAGTGTTTGAACCGTGGTCGACTGAACCCTGACACCTGCCAGTGCAAGTGTGACCAGCCCTTTGGTGGCGATACCTGTGATATACGTGAGTTTGGCGTCTTCATAATCAGAACTTGTCTGTCTGTCTATTTTTCTGTCGATCTGTCTGTATGTCTGTGTCTGTCTTTCTGTCTGTGTATGTATGTAGACATGTGGAAGGAGAAGCAGACAGACAGATATAACGAACAAACGAACTCCATTTTCAAAGGGTTAAGAATTGGGCACGCAGGCCCTTCTAATACCTTTCACACTTTATTTCATTCATAGATCACGTATGTGGATAATCTTAACAACAATAGTAACAATATGTGCATTATAAACGGATGAGAAATGTGCAATATGCAGTACTGCATGATTCGTGAATACTAATTTTTACACGGCAAATGTATTTCTAAAGGAGATAAGCCGTACCATGCACCATTATGTGAATGCTTAGTTTACCAGCCGGTCTTCTTGGCGAAGGCCATACGAGCACGGTTCATGATCCCGCATACCCGCGCTCGAAACACAGCTGCATGCGATTTGGCATCAGAGCGCGTTGCGCTGGTCTTTTTACGAAATGGTATTGGTGCCGGTCGTTCAGAAATCAATGGTAAACTACTGAACGTAAACTTGCCAAGACATCAACAACGGCTGTAAAATGTTGGTGTTGACAACGATGTCCTGTAAATAGGATATGCAAAAACAAAACAAGAATGTTAATTAGGATTCTGTTTGCATAGGTCGGATGTATGGGTAAATAGATATATAAATAGATAGATAGGTAGCTAGCTAGACCGTTAGACAGACAGGTATGCAAAGTTTGAATAACGAAGACACAAACAATAGATTGCACGATGTATTGCCTGGCATATTTCGCTGCATCTCGTCAGGTACATACTGCAGAATTCACACAGTATAAAGAATATTAAGTAGATAAATCCATCAAGCTGAAATATGCACATGTTCGCACAGTAATGTCAATTGTCTACCACGGTAATTTTAAACTTACTAACATGTCTTTCTGTTTGCACAAAACTGGCTTGTGTAGATTAATCATTACGGCTTCTGCAAACTTTAACAGGCGAGTATTTTGTGTGTTAAACAACACGCGAAAGGCACTGTCTCTATCAAACTGGTACTCAGCCTGGTATATGGTATGTAAAGGTTTTGGGAGAGAATGTATATACAGGTGTGTGGGTGCGCGCGCGTGCGTGCGTGCGTGTGTGTGTGTGTGTGTGTGTGTGTGTGTGTGTGTGTGTGTGTGTGGAAAATTAGTTACGATACAAGCTAGATATATCTTGATAACAGCAGCAAAAGATCTAACTCTGACCAAGAATAAGCAACATAAGACATGGATTACATCAGACACGTTAAAATTAATAAAACAACGAAGGGAACTGAAACAGATAGGAGATTAATCCGATAACAACAAGATGAAGTATAAATCTTTAAAACGAGAAATGATAAAGAACACAAGAAAGGACAAAAACCAATATATACAATATTTTTGTACTGGAATAGACCAATATCACAAGAATGGAAGAGATTACGAAATGTTCAAAGAAATGAAGTTATTGACAAGAAATGTCCAACCTCAATTAAATATTATATGTGACAAATTGGGAAATACCCTAACAAAATCTATAAACATCCTAGAATAATGGTAGGAATACTGAAAATGAATGTATGGTATTAATGACTGTGACAATATGAATGAGATACATGACAGCAGAGACATAGCATATATATATATATACTTTTATTACTAACATGTCTTTTCAGTAACATGCCCAGAAAAAGACAAGTGGCACTGCGCATTCTTCAACTCAGAGGATTGCATTTACAGTAACGTCCCCATCGACTGCCCATACTTATGTGACATTTGTGACTAGAAACCATAATTAATCACTATGGAGAAAGATCGTCGATCTGAGTTTTTGGTGTTTTTTGCGTGACTTTTGAGTGAATTTTCAGCTTTTCCCGGAGTTCAAGGAAATGCGGTAGTTCAGTGGCTAGCACGCTGACCTGTCTGGGAGGTCATGGGTTCGAATTTGCATCGAGGCGAATTTTTTTTTTTCTTTAATTGCCCTAAACGTTTAAGTCGAAGTGTTCCGGGAAGGAAAGGAGGCTAGCGTGATACATGCCACGTGATTTCATGACACTGGAATAAAATATGTAAACGATAAACGTCTCTCATCCTCACGGGCAGTACCAGCCTTAGACTACCCTTCAACTAGGGCAACAAACAAGACACGACAAGACCATGTAAACATTCAAGCTTGGCAACATCGACTTCCAAGAGGAGAAGCCATGCACCAACTGAACCTGGCATTGTGAAAACGCCACAAGAGATGTTAATGTATAAAGTACCAGAATGGAGTGTTTGCTTTACTGTTTCATTATATTGATTATATTGGTTAGTGTGTACAGTAGCTTGTTTACCTACTCAGCATTGCTATACATTCATGGTTTGTGGTCGCTACTTATGTGTTCTGGTGTGTGGTCACTACTTGTGTGTTCTGGTGTGTGGTCGCTACTTGTGTGTTCAGGTATGTGGTCACTACTTGTGTGTTCTGGTATGTGGTCACTACTTGTGTGTTCTGGTATGTGGTCACTACTTGTGTGTTCTGGTATGTGGTCACTACTTGTGTGTTCAGGTATGTGGTCACTACTTGTGTGTTTTGGTGTGTGGTCACTACTTGTGTGTTCTGGTGTGTTGTCACTACTTGTGTGTTCTGGTATGTGGTCACTACTTGTGTGTTCAGGCGTGTGGTCACTACTTGTGTTCTGGTATGTGGTCACTACTTGTGTGTTCTGGTATGTGGTCACTACTTGTGTGTTCTGGCGTGCGGTCACTACTTGTGTATTCTGGTGTGTGATCACTACTTGTGTATTCTGGTATGTGGTCACTACTTGTGTGTTCAGGTATGTGGTCACTACTTGTGTGTTCTGGTATGTGGTCACTACTTGTGTGTTCTGGTATGTGGTCACTACTTGTGTGTTCTGTTATGTGGTCACTACTTGTGTGTTCTGGCATGTGGTCACTGCTTGTGTTCTGGTATGTGGTCACTACTTGTGTGTTCTGGCATGTGGTGACTACTTGTGTGTTCTGGCGTGCGGTCACTACTTATGTGTTCTGGCGTGTGGTCACTACTTGTGTGTTCTGGTATGTGGTCACTACTAGTGTGTTCTGGTATGTGGTCACTACTTGTGTGTTCTGGCGTGTGGTCACTACTTGTTTGTTCTGGTATGTGGTCACTACTTGTGTGTTCTGGCGTGTGGTCACTACTTGTGTGTTCTGGTGTGTGGTCACTACTTGTGTGTTCTGTTATGTGGTCACTACTTGTGTGTTCTGGTATGTGGTCACTACTTGTGTGTTCTGGTATGTGGTCACTACTTGTGTGTTCTGTTATGTGGTCACTACTTGTGTGTTCTGGTATGTGGTCACTACTTGTGTGTTCTGGTATGTGGTCACTACTTGTGTGTTCTGATATGTGGTCACTACTTGTGTTCTGGTATGTGGTCACTACTTGTGTGTTATGGTATGTGGTCACTACTTGTGTGTTCTGGTAAGTGGTCACTACTTGTGTGTTCTGGTATGTGGTCACTACTTGTGTGTTCTGGCGTGCGGTCACTACTTGTGTGTTCTGGTATGTGGTCACTACTTGTGTGTTCTGGTATGTGGTCACTACTTGTGTGTTCTGGTATGTGGTCACTACTTGTGTGTTCTGGTATGTGGTCACTACTTGCGCGTTCAGGTATGTGGTCACTACTTGTGCGTTCAGGTATGTGGTCACTATACAGACGGCTTGGCCACTGCATCACGGAGACACATAATCCAACAGTGGATAATCTTTGATATTTCTTCAACTAGTTGCATAAATCGAAGATCTCAGACAGACGTATCCCAAAATGGTATACACAGATATCATGATATTCTTAGGCTCCGCTTATATCGCTACCAAAAAAAATGAGATAATCAAGTCATATGTTTATATTCATCCGTCGTCTCATAGTCAGTGATGTAAGATATAATGTCAGTTAATCTACGCACCATAGTCCAGCCTAGGTCAATACCTGTTTGTCAAATCCAATTTTCAAAACAATAAATAAAATGACGTTGATGTATTTCCAAAGAACATGTGTTATTTATTTGGTGTCTGTGTGATTACTAACTTCTCTGTTAATGGTAAGGGTCTGATTCGACTTTATAACACACATTACACATGTGTCACAAAACACAATTTCAAACGTAAGACGAAGTGCATGAAAATAACACTCAATGGGCGGCCCGCACTTTGCCTCCGGAGTTTTGTGTGTTTTCGCAGTGCTGTTGATGCCATTGTTGAAATCCTGTTGTCCATGTGACGCACTTTGTTGATAGTAAAGTGCTATACAGTATGAAGAGATATGACACACGTTGTCTGAATTACACATTTGGGATAGCACTGTATGTCATTGACTGTTGCCTTCTAATGAGCCAAAAGCCAAAGCTCTTATAGATTTGTCCCTTCAGCCTATTCCAACTCTGTTATCCTACACTAATCTTATAACTTTACTAAGTGCTTTAAAACGAAACCACGATTGGTAATATGTTTTACTAGAGCCTAGAGCGGACCTACCTTTCAGACTAAGTAGACTGCGGACTCAGTACCCGACTTTCTCGCTAACAAACACACATATTGAATGTCTCCTCAGACTGGTACCACTAGAACCGACTGTACCTCACCAGAAGTTTAACATCCTCCTTTCTTCACCTCCTTCGACCACCCCATCTCGGACAAGTTTAGTGACTGTTATCCTTAACAACATCTGCCCTCTTTAACTATCAATCTAATTTCCAGAGCACTACACCTGTTTTTGCTGCTCTCTGGTGACGTTGTTATCTGAGCTAGCATGTCATTTCCGGGTCGCATCTTTTCGTTCATGTTTATGTCTGGTTAGTTTCTACACTCCGTGTACCTGCTTTCTGCTCTGAGATAATTTCTTGAGATTAGTGTTCATTAGTGAGGTCTTTGAGTCACTAACTGGGAATGAACTCAACAATTCTAGGGCCAGTTCAGGTTGCATAGTGTGGAATTAACTCTTGTCATATGTAATTCGCTAGCTTCACATTTCTAATTGCAATTGCACTCGAATATACATGTTGAATTCGGATCTGGCACTATTTGAGTTCAGCATCATCAGGTACGATGTTTATAAACGTGGGCGGTCATGTTTCGCCATCTCACACGATCACCAGAGTCGTGGATCAGCTCCGTGCTCTTGCCTCGATCATGCGGCGAGGCCAAGCTATTCTGATATTTTCTTCTCTGCCTTCCTCTTTTTGAGTTACCTTGAGCCCAACTTCAACTCCTTACTGTGATTACGCTGAGTTTAACCAGTTGTAACTAATTTGAGCACATCCGCAGCTCCGAACGCAACTACTTAGGGATACCTTAAGCTCAGACACAACTCCCAGTTGTAACTAACTTGACCTCAGTCATATCTCTGAAGTGGGACTACTGTGAAATCAGCCTCGACTCCCAACTGTGTCTAATGTGAATTAAACTCAAGTCAACTTCCAGCTGTCATTAGTCTGTATTCAACCACAATATTAAGTTGGTAACATAACATTCTGGCTATCTATCTATCTATCTATCTATCTATCTATCTATCTATCTATCTATCTATCTATCTATCTATCTATCTATCTATCTACCTATCTACCTACCTACCTACCTACCTACCTACCTACCTCAATATTATGTTGGTAACATTTCATTATGTCTATCTATCTATCATTCAAGCTCCATATTATGTTGGTGACATTTCATTATGTCTATCTATCTATCATTAAACCTCAATATTATGTTGGTGACATAACATTTCATATATCGATGTATTTATTATTCATTCTCAACATTATGTTGGGTTGGGACATAACCACTGTCTGTCTATCTGTCTGTCTGTCTGTCTTTTTCACTAGATGTGTCTCTTTCTGTCTCTCTTGCCTCTCTCTGACTCTCCCCGTCTCTCAGACTCTGTCTCAGTCTGTCTGTCTGTCTCTGTATGTCTGTCTCTGTCTGTCTCTGTCTGTTTGTCTGTCTCTCTGTCATTCTCTCTGTCTCTCTCTCTCTCTCTCTCTCTCTCTCTCTCTCTCTCTCTCTCTCTCTCTCTCTCTCTCTCTCTCTCTCTCTCTGTTTCTGGCTGCCCGTTTGTCTGTCTGTCTCATTATGTCTGACTGTCTCTGTCTGTCTTTCTCTCTGCCTTTCTGTCTGTGTCTCTGTCATTGTCTCAGTCTCCCTCTCTTTCTCTTATGCTCTGTGTGTGCGCGCGTGTGTGTGTGTGTTTCTTTCTGTCTATCATTGCCATTACCAGAGTACCTTTAATGTCCTGGGCCCACCTTCTTGTTGGCCAGTCCGTGCCCATCTTCCAGAAACTACGCCCGTAGCTTGCAATTAATGTTCCAGTGTGCCCTCTGCCTGTACTTTATTGTATTTTACTTCTATGACTCCAATACATGCCTGTGAGTGTATTTCATATTCTATTGAAATCTCTAAAAACCTTGTGTGAAAGAGTTGGGGAGCAGCTAAATAGAATCTTGTTCCAGATGTATTGATGTTACCTTTCCTGCGGAGTAAACTAGGCATGGCGAGAGAGGGATCGTGTTGCATGGTCTCTACAATTCAACCCAAGCTTTGCGCTATGGAGAGGTATAACAATTCGCTGGCTGTTGAACGAGTGAACGAAGCACGCATTGGAATATCCAGAGTGCAGTGATGTCAGTTCTTAGCTCAATTCAACTCAACTCAACTCATCTCATTTCTACTCAACTCAACTCAGCTCATCATAACACCATCCCTGGTCCCTGCCATGGGTTGTAGTTATTATGACTTTTTTTTAAAGTATAGTGCAACAAACTATCGACTGTCAAGACGACAAGGTGCCAATAATGAGACAAGAGATCTGGCAATGTTGGTGTAACGGTTATGGTGTTGTGCTGACAATGACCAAGGGAAGTAGGTGAGAGGTTAGATGCTAGCTCTCGTTGTTCGCTACAGGAGATAAAGACTGGCTACCTGTTCCACCATGCACTCAGGCCTACAAAAAAGTGATGGTCCTAACACTTGACCAACCCAGGTTCCCGCTACTAGGATTTTGTTAATGAGACACGAAAGTCTGGAGACGGCTGTGACAACTGGGAAGATCAATGGTGTTAGAGACAACAGTTGACAGAAAGAACAAGTGCTCGATGGGCTCACAGAGTGGCAAGGGCGATGATCAGCAGTTCAGTTTATCAAAAACAGAGAAGACGGATGTCTGAAGAGGAATATCATCGACTGCCCCACTCAACATTGCATGATAATCATCGTCATTGTTGTAACAGAGTGGTGTGGTGTTACGTCATCTACCGGTATTTATGGGTTCTAATGTAATTTACTTTGGTACCACTTTGTACCGTTCGTCCCACACAAGACCAAGGACAAAAGACTCTAAACTAACTGAATACTACCTCTATCTATCCCAAACCCATCAAATTACTGAACCAATAATTGAATACTACCTCTATCCCAAACCCATCCAATTACTGAACCAATCTCCCTTTTTTTAACAAAGAACAAAAGAATAATGTTATTGATATAACTAGCAGCTGGAACGTGTTCCGGATAGAAGAAGATTGTGTCAAGTGAGAGTAGTCTTGTTGGATCGCCTCATTACCGAAGGTTAGGTAGCCTCAAGATGGTTGAGTGTACCAGTTTCTCAATCTGGGTAGGTCACCTGATGGATGTTTGACTACTCTCGTGTGTACTGGACAGTCATCAACCCAGTTGCACTTCTCCACTGGTCCAGTATGAGTGGCGGTGCATGCTCACTTTCGTCTGGATAGAGGCTGCTGTGATTTATGATGTCTAGGATTCTTCTCCACTGAGGTTCTTCGGAGCAATTCTCTCACACATATACCCATTCACAATCACAAACACACTAAATATCATTCACTCCTCTCTCTCTCTCTCTCTCTCTCTCTCTCTCTCTCTCTCTCTCTCTCTCTCTCTCTCTCTCTCTCTCTCTCTCTCTCTCTCTCTCTCTCTCTCTCTCTCTCTCTCTCTCTCTCTCTCTGGATCACTGACAATGGATGGTGCAAACCAAACGGGTAATCTTTCAACAGTATTGTGAATACCCACTATATTATGTTGTCATTTGACAATGTTTTTCCTATGCACTATTGATGAACGAAAGATGAGTGATTGGAAGGGCCGAATGTAAGACGGGACTGCGTGCCCAATTTGTTACCCTTTGAAAATAAAGTCTGTTCGTTCGTTCGTTCGTTCGTAAATATGTAACAGAGTAACATACAACGGTCCTGTCTCAGTTGTCAGCTCAGACGGTTTTCCCTCAGACTGAAGCTTTTACTTCATGTACTGGGTAGCCTTGAACTCGCAGCTAAACCCCGAGAATCCTATTAATAAGGAGATTATTCATCTCCCCGAGGGTTAAATACGATTCCACAGATTTGTGTGAGTTCAGATGAACTTGCAATCCTTTTACTGCAAATTGTCCCTGGTTCATGAAGATATCAGAGATTGTAAAGGTTTCCCCCTCCCCAAACGTACTGAAATGAAGATATGGCTTACATGCCACAAGAATTATTTACACTACGACTTAGTGTGGTCTCTGGGTTTTTTCGACCCCCAGAGGGCTCGCCCATCGCCACAGTTGTATGAAGAATGACTTGCGCGATGAATTGGATTAAAGTGAGGAAGAGTTGCGCAATTCGTCGACCTCACTCCCTCACCTGAGTCCATCTGAGTCCAGTGACAAGACAAGTTAAGACAATTGGAGACGAATACAGTTGCAGTGGATGACCAGGGCGCTCTACGTGCCTTGCCGTGCTCATTACGTTCCACACCGCTTTGCAGGTAAACTCCGTCTTGCCCGTTGAATCAACAATGACTTCTTCCGCGCAGTCTGCCGAGTCCTGTCTTCACATGCTGGGTAGGCATACCCTAGTTCTCTGATTGGTTTGACACCAAATCGGCCACCCACGCCTGTTTTAGCCAGCCTTTCACAGCTGTTGTCCGGGGGTGGCCGCTGTCGCATGCTGACAGCTACTAGGAGCCACAGGTGTGAGCTGGATGTCAGGCTTGGACCAGTGGGGGTGTGCCCTGAAAAGAGCGTGACAGCCATCTTTACCAAAGGTACTATCAATGCGTGACACTCCTACCCACCACCTCCCCCCCCCCTCCCCCCCAAAAAAAAGTACAGGTTTTATGTAGTGCTCTTTTTCTCGTTTCAAGTTACAACATTTTATTGGTCAATACGTTTTCCATCTTGCAAAATAGTACCATTGCCCTATCGATTCTTGTTATAATCTCTTCAAGGCATCTCACGTAAGATGTTATAAAGGGCGTTCATTTGAAATCCGTTCGTGCCGCACCGCGCGTAATTGCGTCCGTTGAACATGATCATGTCATAGTTATGTGATAAGTACTGACCAATAAATAAAAGAGCAAGTGCTTATCGTCCCATGATGCATAGGTTCTGTTTCTGACCGTTGAGAAAATGGCCGGGTTGATCCAAAATCCAACAAAGAAGCTCAAAGAGCGGTGATTCAAAGGATGTCGACCAGTGGACATTCATCGAAGAATGCAGGCAGCGTACGGTAACAAATGTGTGTCGAAGACAACAGTGACAGACTGAGCACGAATGTTTCGGAAAGGACGTCAGTTCACGACAGATCTTCGACGGCCGGGTCAAGCGCATATTGTTACAACAGAAAAAAACACATCGCCAAAATTGACGCAGCAGTACAGATGAACCGTTGTCGAAGCATACGTTCGCTAGCGAAAGAATTTGATGTGTCAATTGGGACAATTCAAAAGGTCGTTCGTAAGAAACTGCAATATCGGAAGGTGTGTTCACAGTGGGTACCACGGATGTTGACCGACCACCAAAAGAGGAACGCATGGGATGGTGTTTGAACCACTTGCTGCGTTACAGAGTGGAGGGTGATGCATTTCTCTTCCGCATAGTGGCAGGCGATGAATCATGGTGTCACCACTT
The DNA here is from genome assembly GCA_014155875.1 of Cepaea nemoralis. Taxonomy (NCBI): domain Eukaryota; kingdom Metazoa; phylum Mollusca; class Gastropoda; order Stylommatophora; family Helicidae; genus Cepaea; species Cepaea nemoralis. Next base: position 316,380 of record JACEFZ010000203.1, on the reverse strand, counting down.
TGAGCCGAGCAGCAAATGAGAGAGCATGCAATGGAAGCATGCTGGATCACCAAAAGCCAAAAATTCAAGTTACAGGTTTCCGCTGGTAAGGTTATGCTGAGCGCATTTTTTTACCATGAAGGGCTATTGTTGGCCGACTTTAAAGAACCTGGTGTCAACATCAACTCTACCCACTACTTGCAAACACTAGACAAGCTGCAAAAAGCCATCAAGAATAAACGACCCGGCATGCTTTCTCGCGGTGTGATTTTGTTGCACGATAATGCTCGTCCGCATGTCGCAAAGATTGTGCAGGAAGCATTAGCAAGGAAGAAGTGGGAAATTCTGCAACATCCAGCCTATAGTCCTGATTTGTCACCATGTGATTTTCATTTGTTCGGACCTCTAAAAAAAAAGCTCTCAAGGGGCAACGATTTCACACAGATGCAGACGTAATGAACGCGGTAAACACTTGGTTCAGTGAGCAACCACAATCTTTTTTTGCGGACGGCATTCGCCGCCTACCTAAGCAATGGGATGCTTGCCTGAATGCCTACGGCGACTTCTTCTGACCAACCCATGGTGCATAATTCATTCAAAATGAATGCTTTGTTTAATTCTACCACACCTGTTAATGTTTCTTTCATGCTTTTGTAATAAAGCCATTGGAACAGGTTTCAAATGAACGTCCCTAATATAACTGTATCTGGATAGTTGTACCGATTCACTTGTTTAAGAATATTCCCATTTACTCGTACATTATATTGTGGCATTTCTTTCTTCTTAGAGACGACTAATCTCTGCCTTCTTACAATTTAATTCTAACCCTAGTTGCTCACAGATGGTGATGATGATAATAATAGAAATCTCTAATCTATAATCGGTAAAACACTACGACAGTTCGTAAAACGTCACAGTTCTTGCTGTGACGTGCTCACTCACTGTGTAGTATTTTGGCAGGCATCATTTGTGTCTGTAGTGACAACGTGCCGGACACAGCAGGGTTCACGTGCCCGAGCTTTTGCGTCGTCTTGTGCCTACGGCGGGACATGGCTACCTGTGGAGCTGTCACACAGCCACAAACGGCTGGACCGCCCAACTTTGGCAATGTCGAGTATCTTGGTAATGATCAGGAGTGAACTCTAAAGCATGATATGGTTGTATAAAAATATGAATTAATTTTGCTTGTGATATACGCTGTAGTACAATCAGTGTAGTTTAAGTACAAACAGATCAGGAACATGGGTTCATTTTGGTGATTCTGTTTCTTCTTTTCTTTATCGTTCAGTTGAGCTGAGTTGAGCTAAAAACTGCCATCACTGCACTCAGGACATTCCCATATGCGCCCCGTCCCCTTGTTCAAAAGCCATCAAAGAGTCACACTACTAATCGTTCCCACCGCTATCTGATTGACAGTTCTCCTGGTATTCCCTCTCAGTTTTGAGATTCTACCAGAACCCCTGCCAATCTCCCGCAATATTATCCTTTTCACATACGGGTTCTCAGTCTGTTCCACCGTCTTCTCCATCTCGTCCCACATGCGCACAACTACCTCTCCCTTGTTCATAGGTAATCTACCACCAAGAGGCGCTTTCCTTGCCAGCCTATCAGCCTGTTCACCCCCCCCCCCCCCCCCCCCGCACTCCTTTATGGCCAGAGTAAAAAATCCATACAATTCTCACAATCTGTAATCTATGAAGCGAGGTGAGCCACACACGAAACATTCCTTTCTCCATTACTAAGCATACTCATTGAGTCCGCGATGAAGACAGTGTGTGTTGCAGTGGTCTCCTCTAACCAACGGAAAGCTGATGTGACTGCCTCCACCTCCATTCTCATGCTAGAGGTCGTAGCCTCATATGCCAGACTCTCCTTTTTTAAGAATTGCCCATTAGCCTTCGCAATGAAACCCCAACCACTCCGTTTGTTTCTCACCACTGACCCATTAGAATAGATCACTATGTCACCTTCAAGTGTATTATTCTGATCAGCTGTTGCACCTCAAACTCTGTGCGGCCCGCTGCCCATTCTCTGCACTCACGACCCAGTGTTACTATTACATTGTGCCTGTCTGTCCTGTCTGCCGTTTCTTCAACCCACTCTTTTTTCACGATTGGTGGTCTCTAGATCACACACCTGACGTATATATATTTATGCCTGTGCAATCCAGGACCTGCCTCGTCTTAGTCTATGACCCTTGATTATTTCCATAGCTTCATGCAGGGGGGTGATCCCTATCTGCAGCAACTCTCAGGTACCATTTATTTGGCTTGAAGGACCCTATGCCTATCCGCCATTGTTGGTAGCGCCAGGATATGCCTCATGCATATAATTGGTGTGTCCTTTGTGCACCCTAGAATCACCTGCATGGCCACATTCTGTATGCGTTCCAACCTTTCAATCTGGCTCTTTGATACTGTCAGCAGCCCCAAACCATACTTAATGGCATTGAAGCATAGGCCCTCAACTTCTTCATACTATCTCATGCAGTCCCCTCTATGTCCTCTGTCTGTCTGTCTGTCTGCCTGTCTGTCTGTCTCTTCTCTCTCTCTCTCTCTCTCTCTCTCTCTCTCTCTCTCTCTCTCTCTCTCTCTCTCTCTCTCTCTCTCTCTCTCTCTCTCTCTCATTTTCTTCTCAGTGTGTTGTTAGAACTAACTCCCTCAATTTCATGTGCTCTCTGCTCTCCAGAAGGACCTTCTAGTCATAGCATGATCAGATTTTCTCAGTAAATGTCTTATCCAGTGCCAGCATCTTTTCCTCACCTCTTGATTCACTGAGATCTGTCTAGTTATCTCTCTAAGCTTCGCATTAGTTATTGCCATACCATTTTAGTCCTTCTATTCTGCAAAGTCACCGAATAATACGTGTTTGTAGTTTATTCGTAAACATTTAGTCGTTCCCTGTGTTTCTGATTCATGTTTTATAATTAGCAGTAGTTAATAATTAGAGATAAGAGTAGTAACGGCTGCAGCATGACGTCACAATATACAAACGAGACAGTTAGGTACTCCTGCAGGAGTTCAAGTGCTATATGCTTGTGAAACCTAGACTGTTTACCAGCGACACGCCAGGAATTTAAACCACTTCCACACAGTCTGCCTTGGAAAGCTATTGAAGAGTAAATGGCAAGGCAAAATCCCAGGCACTGAAGTCTTAGAAAGAGCGTCAATGCCTAGTACCCACACTGTACTAATGAAGAATCAGATTCGCTGGGCTGGTCACTTGATTCGCATGCTAGATCACAGGCTCCCTAAAAGAAATATGTTTTCCCCCCATAAAACGCTGTGGTAAACGCTCCCAAGGTGCCCAGAGGAAACGCTTTAAAGACACTCTGAAGATAGCACTAACAGCTTCTGGAATTCATCACGACACTTGAGAGACTGCTGTCAAAGACCGAAATTCGTGGCGTACATCATTACGTAAAGGTGTAGTCACTTGTGAAGCAAACAGGGCTGCAAGAGCTGTGAAAAAAGGCTGGACAAAATAAAACACTTAAGGAGATCCTCTCCCTTGGAACGTCAAGCATTCTTTGCCCACATTGTCAAAGAACATTTCAAGCCAAAATAGGCCTTAACAGCCATCTTAGAACTCACGGCTCCATACTTTCAACCCTACTGGAAGAAATGAATGGTCATCATCATTCTTGATGGACAAACACCACACATACATGTTTTTTATTTTTTAATACTCGTATAATATCCTACTGGAGCCGTTACTTCTCTTACTTATTATTATTTATTTGCCTGGCTGCTACCTCTATTTGTTGTCCGCCTTTGATGTTCGTTTGAGTATATACATATCCATCGACCCGCTATAGTCAATGTGAACGGACCTATAGCAGATCATGCCTGAATATCTCAGAATTTTCGCAGGAATCACACTTACCTAACTGCTTTTATTTTCTATTAATAATTAGAAATGTGGCTTTTGAGAAGAATGTTGAGAATATCGTGGACACAGAAATTAACAAGGATTTACTGCCAACTGAAGGACTTACTACATAACTATCAGGACAATACAACTGAAAGTTTTTGGACAAAGAGTAGCAGAAAATGTGGAATATATAAATTAGCCTTATGAGGCAAAATACTCGACGAGTGAAGCAAAATAAGACAAAAAAAGTTGTTTGTGGAAAGTGTAAACAGCAAAGCAACAAATAAGAATGTAAACAACATTAACTTCATGAAAATATCAGGTGGTAAAAAGAAGTGGAGAGTCACGATCGCTAATGCCAGCTCCATGAAAGCCACAAGAAGAATAAAAAGAAATAAATTATAAAAATAACAACTAACAGGTGTAGCCTTAAACCAATTTTGCACCACCTCCATTGCCACGTTGTCATCTGCAAACCTTTGAACCCTTTCTCCTCCCTTTCCGAATGTTCCTTCAAGGGTCCAAGCAAGTGAAAGTCCGATGGCGCCAAGTCTGAACTGTATGATGGATGTTTCAAGACCCAAAATTTCAGAACACGTAGTGTATCCACTGCATACTCAGCCGAATGAGGACGGGCGTTGTTGTGCAGTAACAATACTCTTTTTTTTAGAGAGGTCCCCTGGCATTCGATTGTATTGTGGGTTTCAATTAGTTCATTATCATGTCACTGTATCGAACATTAGTCTCAGTTTCACCCCTTTCCTGGAAACGCACCAAAATAGGGCACTTGATATCTCAAAATATTATCATCATGACTTTCCTAGTGGATTCCTTCCTCTTGAATTTTTTATTTCTAACTGGAGACAATAGGTGTTTCCACTCATCGACTGCCTCTTACATTCTGATTTGTAATGCTGCATCCAGGATTCCTCTTTTGCCACAAGTTGATGAAGACAAGCATCTCCTTCTCGAGCATGACGGTCCAAATTCTCCTGCAAATCGTCTGCTGTGTACGTTTGTGATCATCAGAAAGCTATCTGCTACACACTTTCCTATAACCCAGGTCATCGGGAACAATTGTGTACGCAGCACCATAACTAATTTTTAAATCCAAGATTATTTCATCAATGTGAGTTGCCTGTTGTCATAGACTAGCTGGTCGATCTGCGTTTCACTGTGTCAGTTTCCACGCTTGCAGGTCTCCCACTACGCTGTTTATCACTGATGTTTCGTCTTCTATCTTGAAATCTTTCTACCAATTCATACTCTCTCCTCTGACTCCAACAACACTCTCCATACTGAACCACCATTCTTCTAGCACGGAAAACGTTCGCAGTTGATAAAAGCATTTGGAACGATTCATGGATAGAAGTCCTTGGGGAAAGGGAACGAAAACATAAAACATAGAAATGAAAAATAAAAAGGTGGGCTTCATTAAGAGCAAAACCAGAGCTGCTAAAGTCAGAACCCAACAAAAAATATATAGCAGCTAGCGATGTTCGTCCATCATGAATGACGTTGACCATTCATTGACGATGACCATTCATTACACTACATCTTTGATTTGATGAGGAACGAATGACTTGCGCTTTGGTTTTGTATAGCGAGGAGGTGGTCGCGCAACACCCTCGTCTCCGCTCCCTCGTCTGTGTCCGTCTGGCTCCAGTGGCGAGCATGGCAAGACGACTGGAAGACGGACACAGATGCAGTGGACGTTAGGCTGCCACGGCCAGTTATCCCTGTTTATATCGGCCCTTCCGTCAATTCCTTTAATTTTCAGTTTTAAGACAAGTGTAGCGACAAGCAATGAGCGTATGATTTCTTTTAGGATCAACACGATTTCCTTCACCGAAGACGGACTGACCACCAGAGCAGACCACACACATAAGACACACATAATGGCGGATAAAAGACAATATTTTGATGCTCTATCAAGAGAACAGAGGATGTAGCAGCGATAAGAAATCAAAACACAATTAAAACATCATATTTTGAAGCACATCATTTTCACACAAAATGGAATAAGTCAGGAAAACACGAAGCAGTTTTGTACTCATTAGAATTAGAACCAATATATACATTATTTTCTATTTAGTTATAATTATTATTCTTTTGAATTTAATTATTTAAATACTCCTCAGCTTATTTGTGATAGGTAAAGCAAACTTAGGGGCACAGGTGTGACCCATTAGAGCAAGCATAATTCGACATGTGCCATCATATGATGACTAACTTTCGCTGTTAGGTTAGTTTTCCATAATATCCACCTGCTAAATAATTTAACTGAATAGCCATATTACTGCACGTGTTATTAGTTTTAGAATCTTTCACAAAATCCTTTAAATGGAGAATAACTATAATCTAAAATTGTGTAAAACGATAATCTGATGTAAATCGACGTGGTCAAGAACCGGAAAGCATTTTTTTTTAATGAAAGGGAAAAGTTAGTTAGTTGCAAATCCTTTACAGGACGTCACACTCAATTCCAGCATGTTGATTGTTGATGATTATTCGGCAAATTTACATTCAGTAGTTTGCCATTATTTTCTGAACGACCGACACTCATACCATTATATGAAAACCAGCGCAAATCGATGTGCTTCTAAATCACACATATCTGTGTTTCGAACGTTGTATGCGGGATTTGCGAATTGCCTTAGTAACCCATCTCCACGGCGTCGGCTAAAGGAAACCACAGAACAAGAAAAGTTTACCAAAAGTTATGAACCCAAGAAAATATCTGCCCAATAATTCTTGGCTTACGTTCTTTAAGAGTGAGAGTGAACGTACAACTCTATAACTTTCCGTGTTCATCCAGGTGCTACACAAGAGGCCACCTACATGACAGGGCCCCGGCAGGCAGTTCAGTTCACACAGCTACCCACAATCGGGACCATGCAGAACCAGTACAAGACCTACGACACCTACCCAGCACCTTCCCCCATGAGGCGGTCTTTGACCACCCTGCCCTGGAGGCCTAGCACCTACTACCAGTCTGCTAAGGTTAAGTACTTGCATTTGCTGCACAACACCCCTTATTATCATCTCACGTTCCATGCCTGGAGACGAAGGCGATCATGTGCCTCCACAGCCATCTGTCTTCTGTGCTTAACCGCTGATAGTCTTCTGAGCCATTCTGTCGGCCGATGCAGTATTCTCTTCCTTTGCACAATCCAGTTATTACACAGTTTAAGGCAGAGAAGTTGTATTGTTTGTTATTATGGTTTCCATAAAACAACAAAACAAAACATTTAGTAGGTCAGCGTGGCCTAATGGATAAGAACGAGTGTTCTTAAACATCCGGTGTGCTGATGCCGAGGTAAGGGGTTCAACCCCTACACCGGACAGTTGGACTAAAATGTTGACCTATCGTCCTTGACTTGGGGACGTAAATTACAAGTACTTCTGAAGTTGGAGTGGGTTCGCCCGATGGCAAAGGACACAGATAATAGGGAAAGCTAATCCAGACGCAAAATTCAGTCCAGCACTATTAGAAGTAGTGTGTAAGGACTACGCTTGAGTTCAAAGCGAGCGAGCGAAAAAACATCCTGAAGCAGACAGAACCCTGCTATGGGTCTGTGTTAGGACCATTACATTTTGTAGGCCCGAAGAAACGGAGGAATATTTGGCCAGGCTTCCCTCTCTTAACTAACGGCGAACACAGGGGTTGAACTCTCGCCCGACCGCCTTTATGGTCTTATCACTGTAACTTAGTATTTATAAATTATAACAATTAATACCACTGGACACATCATGGTCTGCTGTGTATTACCGCAAGTGAGGCAGTCCTGTATTTGTTCCTGACTGTTCATGTAATCTTTCGGTTTCCTAACTCAATACATGTTCATAGAAGATAAAATTATATATGAAAGTCAATATGTATTCAGCAGCAAATATAGTTCATTAATTGTGTAGCAGCTGGTAAGGGCAATGTGCGGCATTCTTCTCTATCCCAAGGCTCACTGGGTATATGAATGACGCAGTGTACTTTTATTAAAAAAAATAAAGAATCGGAGATTGTTATACTTCTCCCGATCCTAGCATATTATATTTATTCTGATCCTAACATGTTACACTTCCCCTGATCCTAGCATGTTACCCTTCCCCTGATGTTAATATGTTATACTTCACCTGGTCCTAGCATTTTATACTTCCCCTGATGTTAATATGTTATACTTCACCTGATCCTAGCATACTTGCCCTGATCCTAGCATTTTATACTTTCCCTGAGTTAACATGTTGTATTTCACCTGATCCTAGCATACTTCCCTGATCCTAGCATTGTATACTTCCCCTGATGTTAACATGTTATACTTCCCCTGATGTTAACATGTTATACTTCCCCTGATGTTAATATGTTATACTTCCCCTGATGTTAACATGTTATACTTCCCCTGATGTTAACATGTTATACTTCCCCTGATGTTAATATGTTATACTTCCCCTGATCCTAGCATTGTATACTTCCCCTGATGTTAATATGTTATACTTCACCTGATGTTAATATGTTATACTTCCCCTGATGTTAACATGTTATACTTCCCCTGATGTTAACATGTTATACTTCCCCTGATGTTAATATGTTATACTTCCCCTGATCCTAGCATTGTATACTTCCCCTGATGTTAACATGTTATACTTCCCCTGATGTTAATATGTTATACTTCCCCTGATCCTAGCATTGTATACTTCCCCTGATGTTAATATGTTATACTTCACCTGATGCTAGCATACTTGCCCTGATCCTAGCATACTTGCCCTGATCCTAGCATTTTATACTTTCCCTGAGTTAACATGTTGTATTTCACCTGATCCTAGCATTTTATACTTTCCCTGAGTTAACATGTTGTATTTCACCTGATCCTAGCATTTTATACTTTCCCTGAGTTAACATGTTGTATTTCACCTGATCCTAGCATACTTCCCTGATCCTAGCATTGTATACTTCCCCTGATGTTAACATGTTATACTTCACCTGATGCTAGCATGTTATACTTCCCCTGATGTTAACATGTTATACTTCACCTGATCCTAGTATACTTCTCCTGATCCTAGCATGTTATACTTGCCATGATCCAGAAGATTGAATCACTGTATTGAGGACGTCTATCTATTATATCTACAGGAGGAGATTGGAGCACTAACTTCAGGACCTCTATCTGTTATACCTACATGAGGAGATTGGAGCATTCTGTTAAAGTGTCTTATATAAATTCAATACTTCAGTCTTCTCTTCAGTCTTAGCTCCATATTTAAATTGATGTTTATACCATAACAAAATCACTTATTTAAGACAGCTCATTTACAGTACCAAATATAGTTTATTATTGTAGTTATTTTCATTACAGGTCAACCCGTGCTCCGCTGTGACCCGCAGTATGCCGGATCCCATGTCAGCAAGAACGCAGCTCTCAGAGCTGGACAGCCTCAAAGTTCCTCCGGTGTTTGCAGCTGCCAGGAATGCTCTGTACACTCGCTTCACGCCCAACGATTGGATGGCATCTAACCAAGGCAACTATGTGGCTTCTGATCGAGTTAGAGGAGGCGCAGAAAGACTCAGAATGGAGAGCGTCCGCCTGTGCAGTGAGTACGACGACAAGACGAAGCGCGCTCAAGCCGACGTTGGGAAACGGCTCGGAGAAAGAATAGGTAATGTCAGTTAATTTAGAAAAGCACGAAGTAGTATAATTTTAGCTTTGGGTGTGGGCGAGTAAATATTTTTTTTTCATATCCTTTACAGGACATTGCTGTCAACACCAGCATCTTTCAGCTGTATGTTGATTTCTTGGCAAGATTACGCTCAGTTGTTTGCCATATATCCTTTACAGGACGTCGCAGTCGACCCCAGCATTGTTAGCTGTTTGTGATTTCTTAGCAAGTTTACATTCAGTAATTTGTCATTGCTATCTGAACCGCCGGCACTTATACCATAGTGTAAAAACTAACACAAGGCGGTCTGCTGCCAAATCACCCGCAGCTGTGTTTCGAACGCGGGATTACAAATTGCGTCCGTATCTCGTTTGCCACAAAGCCCGCGAAGGGTTGCTAAAGGTTTCATCTAAACAGTGAGGAATGCGTGCAATAATTGCTCGAGTAAAGAGCCGGTACCCGACGCTATCATATAAAACTCCTAAGTCTGTTGGGATAAAGCTCTGTGCTATGGGTAAAGTAGCCTTACAGGTAGTGGTTGAAGTTGAGAAGCAGTTATGGTCTTAAATTTCATGACGGTAAGCAAAGGATCTATTTTGAGACAATGGATACGGTCATCGACCAGTATGGTCACTGCTGAGAAGGAAAGCAATGGCAAACTACCCCCTTCACAAATGCCAAGACGGTCATATTTCGTTCACTAGAGAATCGGAGATAAGAAGAAATAAATTAATAATAGACAACTTGGTGGCAACTGGCAAGAAGGGAAAGGAACAAGGGGAAGGCGAAGAAGTAAATATCTAGATGGCTTGGCCACGTGACACGGTCGAGACAAGAACACAGAGCTGATCCATGACTCTGGTGATCGTGTGAGATGGCGAAACACGACCGTTCACGCTTATCGGAAGGCATGTGATGATGAACCTTACAGGAACCTCTGTCAGAGCAAGCCCTTCGTCAGATACGGGCGATATCCGACCCATCGGCACATGGACAAATCCTAATCTCCATTGAGGTGTATTCTAGGAGCACTCACTAGCTTACACAAGCAAAAACTAGCTAGGGTTTAATGGCCCCAAGCCATGGGTGATGTAAAGTGCTAATGGGCTTATGGCTGCTGGAGTAGCAGTCAATAACGTTGGCCCTCTGGTCTGCATGTGGGATGTTGCAGGACGGAAGGAGACCCTGTGGGGCATCCATTGCCACTTCCCTAGTACGTGGGCACAGCCAGGTCGAACTTGTATGTCCACCACATAAATATGCCAAACTGGCAAGTGTGGTAGAGACGGCCGGCAGTACACTGGGGATCATCTCCCTGGTTTATACGAGTATGTTATTTTCTTCTTCTTCTTCTTCTTCTTCTTTGTTGATGAAGGATTTTCACCACAAAGTCCTTATTTTAATTTTATACAGCTGTCCTACATTTCGTGTTTTTAAGTTCCTAACAAAAAGTAACTGCTCATTTGTGATAGTGTTGATTCCAGTAACTGCTCACTGGTTACAGTGTTGATTTAGATAACTGCACATTGGTTATAGTGTTGATTTAGATAACTGCACATTGATTATAATGCTGATTCCAATCACTGTACATTGGTTATAGTTGCTTTCAATAACTGCACATTGGTTATAGTGTTCATTTCAATAACTGCACATTGGTTATAGTGTTCATTTCAATAACTGCACATTGGTTATAGTGTTGATTTTAAGAACTGCACATTGGTTATAGTGTTGATTTCAATAACTGCACATTGGTGAGAGTGTTGATTTTAAGAACTGCACATTGGTTATAGTGTTGATTTCAATAACTGCACATTGGTTATAGTTCATTTCAATAACTGCACATTGGTGAGAGTGTTCATTTCAATAACTGCACATTGTTTATAGTGTTGAGTTCAATAGCTGCACATTGGTTATAGTGTTGATTTCAATAACTGCACATTGGTGAGAGTGTTGATTTTAAGAACTGCACAGTGGTTATAGTGTTGAGTTCAATAGCCATTGGTTATAGTGTTGATTTCAATAGCTGCACATTGGTTATAGTTCATTTCAATAACTGCACATTGGTTATAGTGTTCATTTCAATAACTGCACATTGGTTAGAGTGTTGGGTTCAATAACTGCACATTGGTGTTAGTTGATTTCAATAACTGCACATTGGTTATAGTGTTCATTTCAACAACTGAACATTGGTGACAGTGTTGATTTTAAGAACTGCACATTGGTTATAGTGTCGATTTCAGTAATTACACATTGTTTATAATTTCTATTTCAATACATGCACATTGGTTATATTGTTGATTTCAGTACTTCCACATTGATTGTAGCGTTAATTTCACTAATTACACATTGGTTATAGTTCCTGTCAATAAGTGCACATTAGTGATAGTTTCTGTTCCCCCCGTCATCACACAGGCGATATCAATTTCTGGAAGACAGAGTTAAACCACGAGATTGATATGATGATCACTGAAACAAATGCTTTGAACGAAGCCAAACGGATTCTGGAGAAGAACCTTGCAGAGACAGAAAATCCACTTCACATATCACAGGAGTGCTTGTACAACAGGTCAGTGAGTATGTTATCAACAATCATCATCAGGTGCAGTGTCCACCATCGCAAGTTATGAATCCTATTTGTAGACTATGAGAGTGCCTAGTTTAATAGAATGTCGATCATTTCTTGCATTCTTTCTTTCTGTTACAAATATATATCTACTTACAGAATATGCTTTTATTTTATATCTCTCACGTATTTAAATACTTACAGATGCCAGAAAGCCAATGCCAGTTATAACCACGGCAAAAAAATTTAATATCAACATAGAAGTCAAAGACTAACCATAAACATAATTTCCATATCAACTCTGTCTTATCAGTGTCAAACATAGCCTCAAACCAAAACGCCAGTAAAGAAGACGCTGGACATGTGAAATTGTAAGTCTGATAAAAGCTTTACTGCCACCAGAAAAGAATGAGCAACAGTTGTTATTAAAAGAAGCACAGCTACTGCATTATGTTCAGAATATATTTTATTCGACGGAAGTTTAACCGCCTATCCTTGTTTCCCAACAACAGAAGTTATTAAGCTCGAGCCTGAGGAATTAAAACCGCCTAGCTAGCGCAGTCGCCATGAACTGTGCAGGTTAGGTATTTCTTTTTGCCTCCGACTGAAATCTATTACCTTACCGAAGATTCGAACCCAGATCTCCCGAAGGAGAACATATAAGAATGATGGTTCATTATGGAGACAGCTATTTGAGTCAGGGACCGTTGTGTGAATGGGTGGAAAGATGCAGTGGAAACACCCGTTGTTTAGAAATAAAATTCAAGACGCAGGAGTCTTTGGGAACGTCATCATGATCATCTTGTGTGATATCATGGCCCTATATTGATGCATTTCCACGAAAATGATTGAAAATGTGACTAGTGCTAGATACAGTGGCATGCCAGTGAACAAACTGAAGCCAGTCATTGAAAGGCCAGGGATTCTCCCAAAATGAGTATTGTTGTTGCACAACAACTCTCACCCTTATACGGCTGCGCATACTGTAGATGCACTACTTGCTCTGAACTTTAAGGTCTTGAAACATAAAGCATACAGTCCAGACTTGGCGCCATCGGACTTTCAATTGTTTGGGTCCTTGACAGAATATTTATGTGCAGGGTCAGAGGTTTGCATATGACAACGAGGTAATAGAAGCAGTGCAAAATTGGTTTAAACCACACTCAAAAACTTTCTCCCAGAAGGCATCAACAATCTGGCGGGTAGAAGGACCAATTTCATTGCCAAGCAGGGGGACTATGTTGATAAATAATGCAAAATTGGTTTAAACCACACTCAAAAACTTTCTCCCAGAAGGCATCAACAATCTGGCGGGTAGAAGGACCAATTTCATTGCCAAGCAGGGGGACTATGTTGATAAATAATGCAAAATTGGTTTAAACCACACTCAAAAACTTTCTCCCAGAAGGCATCAACAATCTGGCGGGCAGAAGGACCAATTTCATTGCCAAGCAGGGGGACTATGTTGATAAATAATGCAAAATTGGTTTAAACCACACTCAAAAACTTTCTCCCAGAAGGCATCAACAATCTGGCGGGCAGAAGGACCAATTTCATTGCCAAGCAGGGGGACTATGTTGATAAATAATGCAAAATTGGTTTAAACCACACTCAAAAACTTTCTCCCAGAAGGCATCAACAATCTGGCGGGCAGAAGGACCAATTTCATTGCCAAGCAGGGGGACTATGTTGATAAATAATGCAAAATTGGTTTAAACCACACTCAAAAACTTTCTCCCAGAAGGCATCAACAATCTGGCGGGCAGAAGGACCAATTTCATTGCCAAGCAGGGGGACTATGTTGATAAATAATGCAAAATTGGTTTAAACCACACTCAAACACTTTCTCCCAGAAGGCATCAACAATCTGGTGGGCAGAAGGACCAATTTCATTGCCAAGCAGGGGGACTATGTTGATAAATAACAGACACAAATTTTCTGGTTCGCACTACTGTAATATATTGTAAGAAATGTACTCGTAAAATTCCTGTTACTTAAGACCACCCTCCCCCTCCCCTCCCCGTAATTTATTTAATCTTGGCGTAGTTCGGTATATATATATTATATATATATATATATATATATATATATATATATATATATATATATATATATATAATATATATATATATATATATATATATATATATATATATATATATATATATATATATATATATATCATCTCATCATGTTCCTCTTGTACCTTGCGGTGTCGAGGTGAAGTATAAACTTCGTGAGAGTGCCCGATTATGGGCTTCATATATCGATATTCCCATGGACTCTGCTATTCCCTCCGTCCAACGTTTACGTGGTCGGCCTCTTCCTCTGTTTCCATCTGGTCTGTACATCATTGCTTGCTTGTGGTATGCTGTTGACTGGTAACCTACTTGCATGGCCAAACCATTTGACTTGCTGCTTTCTGAATAAAATCTAGTGCTGCTTATAACCCCCACTTTAGTCCTGATTTCTTCATTTCTGATCTTATCTCTTCTTGATACGTTGAGTATTCTTCTCAGGAACCTCATTTCTGTTGTTGTGATTTTTCTTTTCTCTGTTTCTGTCATTGTCCAGGTTTGGCATTGGTAGCATAGAGTTGGCAGGAAGATTGTGTTGTAAAGTGCTTTCTTAGTAGTTATTGATACATGTTTGTTCTTTAGTATTGGTGCCATTTGTCCAATGAGTTGATTTGCTTTATTGCACCTATTTTCGATCTCGTCTTCTGATTTGCCATTTGATGATATTATACTTCCTAGGTACTTGAAACTCTTCACTTGTTTCAAGGGATGTTCGTTTAGGTGAATTGTTGTTGTTTGTTCTTCTTTAGTTATAGTCATTACCTCTGTTTTGCTTATGCTAATTTTCATGTTATGTTTCCTACACATTTCGTTTAGACTATTCATGTGGTCTTGTAATTCAGCTTCTGATTTTGCTATTAGTGCTTGGTCGTCCGCAAAAAGGAGTCAGTCCGTTTATACTTCTTAGTTTTTCTACGAGCAGTATGAAGATCCCCTGCCGGCTTGCTAGGCCAGTCGCAGGTTTAGGACACAAATCTGACCATAGGGAGTCCATCCCCTATGGCGAGCCATAGCCCCGTTAGCCATGACCTCGCGGTCATGGTTGCCCGGTCTGCACCACGCGGAGGTGGGGGTTGACTTGTGTAGTCTGCGGGTCATCGGCAGGCTACTAATTTTCACTCTTCACCCCTCCTGGGAGAGGCTAGCCGATCCTAACCCTAATATATATATATATATATATATATATATATATATATATATATATATATATATATATATATATATATATATATATATATATATATATATATATATATATAAAATATATATATATATATATATTTCGTATACAGAGTTTGTATTCATTGTTTTTCTCTCTCAGATATTGTGTATAGAGTTTATATTAGTTGTTTCTCTATTAGGTATCGTATGTGTAGTTTGTAGTCATTGTTTCTCTCCAAGGTATAGCATGTAGAATTTATATTCATTGTTTTTCTCTAAGGTGTTGAATGTAGAGTTTCTGCTCATTGTTCCTCCGTGGGCGTGATATGTTGAGTTTGTATTTGTTGTTTCGCTCCAAGTTTTTGTATGTGGAGTTTGTATTTTCTTCGCCGGCTACTGGCGAATGGACGAAGCACGTGTGGTGTGTTCTGGCTGCAATTATGTTAATTCTTGATTTATGTTCATATTCGGCGTTTCTCTGTAAATTATAGCATGTAGAGTTTGTATTCCTTGTATCTCTGTAAATTACAGTACTCGGATTTTATTCGTTGTTTCCTTACAGAATCTCAACTTACCGTATTTTTTATATATTATTTCAATTGTGTTATTTAGTAACTCTTTACTATTGTCGAATGGTCACATATGGTCTGTCTGTCAATGACACGTGGTTGTATTAATATCTTTAGTACGCCAGTAATATCAGGAACCATGAACACATCCAAACATTGCTTGTGTCCTTGAAATAATCCGGCATTTGTATTTTCAGAGAGAAGCGGCAGTCTATAGATTTGGTACATGACAACCCGGAGAAGGAACTCATTCGGGAAGTTGACCTCATTAAACGTTGTCAGGAGAGGATGCGAAATACTATAGACAGGTGCGAATGAAGCAGGGTTTTTTTTTTACAGTTTTCACAAGGCTTACAGTGTGATTTTGATGTACTATAAGTTCTTGTTAGTCTTACAGTCTGATTTACTTTCAGTTCTTGTAAGGCTTACAATTGGACCCTAGACATATATAGCACACGGGTGCAAAGAAACTGAGGTATGTATGTAATGATAACCTCAATACACGTTATATTGTTGTACATTGCCAGTCTCCAAACCAAGAGGGGATACACCCTACTACTACGGGTATGATGTAAGAAATTTCATATAGTTGACAGAAAGATGTCATTGCATCTTATTATTAATATCAGTTGTAGTATTGTTATTATTACTAATATTTTATATTACTCTTTAGCATCAAGATGTGTTGCCCTTCGTGTGGGCTGTTTACAAGGAAGTATTCGTCCAGTATTCTATTCCTCCGACCCAAGATTATCGGTTTATGGCATTGACTTTGTTTCTGTTGTATCTAACTTACAGTTTAGTTCCTTGAGTATTATTTGGATGCTTGTTATTTCAACGAGCCATCTGATTGGTTGCCATTAGATCAATCCATTACTGATACCGTGCCTTTTTATTCTTCTTGCCAGTACAAAGCAACGCTAGTT
Organism: Cepaea nemoralis; assembly: GCA_014155875.1. Taxonomy (NCBI): domain Eukaryota; kingdom Metazoa; phylum Mollusca; class Gastropoda; order Stylommatophora; family Helicidae; genus Cepaea; species Cepaea nemoralis. The sequence goes on along the minus strand of JACEFZ010000203.1, from coordinate 299,582 downwards.
TCTCTGGTTTAGACCATTTCACTTATAATACGTGCACATATGTGAGTTTTTGTATTATCAAGTGGACGATTCTTGATAAACTGTGTCGGCTGAAGATCTCTAGAACTCTCTGCCATGTTAGTTTTTCGTATTTATGTGCTCACCGAGTTGGTATACTATGCCTGTTATAGTGTTCCAAGTTTGTGTTAAAATTTCCTATTGTTAGTATATGTTCCTCACCTGTAACCTTACTTATGACACTGCGGATGGTATTCTAAAAGCACTTCATACACGTCTACAGTTTTAGCATCAATGCGGAGAACATTTTAATCGGTGTAGATGTCGTTGTTGCAGTTGTCTCATATTTAAAGTTCACTTCAAAAATATTGTTCACCACTGCCATTATCTTCGTGTTGTGTTCATTTGTTCAGTTGAATTCTCAAGTTTTTTGTTTTCCCAAAAATTAATTTTGAGAGCAGTTCTCAAAATTGCTTTCATTTTCTCAACTTCTGTAATGAATCGGAGTTTACATCTATGTATATAAGTTCTGCTCAGTTTCCTTCTGTTTCTCTGAACAATCCCATACATTGCATAGCATGATATTCAAATGTTTGTAGTTTCAAAATAATATTCACGTGACATTACTGTCGCTGTAATCTAGGTAAAAGACACTTGACTAACACCGAAGCATTCTTCTTCTGCGACTAACGTTTGCTGTGCCTGGTGCATAGCACCAATTGTAGTGCGTAGCTGTCAGCTTTCTAGTCCCGGGGCACTTTGGCCAATATCTTCGGACTTCGATATTTGAGGTTTCTTTACTTGATTCCTCCTCCCATAGGCAGAGTGTCTTCTGGTGCTTGTGGGATCTGCCTGCTTTGTTGCCCTAGCCTTTAATTTTACAACATTGAACCAGAAACACTCACAAAGTATTCGACAGATGACAAAGACTATTTAGCTTTTATAATAGTTTAAAGTTTTTCAGATGGTCATGGTAATCATGCGATCATCTCTCCCAGGGCCAACGTGCAACTAGGACTCAACAGAGCTGCCCAGCACGAACTGGAGAGGGATGCTGGTGACAAATTCATTGCGGAGAATCTAGACACCACCAGCCATTTGCTGAGGAACACCAGTAGAGGCATCGCCTACCACGATGGCGTGCACCGGATCAACAACACCATCAGCGTCCCTGAAACCTGGGCCAAGTTGGTATCACGTGTTTTTTTTTTATCCTTGTCGCTTCCCATAGTATAGCAACATGTTACTACTGTACTAAAGCTAGTCGCGCGTAATTATGTCATGTGTAGTACGTCACAGGAGGTCTACGTGGCCGAGGGGTTGACTGCGCCTGTACTTAAACTTCCGCGGTTCTGACGGCGGTGTAGCGGGTTCGTTTCCTACACCGGTCAGTGGGACTTTAACGTTGACTTCTTGATCAGAAAGCCATGGCAACTGAACGTAAACATTGCCTAGAAATTCAACCTGGGGTTGGGGTTTATGGACACATCCTGCAAAGGACATGCAACAATTCTTTTAGTACTACACAATCGGGCGTGTGAGCATAGTCCATAGAGATCGGCGCTGATAATAAGCCTGGTCGGGCGCGGGTTCGACACCTAGGCTCGTTGCCGGCGAAACTGAGGGAAAGATCAAATTCATTCATTCATTCATTCAGTAGCATGTCCTTTTCGAACAGGTCTACAAAGATCGAATTCAGGTCTACAAAATGTGATGATCCTATTACATTAAGACCCATAGCAAGAAACTGCTTTGGGATAATAATGTTTTTTTTTTTTTTGGGGGGGGGGGGGCTGTATTGTTTAGCTATATACCTGCCGCTACTGGTTTCCTCTTTGATGGAGTATTTTAGCTGGAGCTGAAGATACGAATTTCTAGTTAATGTGCACAACCTTTGTTTACTTTTAACCGTTTGTATCGCTCATATCGCTTAATATGATCATATTATGTAGCTTAGCGTATTCACTACTAGCATGTGATGCCACTGTTAAACAGTCTGTTAAAGTGCGTCGGTACTATTTTTGTTATGACTACATGACCGAAGGGTCGCATCCTCGTGCCGTCAGAACCGTAGTTGTGCGGGACTAGCATTCAGTGGATGAGAATAGTTGAACGCACACGAGACAGTCCAGTCCACACGTAGTGTGCGAGACTAGCATTCAGTACTAGTGGATGAGAATAGTTGATTGAACGCACACGGGATAGCCCACACGATGAAATACATGATGCAGCTTGGGTCACTACATTTAAACATCCATTAACACAACAAGGGGCCTATACAAGTTGGACAAACGGCACTGAGCGGCGCCAGTATGTCGATTATTGACAAGGGCACAAGATTGCTACAAGACACAAATGTGAAGTGCACAATTTAAAAATCAGTGGGAGACATCGATGGATGCAAGTGGAAAGCATTCAGACGGGGAAGTAGCCGCTAATAGTGGATGAGGCTTCATAACTATTGCATCAAGCCAACATTGGTAAATGCAGAGAATATAGTTAATTCTGCAACGGAAAATCAGACCTGTAAATGAGACAACTCGATGAGGGCAATACAGCTGGTAATGATGTTGCCGTGTAAACAAATAGGTACGAAGTTGTATGATCTTGGAACAAATATGTTGCCTGGAGAACGTTGAGTTTGTGTCTGTGTATTATATATAACCTGTGAAGTATACACAGTTCTCTCAAACAGTGCTAAAGGATTAGAAGAGCATATCCTATCTGTCAAAAGATACAGGGAAAATCAAATCTTACTCACAACGTAAGCAAAACAAGCCAGACTCCCTGGCCAAGGAGTTAACGACGTGTTCGTTATCCTGTATATCCACGTGAAGACAACAGCTGCGCGAGATTCGGTAGAGGATCGCGCACCACTAGTAACTTACGGGGGCATGTGAGCCGGTAGTTCAGAAAGTAATGGCAAACTACTGAACGTAAAACTTGCCTAGTACATCAACAGCAGCTAAAAAATGCTGGTATTGACTGCAGCGTCCTGTAAGGGATATGCAACATTTAAAGAAAGCGAAACAAAAATAATGTCCACGGAGAAAACTACACACCAACCAAATATCGCAAACCAACAATGAAGAAATTGAAACTGTAACAAACGGAATATCTTGGCTCAGTAATCAACAACAAATGGGACTTCAAAATAATAAAATGTAGTTTAGCCATAGCAATGCAGAGATTAAACAGTATTAAGACCTATGACATAATAACAGCAAACAAGTTTAAATTAAATTTTTGAGAGCATGCATTTTTTATGTGGGAACATATAGATGTGGGTTAAGAACCATTTCAAAACCACTAAAGAAGAAAACTTGGGGCTTTTGAGCTCAAATGTTACAGACACGTTTTAGCATATCGTGGACTATAAAGAAGCAAAAGACCAGAACATCGAAACACTGACTAATAAGCAGTATGATGTCTCGGGAACTGAAATGTGGTCATATTAAACGTTACCGTGGCTTGGGACGAACAGTGATGGAAGTGAATTCCTGGAAGAAGAGACAGTGGTCTTCCAGCACGAAGATGGACACAGGACATGGCAGACACCTTGGGCACGTGGGTGCATGAAGCGGGAGAGATGGTCAGAGATGGAGAGCTTTATGGATCGCCGTGATAAGAGTGACGTTCTGCAAAAGAGCCTAGATAGAATCTATCCATTGATTCTTCGACTTTCTCTAACTAGAACTTCTTGCAGACACAAAGTCTCGGCTGAATAGGCTTCGTTCGCGCAAGATATCCGAGCTATTGTATTTCTTACCTCCATATAAATTCAGTCTGAATCTATAGCGTAATGTTAAGAAATAATTAAAGTATATAATTAGTCATGTATCTTTGTCCGATGACTTGACTTTGAGTAACAGGATTTGTCTCAAATTTTTAAGTGGGACGCAGGGGTGTTTCCAAGGCACCAGGGCCGGGTTATATACTGGCCAAGACCTATTGACGCGTCCTCGTCGAGCGTCCTGGGCAACAGGTCCCTTCGGGGTCCTGGCTAAAGTCAGTAGGATCGCCGATTCCTCCGAAGCCGGAGAGTGTCTGCCAGTACGGCGAGGAACCACCAGTCTGCACACCAATAAGCCAGACATGAGACAACGGATACTTACACAAACCTCAGGTCCTGTATGACATCACACTGATGTTGGACAGTAGGATGCCTTCATCCGACATACAGGACTTCGCGTTGGAACTCAAGCCAACGAACACAAGCAAGCAAGCAAATATTTAAGTTTGTTGTTGTTGTTGTTGTTGTTGTTGTTGTTGTTGTTGTTGTTGTTGTTGTTGTTGTTGTTGTTTGTTTGTTTGTTTGTTGTTGTTGTTGTTGTTTTGTTTTGTTTTGTTTTGTTTTTTTGTTGTTTTTTTTTTGGGGGGGGGGGGGGGGATTTGTTTTTTGTTTTTGTTTTTGTTTTTGTTTTTCGCTCGCTCGCTTTGAACTCAGGCGTAGTCCATACACACTGTATAGTAGTGATGGGCTGAATTTTTGCGTGTGGATGATCTTTCTCTATTAACGGTGTCCCTCGCTATCATGCGAACTCACACCAACTTCAGAGGTTCTTGTAATTTACGTCCCCAATTCAAGGACGACAGGTCAACATTTTAGTCCAGCTGTCCGGTGTATGGGTTGAACCGCTTACCTCGGCATCAGCACAACGGGTGTTTAAGAACACGCGTTCTTACCCATTCGGCCATGCAGACCTGCTTATATTTAAGTTAAAAAGTGAGGATATCATGAACTGAAATGAGGTGTTTGTTCCCCTCAAATGCTTCTCTGCGGTGGTGCAATGTTTGTGACATATTACTACTTTAACCGCTATTTTAACTCTGTACATTAAATAAACAGGTACTCAAATGATAACATACAGCGGTCGCAGGCTGAACGGCTGGCATCTAAACACATGAGGAACGAGATAGAGAGTGTTATAAACACTTGCAATAATGAAATGTGGATGGTAAGTCGTTGATTGGCTGAATTTATAAGTTTACAAAAGGGACATGAACCTTTTACACGTTTTGGGACGTACTGGGTATATGATGCCACACCCATATTTTATACACCAATCGGCACTCATTGGGTTATGTATCAATATCTCACCGGCTGTCTTTACTTCTACTGACATTTCCTGGTACATATTGTAGGATGGATCGAACTAGGAAGCTAGGTCCATATTTTAAAATCTGATTGTATGGGAATTTGAACACATGACCACTCGGTGGCAGGAAAGAGGAGAAGAGAATGAAGAGCAGGTGGTGACAAGGACGACGACAATAGGACTGCGGACTCTTCACCTCTGGCAGGCCTCTCTCGCAACTGTGGGAGAATCACCACATGTTGCTCCTATTAATATATTCTCTGTGTCTGTATGTTATTAACAAACAAACACACACACATGCACACACATATCTCAGAAAGGTCGCTCATAAACCGCTGACCTTTGTGTTCCTACATGAATGCTGCCTCATTTTACAAGTGTTTAATACAAAATCTGTCCTGGACAGAGCTGAGAACATTCAAGCTGATCGTCAGAGAGATGCATTTTGCCACCCAATCTAATGGCCAAAGGATGGAGATGAATTTCCGCTCACCATCGAAGAAGCGATATGGGAAAAATGTGAAACTATGGTGTCTCAAGTTGTAGAATCTGAGATGAAGAGCACGCCCACTAGAAAAGAAAGTTGGTAGGTTCGGATGGGTTGTCTACCTTCTGCCTGTGGTAGGTTCGGATAGGTTGTGTACCTCCTGCCTGTGCAAATTTAGGAGTCAGACTAGCAGTTAACAGGAGCTAGTCTAAGAAGTGAGAATTCAGAGGAACGCTACTGTAAAGCTGTTCGAAACCGCCGATGAGAGAAAATGGGCTTTTGCGAGGTGTGGCAGCATCTCAAACGTAAGCATAACGCCCTCGGTAGAGCAGAATTGTACAATCAGAACATGGCCAGTTCGCGGAAGGCGCGAGAAAACTTCTTTATGGAACCATTCCAGTTTGCGAGAGATCTGTTTTGGTGCCACGATCTGGCATCCCCCATTTGGGAAAGAGGAGCTAGGAGAGCACCTGATGAAAGCCCACACAGAAGACCAAAGAGAAGTCCCAGTCAGTGAGATGGAAGGTCTATCAATGTCAGAGAATCTAAAGGTTAGTTTCAATCTCAATTCTCCGTTTAGGATGGAAAGTTGTGGTAGAGAAAACCCGCTGCAAGTCCGCACGTGGTCCAAACGCTGTTTTAAACACACACAAAAACGATACCCGAACGTCCTCTACTTGATGCATGTTGACACAAGTGTCTAAAAGTGGAGTGGAAAACAGCGCGTGGAATCTGCATCTCCATAGAGCAAAACTAATCCAGTATTACCCAGTTTAGTCTGATCTCTCTTCCTAGCGTCAAGGGCAAGATATGCCTCTCAGCCATGGCTAGCGTCACGCCGTCCTTAACTGATTCAGGCAAAACAAAAAAGTAGGTTTCGACCAAACATAACACACAAACAAATGAACAAGTATTATGATATAAATGTCCATTAACTGGGCAGTACAATTGCTGAAGATACCACAACACGAAACAAATAACCCAATGATCCCAGCATGTCGATATATCGTCCTACTGTCCAAATGGGAGGTCACATTTGGCGATACATTATCCTTCGGCATTGAATGGGTTAATGGAGAATAAATACGTTGACAAACGGCGCAGAAATGGGGATCCTCGTTGAACATGCCACCATGATCTGGAAAGCTAACCAGAGATAGAATGAAGAGAAGACAAACCGTGCAATATGGCTAGATTTCGCCATCGCACATGCGTCAGTCCCACGAGATGATGTGCAGACCCTCTGAGACGATCACGACAATGCTGTGGCAAAGCACATCGGGTTTCTCATTTCATTTCTCGAATGGATCAACCTACAAGTGTTGTAGGATTTCGCCTATATTATTCTTCATTGTGATTCTAGATGTTTCGGTCGACTACATTCAAGGTCTGAAACTCTGCGAAGAATGCCAGATGTCGCCACTGAAGGTTTTCATGGGCGACACTACAATACTAGCCCAAGAGACAAGCAATGCCCGCAGCAATCTCCTACAGCTACTGATCGGTTGGTGCAGGGTGAGTTTCAAACCTAAGAAGTCAAGAAATATGTCGGTGGTGAATAGCAAATTAGTGGTAGCTACACTGACACATCAGATAAACCCCAAAGTGATGGAGGAACCTGTTAGAAGTCTCGGTCGAGTGTAAGAAGTTTTCTTGACGGACAAGAATGCAGCACAGCATATACCGTAGACAATGAAGATCGACCTTGCAAGATCTGGTGTCTCCAGTTTGTGTTGATTTTAAAACTCCTATTGCATCTCGTTGTTAACGAACGACGTCAGGCTGTACTGCAGGAAGGGTATGCTCGTGCTATCCTTTAAGCCCGTCACCCAGGACGTTAATGTCGAAAAAAAAATCAGGCTGTCAGTGATGCTGCGCTAGTCCCAGGGTCCGCTACTTCCAACCCACGCTAAGAACTGGAGATAAGTGGAAAGTTGGCACAGCAGTCAAGTCTGCCCAGGGATTGCTTCAGTAACGAAAGTATTGGGACACACACTCTCCAACAAACAAAGTTTCAGTCACCAAAGCAACGTCCAATGGTGGTTCAGGGCGTCAGCCAGTGAATGTGGCGACATGGTGGTCCAGAAGATCCGTGATGGGTGGACGACAAGATAGTATAATAATAAATAATTTACCTTATAGGAACAGCCAGCTTCCGCTGGGCGCAAGCAGTAGTGAGGCTCCTTCGGCTGTGAAAGGGCTACGAAAACCCAAGACGGCGGCAATGACGTCTATTGAGGAGTAGCGAGCCACCAATTTGGAGGCGGCGAAAGAGGCAAAAGGCCATGGGATTAGGAGCTGACTTTCTCACGGTGGAATGGAAGGTATTGTGGTCACAATACACAAAGTGTGCAATGTTCCCCTGCCTATGGGTGGCTTGTTGTTAGTCATACATTGCGGCCTATTTGTAGGTTAAGTGTGACAGGCGTTATCAGTATCACGCAGTCTGTCTTCACATCCCGAGACATTTCCTGGGACCCATGTAGGCTGAGTAGACCTGAGCCAAGATCCATTTTCAAAATTCGCCTGGACGCGACCACAGGGCCGGCAGGTACTACTCTGGGTGGCGCAAGAAATCATAAAAATCCACAAGCGGTGTTCCAGTTGCACATGTCGCCACGCTATTTTGTCTTCAGCGTTCGCTCGGTTTGAACCCAAGCGTAGTCCATACACGTGCTACTACTTCTAATGCACAGGACTGTTTTTTATTTTTTATTTTTTGCTTGTGGATTAGCAGAGGTACTTGTTATTTAGGTGTCCAAGTCAAAGACGAGAAGTCAACATTTTAGTCCAATTGGCCGTTTAGGGGTTGAACCCGCTACCTAAGCATCAGCACACTGGATGTTTAAGAACGAGCGCTTATATCCATTCTGCCATGCTGACCTCATCAGTCCTATTATTCCACATCACGTGTGGTGATGCCTGCGGGCAATTTTCTGAATCCAGCGCGGAGTTCGTGGCGAGGACCAGACAAATACCAGTGAATCAAGAAGTGAAGAAAAAACGTTGGCGCTGAACAGGACATAAATTGATCAATCTGAGATTAGTATAACTGGGAAAGTCCTCGACTGGAATCCACAAGGCAAAATAAATAAAGGAAGACCCATAAACACTTGCAGGAGAGAAGTACAGACAAATGTATAATATGAGAAAAGCATGGATGAGGGTGCATGAGATAGCTAAGGATAATAGTACGGCTTGGGGTGTGTTGCTTGTTGGTCTATGCCCAGATGGGGTTAAAGGGTGAAAGAAGTGGAGAAACAAGAGAAGTCGAATCGTTTCCAATGTTTGAACGTTGGTTCATCAACCCGATTATCCCACATCACATGTTTCGTGTCGGGCGACGCATGCAGCCATATAAATCCACAACCTGTTTTACAGTTCTGTAAATCTGTCCCCTGCCCCTTACATCTTCATCATTCCTAGTTATCACCATGTCCATAGTGACAACCTTCCTCTAACCTGACTTAACACGACGACTACCCTGTCCATATGTCAGTAACAATCTGCCTGTGTGAATTTGGTAATTGTATCGTTGTAATCTTTGTCTCGTTGTGTACATGATTCACGGGCCTACATTGCCCTGGGAGTTTATGCCTCCACTACTTGCTCAGGACACCCATTTTCGCCCTTATCCGAGAAATATATTACCCTAGATCAATGCCAAGGAGGTCAGGGCTAAGTGTGATATAGAAACCAATAAATCGCGTGCAAATTATCAGCACGATGTTGTTTGTAAACCCTGAAGTTGTTGAACCAGGTGGTCATCGAATACTCTCAATCCTACACACTTTTATCATCAATGTGGCTCAACACTAAACACACACACGCGCGCGCGCACGCACACACACACACACACACACAGGATATCTTGTGTACTGTACATAGATAATTCCCATGTATTGCTTGGTGCTTGTAGAAGTAGAAAAAAAGTATAATATGGAGGTGACAGGTTCGAATCCCGGTGTAGTAACGATAGCTATCAATATTGTCTAGTGTGTCCTCTAGTCTCACGTTTATTTATATTGTCTAGTGTGTCCTCTAGTCTCACGTTTATTTATATTGTCTAGTGTGTCCTCTAGTCTCACGTTTATTTATATTGTCTAGTGTGTCCTCTAGTCTCACGTTTATTTATATTGTCTAGTGTGTCCTCTAGTCTCACGTTTATTTATATTGTCTAGTGTGTCCTCTAGTCTCACGTTTATTTATATTGTCTAGTGTGTCCTCTAGTCTCACGTTTATTTATATTGTCTAGTGTGTCCTCTAGTCTCACGTTTATTTATATTGTCTAGTGTGTCCTCTAGTCTCACGTTTATTTATATTGTCTAGTGTGTCCTCTAGTCTCACGTTTATTTATATTGTCTAGTGTGTCCTCTAGTCTCACGTTTATTTATATTGTCTAGTGTGTCCTCTAGTCTCACGTTTATTTATATTGTCTAGTGTGTCCTCTAGTCTCACGTTCATTTATATTGTCTAGTGTGTCCTCTAGTCTCACGTTTATTTATATTGTCTAGTGTGTCCTCTAGTCTCACGTTCATTTATATTGTCTAGTGTGTCCTCTAGTCTCACGTTCATTTATATTGTCTAGTGTGTCCTCTAGTCTCACGTTTATTTATATTGTCTAGTGTGTCCTCTAGTCTCACGTTTATTTATATTGTCTAGTGTGTCCTCTAGTCTCACGTTTATTTATATTGTCTAGTGTGTCCTCTAGTCTCACGTTTATTTATATTGTCTAGTGAGTCCTCTAGTCTCACGTTTATTTATATTGTCGAGTGTGTCCTCTAGTCTCATGTTTATTTATATTGTCTAGTGAGTCCTCTAGTCTCACGTTTATTTATATTGTCGAGTGTGTCCTCTAGTCTCATGTTTATTTATATTGTCTAGAGTGTCCTCTAGTCTCACGTTCATTTATATTGTCTAGTGTGTCCTCTAGTCTCACGTTCATTTATATTGTCTAGTGTGTCCTCTAGTCTCACGTTTATTTATATTGTCTAGTGTGTCCTCTAGTCTCACGTTTATTTATATTGTCTAGTGTGTCCTCTAGTCTCACGTTTATTTATATTGTCTATTGTGTCCTCTAGTCTCACGTTTATTTATATTGTCTAGTGTGTCCTCTAGTCTCACGTTTATTTATATTGTCTAGTGAGTCCTCTAGTCTCACGTTTATTTATATTGTCGAGTGTGTCCTCTAGTCTCATGTTTATTTATATTGTCTAGTGTGTCCTCTAGTCTCACGTTTATTTATATTGTCTAGTGAGTCCTCTAGTCTCACGTTTATTTATATTGTCGAGTGTGTCCTCTAGTCTCATGTTTATTTATATTGTCTAGTGTGTCCTCTAGTCTCACGTTTATTTATACTGTCTAGTGTGTCCTCTAGTCTCACGTTTATTTACACTGTCTAGTGTGTCCTCTAGTCTCAAGTTTATTTATATTGTCTAGTGTCCTCTAGTCTCACGTTCATTTATATTGTCTAGTGCAGTGGTTCTCAACCGGTGGAAATTCCCCCCAGGGCTGAATTTTAGGGTTTCTAGGGGTGGAATTAAGATTATTTCAAGATCGCGTTAATACAAGAACTGATTACTTGATATTGTTTTTCCCTTCATATTGTACGGTTCTGTACGTCTCACCCTTCTAAAATTAAATTTATAAAGTAAGTAGACCCACAAATCATGTTTTATGTGGACGTCTAGACCTGTTTTAGTATGTGCTATTACATTTAGCTTCCATTATTACGTATACTGTGTAGGGGCAGGGGCGGGATTTTTAGGTAGGAAATACGAAAGGGGGAAATGACGTTCTGAAAATATGGTGAAGGGGGGGGGGGCACAGGCGATAAAGGGTTGAGAACCACTGGTCTAGTGTGTCCTCTAGTCTCACGTTCATTTATATTGTCTAGTGTGTCCTTTAGTCTCACCTTCTTTCTTCTATTTCTGTGAGCACCAACCAACACATGTGAGTTTATTTACAAACTGTCTTTGTGGCCTCGAAGGATTCTTCAACTGATATGTCTGTGTATTTGCGTGACCGTACGTCGTCATTTAGTTGTTTGATACACATTACCTCCTGCAGCAATGGAATGCAACAAACACGGCTTTGAATAACCGGGTTCAGGAAACAACAGATGCCAGGAATAAGATCCAAGCACATTTGAACAAGACCCTTCAGGAGGTCTATGAAATGGACAAGAATATTGAACTTTTGAAGAAGTCCATCCATGACAAAGAGGCGCCCATGCAGGTAAGAATTTATTCTTCAACACCCGCAGAAGTGTTCTGTACATGTGAGTGTGTGTTGGTTGGGTTGATGTTACATCTGCCAGCGATCCATAAACATCTATCCTCTGCGGTTTTGTTAAGTTCAAGGCAAATCATTCTCTTTGCAACGTTGCCAGCCCATCCAACATTTTCTTCGTCTGTCAGTCTCTGTCTCTCTAATATATTTCTACTTCTTTCTTCTGCTTCTATGGACGCCAAACAATGCGTGTGAGTTTATTTATAAACTCTCTAATATCAACCATCGTCCCCATGGTCGTAACCCTTCCCAAACCCTCTCGTCTCATAACGTGACCAACAGTGACGACTGTCTTGTCCTAAAGTGGGTCACAAATATGTTCGTGAATTGGCCTCATTTGGTACTTGGGTGATGCTTTTCGTTGTCGTCTATTAGATTCTTAGCATTCTATGAAGAAATCACATCTCTGTGGCCTACTATTTTCTTTCTATTCTCTTTACTCAGTGTCTATGATTTACGGGCATGCAGTGGCGTGGGGTGTACGTTTCATCCTTCACTGAACAACACAACGTTCTTTATGTGATTAAATGTGTCTTTCCTTAGATTCTCTTGCATGTTATATCTGTATTACTTGTCCATAAGTTACCACTGGCCCTAAATTATTGAATCTATCGACAAGGCTCTGTGTTGTCCCGTTTTCTGTCGCTATGCACTCCTACAGTTTCTTTCCCTGGTGTGAAATCAACTGGCTATATTAAATGTCACGGTGGCTGGAAAAGAACAGTAATGGAAGGCATGGTTTTGGAGCAAAGAGGCAAGTTTACCAACACAAAGGTAGGCACAGAACATGGACATGGAGTATTAAAGACACATTGGGCATGAAAATACATGAGGCAAGGTAACTGGCGAAGGATCGGGTCTTTCTGGAGGGCCGTGATGTGAGCGACGTTCTGCACAATAACTGCTGCTGCAGGAGGGTGATGGTGATACTATATGCATGTGCGTGTGCATGAACTTCGTAGCACTAAGGGTCCCACAGTGCGATCACACAAAAAACACATGCTCTAAATATTATGTTGTGAGCAGGCTTCGGAAATCTGTAAGTGTAGCCAGAACAGGGCTGTGATCTATATGCCAAACTATACCCAGAAACTGTTGACACAATAATCGTTATCCCTAGACTGGCAACGGGCCGCAGCTTGCTGACGGTGACACACCTAAAACTTGCGAAGTTGCATGACCGACCTTGGCAGCACGTGCGTCGGTCTTTGACCCCCCCCCCCCCCCCCCCCCCCCCCCCCCACCCGCCCCCCCCCCCCCCCCCCCCCCCCCCAAGGTTTCTGGTTTGCTCATAGAGAAGCGAAGGAGAGAGTCCCAACACAGTCCACGTAGAGATGGTACTACGGCACCTGGTCGGGAGGAAAATCTCTACACTAACCTCACCCTGCGAGATTCAAGCCCATTTCAGGACTCACGGGACCTAACTATTTTTATATGACCTAACAATCTGACTGACTGTCGGTATGACCTAACAATCTTACTGTTGAATGTGATCTAACAATCTGACTGACTGGTTCTATATGACTTAATAATCTGAATGACTGATTGTAGTGCTGGCCTCACTTGCTTCCTAACATCAATGGTTATAATTTCCCTTCTCCTTAAGTTTGGGAATAACTGTTGCATGTCATTTCTTCTTTGGGTTGTTTTCTGTTCCTCTTTCTTGTTGGCGTTCAAGTCAGGCATTGACAGCGTGATGTTGAAAAGGAGACTACTGTGCTGACAGTGCTATTTTTGTGTCAGTTGTTTCATTCCTGCTCTGAAATATTGATTTTTGTTTATGTTGCATATCCCTTACATGACGTTGCAGTCAACACCATCATTTTTTCAGCTGCTGTTGGTGTACTAGGCAAATTTTTACGTTCAGTAGTTTGCCATTGCTTTCTGAACGACCGGCTCACATACCCCCATAAGTTACCTGCGCGGCGCGAACCGCTGCCGATTCTCGCAGCTGCTGTTTTCCCCATGTGGATATACGGGATTACGACCAATGTCGTTAACCTCTTGGCCAGGGAGTCCGGCCAATATTGATTACTTCTGTTCAATAATTTGATTTGCCTTGTTTCATCTATGATCAGTTTCCGCTGCCATCCTCACTTCAGATGATATTATGCTCCTTAGACTTACTCAATGTTTTGTCTGGTCTAGTTGCTAGTTTTCCATATCAAGACAATGTGTGCAATTAAGTCAAACATAACAACAATATCATAAAGTATCTCTATGTCTTAAATTGTAATATGAAAGACTATTGTGAGAGGGGGAGGTAAGTCAATCGTATTGTTTCCACCAATCTGATCATCTTCCATCTGCCACGCCCTTGCCAGATTCTGTGCCAAACAAAAAGCCGGTTTGTACCAAACACAAATCAATGATGGAAAATGGGATGTAGGGGTGTGACACAGTTATGACTTAAAAGTTGTTAATATGTTAGCAGAAAAGTTGTATTATAACGCAATGACTAGACTTTAGTGATATATAGGCCCATGGCAGATACGGGAAGTCGCATAAGACGAGTAATCATCCGATGGCACTTATCAGTTAAACAAAGAACTATGTCTCTGTATATGCTCGAGGTTTATATGTTCTCATCCAGTCTTGCTTCGTCAGTCTTTGTTTTTCTAATACTTCTTTGTGTGTTGTCTGTTCCTATAATGAAAATATTTTAATCATCGATATACTCAACTTGCTGTGGGATGTATATGTGGTGAGGTCCCTCATCTCGTCTCTTCTCTTGGCATACGGTTCTAGACCCACATCTCTATTGACCAACCTGCATTGGGTGGCTGATAAGGTCAGAATCATGCCGGCCCTCTTTACTTCCCATGGCATTTTTGGTACCCATTTTAGGCTGGATCGAACCAGGATCCCAAGCCAATTATAAAAATCTGGCTGGTTGCAGATTTGAACCTATGAGCACCGTATGGGTAGGTGTGAGTGTCTAGCTATTAAGCCACCGTGACTCCTTCTACAGTGGCTAACCATCATTTCGTGTTATACCCGCAGGTGGCACAAACACGCTTGGATACCAGACTGAGGCGGCCTAATGTTGAGCTGTGCAGAGATGCAGTCCATAACAGACTAGTACAGGAAGTGGGTGAGCTCACCGACACCGTGGACCACCTCCAGCACAAATTGAGGGAAGCAGAAAACGCCCTGCAGGCTCTGCTGAGAACAAAGGGAGCCCTGGAACAAGATTTATCCATTAAGAACAACACTCTGTTCATCGACAGAGAGAAGTGCCTGGCCATGAGGAAGACGTTTCCTATCGCCCCACGCTTGGTGGCTGTGGCCTAGAAAACTACCCACACACCAACCTCAGCCCCATTTGTGTCCGAGCCAATCATTTTTACAGAGAGTTCAATGGCCTTTCTTGTTGCTACAAGACAATGGTGTCTAAAGCCAGTCGTTGTTGTTACTCATATCGATTCTATCTAGACATGTCTATTCATAAAAGGAATATTTATCTTTAGCAGATCACCACTGTACAATGTTTAAGATAAAATATACATACAAAACACCGAACTGTATTGATCACCTGTTGTAATGTGTTCCGGCTTCATGGAATGTTACCTCAATGTAGCCATTAATGACTGCACATATTAAAGCATATTTTTATGAATAATTTGAAAACAACACAATTCGTTAAGTGTTACTGGTAAATTATATATCAAATCAGACTAAATCAATTGATGACTCAATCAGGGGTCATTGGGGTACCATGATGGAAGCATCAATACTGAGTGTAAGCTAGTGATCATAGTAGCGGGTGCGTTAGCGAAGTAAATAGGGAACTGCATTGATAATGTCCGTCAGGTGCCGAACCCTTGCCTGGCAGTGCTTATATTATCAGTGCAGTCCCCTATCAATCCTCAGTGTCAGAAATTGACTGTGGTATTTCACATGGGTGTACCATATTGGAAACATCAATACTCAGTGTAAACTAACCATCGTAGTATTTCACAATGGGGTATCATGATGGAAATACCAACTCTCAGTGTAAGCTAATCATTGTAGCATTTCACATGGGAGTACCATGATGGAAATATCAACACTGAGTGTAAGCTAATCATTTAGTATTTCACATGGTGGTACCATGATGGAGGCATCAACACTCAGTGTAAGCTAATCACTGTAGTATTTCACATGTAGGTACCATGATGGAGGCATCAACACTCAGTGTAAGCTAATCAATGTAGTATTTCACATGGTGGTACCATGATGGAGGCATCAACACTCAGTGTAAGCTAATCACTGTAGTATTTCACATGATGGTGCCATGATGGAGGCATCAACACTCAGTGTAAGCTAATCATTGTGGCATTTCAAATGGTGGTACCATGATGGAGGCATCAACATTCACAGTCACTTAAATTACCTTACAAGTTTCATATTCTCACCAAAGTATATGGTACATATTCTTTTGTGGGTAGGATTTTCTATATTTAGAAATTGTGCTTCTGGACTCTTACCTTATTCAGCATATTATATTGAAGGACAAGGAATTTCTAAAAATAAAAAATTAATGCCCACACTGGTATTATTTTTTCATCCTTATCTGAGAAAACTTGATATCTACTTCACTATTTAGAGGTCAGCGAGGGTGTGACATGGGTAACTTCTTTTGTAAACACGTTCCTTTGACTAGACATGAACTTTGTGTCTTGTGAGTCAGAGGCAAGAGCCTGATTTCCAACCCACTCCTCTGCCTTAGTCAGTCAAATTATCTCAAGTCTGTATGTTTATCTGGCATATATTTGTAAAAATGTAAAATTATCTCTACTTTGTAGTAACATGTTTGTCTGGAATTTATTTGTAACAAAGTCAACATATCTCTAGTCTGTAGTAACATGTTTATCTGGCATATATTTGTCCCAAAGACCATGTAATAAAGATTATTTCTAGGCTGTAATAACTTTTTATCTGTCACATATTAATAACAAAATTAAATTATCTCTAGTCTGCGGTAAAATATTTATCTGGCATATATTTATAACAAAATCATATTATCCATATTCTGTGTTAAAATGTTTATATGGCATACCTTTATAACAAAGTCAAATTAATTGTATTCTGTGGTAAAATGTTTATCTGGCAATAGTTCTAACAAAGCAGTGCTCGCAAATCACTGACAGTGTAGAAGGAAGGTAATGAAATGAAAGTGCAACATAATTTCTAGCCTTAAATCAGTTCTTTCACCGTAGTGAAATGTATGTGACTTTGTGTATTTATCACTATGGACAAAAGGTTATTAAATGTTGGGGAAGGTACACTGAAGAAGACAAAGATTCTGACACATAAAACACTCAAGGAAATATCAATATACAAACAATCAACACCCAAACATGAAATAAACAAACCAGAATGGTCATACTCTTACACATGAATAAAGTTGGCCTACTAATGTTCCACTGGTTTGGTGTTCTGTATGTCAAATATGTGAGTGTGTGGAACAAGTGTACTGGGTGTTTGGTGTTCTGTATGTCAAATATGTGAGTGTATGTAACAAGTGTATTGGGTGTTTGGTGTTCTGTATGTCAAATATGTGAGTGTGTGGAACAAGTGTACTGGGTGTTTGGTGTTCTGTATGTCAAATATGTGAGTGTATGTAACAAGTGTATTGGGTGTTTGGTGTTCTGTATGTCAAATATGTGAGTGTATGGAACAAGTGTATTGGGTGTTTGGTGTTCTGTATGTCAAATATGTGAGTGTATGGAACAAATGTACTGGGTGTTTGGTGTTCTGTATGTCAAATATGTGAGTGTATGAAACAAGTGTACTGGGTGTTTGGTGTTCTGTATGTCAAATATGTGAGTGTATGGAACAAGTGTCCTGGGTGTTTGGTGTTCTGTATGTCAAACATGTGAGTGTATGTAACAAGTGTCCTGGGTGTTTGGTGTTCTGTATGTCAAATATGTGAGTGTATGTAACAAGTGTACTGGGTGTTTGGTGTTCTGTATGTCAAATATGTGAGTGTATGTAACAAGTGTATTGGGTGTTTGGTGAGTGTATGTATTGGGTGTTTGATGTTCTGTATGTCAAATATGTGAGTGTATGGAACAAGTGTCCTGGGTGTTTGGTGTTCTGTATGTCAAATATGTGAGTGTATGTAACAAGTGTACTGGGTGTTTGGTGTTCTGTATGTCAAATATGTGAGTGTATGGAAGTGTAGTGTGTGTTTGGTGTTCTGTATGTCAAATATGTGAGTGTATGAAACAAGTGTACTGGGTGTTTGGTGTTCTGTATGTCAAATATGTGAGTGTGTGTAACAAGTGTATTGGGTGTTTGGTGTTCTGTATGTCAAATATGTGAGTGTGTGTAACAAGTGTATTGGGTGTTTGGTGTTATGTATGTCAAATATGTGAGTGTGTGGAACAAGTGTACTGGTGAGTGTTTTAACAAGTGTATTGGTATTGGGTATGTCAAATATGTGAGTGTATGGACCAAGTGTCCTGGGTGTTTGGTGTTCTGTATGTCAAACATGTGAGTGTATGTAACAAGTGTCCTGGGTGTTTGGTGTTCTGTATGTCAAATATGTGAGTGTATGTAACAAGTGTACTGGGTGTTTGGTGTTCTGTATGTCAAATATGTGAGTGTATGTAACAAGTGTACTGGGTGTTTGGTGTTCTGTATGTCAAATATGTGAGTGAGTGTGTAACAAGTGTATTGGGTGTTTGGTGTTCTGTATGTCAAATATGTAAGTGTGTGGAATAAGTGTATTGGGTGTTTGGTGTTCTGTATGTCAAATATGTAAGTGTGGAATAAGTGTATTGGGTGTTTGGTGTTCTGAATGTCAAATATGTAAGTGTGTGGAATAAGTGTATTGGGTGTTTGGTGTTCTGAGTGTCAAATATGTGAGTGTATGGAACAAGTGTATTGTGTGTTTGGTGTTCTGTATGTCAAATATGTGAGTGTGTTACAAGTGTACTGGGTGTTTGGTGTTCTGTATGTCAAATATGTAAGTGTGTGGAATAAGTGTATTGGGTGTTTGGTGTTCTGAATGTCAAATATGTAAGTGTGTGGAATAAGTGTATTGGGTGCTTGGTGTTCTGTATGTCAAATATGTGAGTATGTGTAACAAGTGTATTGGGTGTTTGGTGTTCTGTATGTCAAATATGTGAGTGTATGTAACAAGTGTACTATGTGTTTGGTGTTCTGTATGTCAAATATGTGAGTGTATGTAACAAGTGTATTGGGTGTTTGGTGTTCTGTATGTCAAATATGTGAGTGTGTGTGAAAAATGTATTGGGTGTTGGATGCTAGCTTCCAATTCTAAAGACTGCCTGGCATTTGATGGATGGTACGGTCAATATCTCACATATTCTGCAGACTGTTTGGCACTTGATGGATGATACGGTCAATATCTCACATATTCTACAGACTGTCTAGTACTTGATGGATGATACAGTCAATATCTCACATATTTTACAGACTGTCTAGCACTTGATGGATGATACAGTCAATATCTCACATATTCTACAGACTGTCTAGTACTTGATGGATGATATGGTCAATATCTCACATATTCTACAGATTGTCTGGCACTTGATGGATGATACGGTCAATATCTCACATATTCTACAGACTGTCTAGCACTTGATGGATGATACAGTCAATATCTCACATATTCTACAGATTGTCTGGCACTTGATGGATGATACGGTCAATATCTCACATATTCTACAGATTTTCTGGCACTTGATGGATGATACGGTCAATATCTCACATATTCTACAGACTGTCTAGCACTTGATGGATGATAATATCTCACATATTCTACAGATTGTCTGACACTTGATGGATGATACGGTCAATAACTCACATATTCTACAGACTGAATGGTATTGATGGATGATACGGTCAATATCTCACATATTCTACAGACTGTCTAGCACTTGATGGATGGTACGTTCAACATCTCACATATTCTACAGATTGTCTGGCATTTGATGGATGGTATGGTCAATATCTCACATGTTCTACAGACTGTCTAGCTCTTGATGGATGATACGGTCAATATCTCACATATTCTAGAGACTGTCTGGCACTTGATGGATGATACGGTCAACATCTCACTGACCACTTTTACTTTCCAGGACATTTCCTAGTACCCATGCTAGGCTGGGTTGCCCTGGGAGCTCAAGTCAATTTTAAAACAATTGCCTTAATGGGGGTCTGAACACGTGATTACCGGGTTGGCAGGAAGAGCAAGCTGGCCACTGCATGACTACAGTGTGTGTAGTTCTATTAAATCTTTGGTTTACATTGAGAAGTTAATGAGGTATAGCATGGATACCACTGCCTACATTGAGTTTATAGTGAGAGAACAAATAAAGTGCTTTCGACATCTTGTAAGAATGAAGACTATTCAGCGACCATGTTGTACCTATAATCAAAGAAGTTCTGATGGTAGAACTGAGACAAATCTATAGACTTCATTCTTCTGGTCTCAAACAGTGCAGCCAATGATGAACTCAATATAGAATAGTGAGGCTAAGCATCCATTTGCAGGATGTGACGATTCTTCAGGTGAACACAGAACCAAAGCATCATGTGCAGACTATGCACTCTTGAAAGCCTCCCTGAACAATGGGGAATGCCTATGTTCTGCCCTTGCCTTCCATTGAGGGGTGACTAACATGCATGCAGCTGTATTCTTGATGGGCCTGTTGTAGGAAGCTCTCAGTAGATGGAACGTGAAGATAACATCACCACTCTGGGGAATATCCAGTGAAACTGGGATGGCTAACCCAGTCAATAAATACCAGGAACAACCTGAATGTGTCAGCTGACAGGCGTAAATATCACAGCTCACTTATAAACAGACACGGCTCAATTAAACCCAACACAAAACAGTATTAACTGAAGAAGAAGAACTAGGAAAAGACTAAGAATCAGATGGATACATTCTTCTTCTGTGTTTGTCCGGAATGTTGTTTTAGACATAATTGTGTTGTGCCTGTTTACAGCAGAGCTGCGATATTTGCACCTTTCGGCTGACACATCTGACTTCTTCAGGCATTTGTTGACTGGGCTACCTTCCCAGGC
Organism: Cepaea nemoralis; assembly: GCA_014155875.1. NCBI lineage: Eukaryota > Metazoa > Mollusca > Gastropoda > Stylommatophora > Helicidae > Cepaea > Cepaea nemoralis. The sequence continues at coordinate 278,663 of JACEFZ010000203.1, read as the reverse complement.
GATACATTCTATCATGGGTATGCTAGACAGAGTCAATGCAGCCCAAGCCAAATATATGAATCTTGTGGGAAAACTCACCCTCTTGCCCTACACTCAAAGGCAACTGTGAAACACAAATCATCATCCATATGAGGTTAGGTAATAGAATAGAATACAGATGGCTGATCTCCCTTTGCAAATGCTGTTGTAGAAGGGTGCAGTGTTATATACACTAGATCAGTGGTTCTCAACCTTTTATGGCCCATGCCCCCCTTCACCATATTTTCATAACGTCATTTCCCCCCCCCCCCTTTTCGTATTTCCTACCTAAAAATCCAGCCCCCGCCCCTACACAGTATACGTAATAATGGAAGCTAAATTTAATAGAACATACTAAAACACATCTAGGCGATCACATACAACCTGATTTGTGGGTCTACTTACTTTATAAATTGAATTTTAAAAGGGTGAGACGTACAGAACCGTACAGTAGGAAGGGAAAAACAATATCAAGTAATCGGTTCTTGTATTACGCGATCTTGAAATAATCTTAATTCCTTCCCCCCCCCCCCCCCCCCCCCCCCCCCCCCCCCCCCCCCCCCCCCCCCCCCCCCCCCCCCCCCCCCCCCCCTAGAAACCCTAAAATTCCCCCCTGGAGGGGGGAATTCCCCACCGGTTGAGAACCACTGCACTAGATCATGGCATCATAATGTCATGTGTCTGGCTCCCTTCCTCACCGCCTTTTTGAAAATTATCCAGTATCCATACCTAGAATTGTCCTGATCATAAGATCAGAAATCAGATTGATTTCTTCTTCTTCTTCTTCTTTTTCTTCTTCTTCTGCGTTCATCCAGAGAGTTTTTTGGGACGTGATTGCATTGTGCCCGTTTACAGCAGAGCTGTGTTCTTGCGCCATTAGGCTGATACATCCGACTTCTGCAGGCATTTATTGACCGGATTTTATTCTCATCAACAGAAAATTTTGAAATGCCTTAAAAGTTGCAAAAAAATATACCAAGCGCAGACTGCCACAGTGATCATAGATTAATCATAAGCAATTTACATAAAGGAGTCTCTGTGGCGAAGTGGTCAAGCCATTTAACTCGGGCTCCGAAGGTTGTGGGTCTGATTCCGGGCTGCGTCCTTCGACTCACGGGTAACATTTTCTGGAGACTCCTGTGGGTCGTCGCTAGAGCTACGGAGTTCGTGCTTTGTGCGATGCTTTCCGCACTGTGGAAAGAGACCAAGCCAAATGGGATGAAACCCTGTACAATGAAGTCGACCCTGTCAACTTTTAAGCGACTTTTTTTTAAATTTACATATAAAATTAAAGAAATTTAAATGTATATCAAGAAACACAAAATTTGATTTATGGGCACTGAAGTGTGAGGAGATAAAAGATAATTCAAAGTAGAAGTAAAGAACAGATTTAATGCATTGTCCGATATGGAAATATTATTTCAAGATGTCAGCGATCAATAGGAAATATTAAAGAAATCAGTCAACCAATCTGCAAAAACAACTATCCCAAAAATAAAGATGATGGGAAGCAAGAAATGGATGACAAAAGACAACTTAAATCTAATGGATATAAGAAGAAATAACAAACAAAGTCATGAAAAATGTGAATAGATTCACAGGAAAATTAGGAAACTTTGCAAAGAGGCAAAAGAAGCATAGCTTAAGGAAAATTGCAGGGAAATTGATAACCAACACAACACCCATTATACCACATCAATGCACAAAAGAATAAATGACATCACTAACAAAAGAACCCACTCATCAACAGGTTGCCTAAAAACCAAAGATGGCAAAATCATAACAGAAAAAGATCAAATCCTACATGTGAGGTCAGATTATGTGAAAGACCTTTATGATGATACAAGTATGATATTCGGAATAATGATGAAGGATCATCAATTTTTAAGATGGAAGTACAGAATGCTCTTAACCATATGAAAACTGGCAAGACTCCGGGTCCAGATAACATCACAACAGAAATTATCAATGCCTTAGAAGAATATAGAATAGACCAGGTCACCAGACAGCTCAACGCATTATATGATACTGGAGATATACCTCCTGAATTATGTAATTCTATATTTATTGCAATCCCGAAGAAATCAGGAGCCATGGAATGTGATCAACATTGAACAATTAGTATAATGAGCCACATCACAAAGATTTTGCTGAGAATTATCATGCAAAGAGTTCGGAAGAAAATACAACCCGAAATAGAAGAACAACAATGTGGGTTTGTAGAAGGAAAGGGTACAGTATATGATGTGTATATGCTGCGAACAGTTATTGAACGTGCTATAGAAGTAAACAAGGATATACATCTTTGCTTTATTGACTACACAAAGGCTTTCGATAGAGTTAGACATGTCAACATGGTAAATATGATTGCAGATCTACAAATTGATGGGAAAGACTTTAGACTTATAAATAACATATATTGGAAACAACAAGCTGCCATAAGGATTGATAATGAAGTTGGACAATATCAGCCTATAAAGAGAGGTGTGAGAGAGGAATGTGTAATGTCTCCAGATCTTTTTTTCCTTGTACACTGAAAATATTTTCAGAAATGTAGAAGATTTGAAAGCAACCATCATTGGAGGATGGAACATCAACTAACATTAGATGTGCGGATGATACAGTATTGATTGCAGACAATGAGCAGGATCTGCAACATTTAGTAGATGCGGTTGCTACACACAGAGAACAACTAGGGTTAGAATTAAATTGAAAGAAGATATCAATTATGGTCGTCACTAGGAAAGAGGAAATACCACAATGTAATTTACAAGTAAATGGGAATATTCTTGAGCATGTGAATCGGTAGAATTATCTCGAAAGTCATAGCATCTGATGGGAGATGCCTTGAAGAGATTAGAACAAGAATCGCCATGGTGAAAGTAGTCTTTTGCAAGATGGAAAACATACTGACCAATAAAAAGATATCTGCAAAGAGTGTTGAGGTGCTACGTAGAGCCTGTACTTTTATATGGATGTGGACAATGAGCAGACAGACAAGCTGGAAAACATCTGATGCCTGTGGAAATGTGGTTTATGAGGAAAATGCACATAATACCATGGACAGACAGAAAAACCACTGACCAAGTACTACAAGAAACAAATGAAAATTGTAAACTGATTAGAGAAATTAGACGTACACATACATGGCATGGTTGAAACAGGAAGACTGAGCTGATCCACGACTCTGATGATCGAGTGAGATGGCAAAATATGACTGCCCATGCTTATCGGTGTGGCACATGATGATGATGATGATATATATATATATATATATGGTGGTATAGTAGTTCGTGCACTTACCTGCCAGGGCAGTGTTGTGGTTAAATATGCAGCAGAGGTAGGATTATATTCTGACCAGTACAGGTCGACCCAGCCTCTTAAAAGTGCTTACCAGCTTTCAGAATTTTCTGGGCGTTGGCAAGATGAAACTACAGTGAAGACAGGCTTCATATGCCATGACCTAAAATATATGAATGCCTAACACTTACATCCCAATGGCAGTATCTGTCATGGCACTACCCATTTCTCAAAGCTGGGTCAGTCACCTAAACAATGGTATATACATTTATGTTCACGTGTCAAAGTCTATTTACCCCAGTTCCACATACCTGGATTTGTAAATGACTGTTCAGCATGTGTTATCTTCCCAGTCCTGATGGTTCATCTATATTCAGTTGCGTAGGAAAAATACACGTCACAATTTCTACTTTTATTTGTTTGCTGATTAAAAATGGTTAAAGGAAAGAGGTGGCTTCATTGTACTGGGTTTGCTCCCATCTTGCTCAGTCTCTGCACAGAATGGCAAGCCGCCATAGAATAATGAGAATATTCCACAAACATGAACTCCCAAGGGTCTCCAGAAAAATTGAAGTCATGGTCTGAAATGTGCAGTCTGAAAACAAACCAATGACCTTCACAGCACAAGGCAGACAGCTGGACCACCTGGCAACAGAGACTACCCTGACATTAGAGTCAGAGATGTTTATGTGCCAGTTTTCTTCAGTGCTCACATCTTGCAAACTGTCAACATTTGTTTACATGGCCAATGTCAGACATGCTGGCAGCAAACTTGGGTGGAAACTGTGTACAGCCTGAAGTTAGGAACATTTACACAACAACAGTTACCCTGGGTTAAACCTGTCTACACGTTGAAGTCAGACACACTGACAGTTACACTGGATGGAATATGTCTATAGACTGAAGTCATACACACTGACAGTTACACTGGATGGAATATGTCTATAGACTGAAGTCATACACACTGACAGTAAAGTTGGATGGAATGTCTATAGACTGAAGTCAGACACACTCCCAGTTACACTGTTATTACTGGACTTCCAGTAATAAAATTTCCCCTGGTCTCTGGGTAGTGAGATGAGATGCCCGTGTGTATTGTTGCGCACGTAAAAAATCCCTTGGCATTTGGAAATTGAAAAAGAGTAGCCTAACGGCGCTGCCCAGGCAAAATTTCGAGTTAAAAATCTACCCAAAGTATTTCAGTATCCTCGCCGATGCAACGGAGTTCGTGGATTGAGCTCAGTTTCTCCAGACTCAGGTTTGAGTTAGGAGGAAAACGGAGCACTTATGGGTTAAACCGTGTGCCGTGATGTTGATCCAACGACTAAACTAAACTAAACACTGATAGTTACACTGGATAGAATGTCTATAGACTGAAGTCAGACACATTGATAGTTACACTGGAAGGAATGTGTACAGACTGAAGTCAGACACACTGATAGTTAAACTGGAAGGAATGTGTACAGACTGAAGTCAGACACACTGACAGTTACACTGGAAGGAATGTCTATAGACTGAAGTCAGACACACTGACAGTTACACTGGAAGGAATGTGTACAGACTGAAGTCAGACACACTGACAGTTACACTGGAAGGAATGTCTATAGACTGAAGTCAGACACACTGACAGTTACACTGGAAGGAATGTCTATAGACTGAAGTCAGACACACTGACAGTTACACTGGAAGGAATGTCTATAGACTGAAGTCAGACACACTGACAGTTACACTGGAAGGAATGTCTATAGACTGAAGTCAGACACACTGACAGTTACACTGGAAGGAATGTGTACAGACTGAAGTCAGACACACTGACAGTTACACTGGAAGGAATGTCTATAGACTGAAGTCAGACACACTGATAGTTACACTGGAAGGAATGTCTATAGACTGAAGTCAGACACACTGACAGTTACACTGGAAGGAATGTGTACAGACTGAAGTCAGACACACTGACAGTTACACTGGAAGGAATGTGTACAGACTGAAGTCAGACACACTGACAGTTACACTGGATGGAATGCCTATAGACTGAAGTCAGACACACTGACAGTTACACTGGAAGGAATGTGTACAGACTGAAGTCAGACACACTGACAGTTACACTGGATGGAATGCCTATAGACTGAAGTCAGACACACTGATAGTTACACTGGAAGGAATGTCTATAGACTGAAGTCAGAAACACTGACAGTTACACTGGAAGGAATGTGTACAGACTGAAGTCAGACACACTGACAGTTACACTGGAAGGAATGTCTATAGACTGAAGTCAGACACACTGACAGTTACACTGGAAGGAATGCCTATAGACTGAAGTCAGACACACTGACAGTTACACTGGAAGGAATGTGTACAGACTGAAGTCAGACACACTGACAGTTACACTGGAAGGAATGTCTATAGACTGAAGTCAGACACACTGACAGTTACACTGGAAGGAATGTCTATAGACTGAAGTCAGACACACTGACAGTTACACTGGATGGAATGTCTATAGACTGAAGTCAGACACACTGACAGTTACACTGGAAGGAATGTCTATAGACTGAAGTCAGACACACTGACAGTTACACTGGATGGAATGTCTATAGACTGAAGTCAGACACACTGACAGTTACACTGGAAGGAATGTGTACAGACTGAAGTCAGACACACTGACAGTTACACTGGATGGAATGCCTATAGACTGAAGTCAGACACACTGACAGTTACACTGGATGGAATGCCTATAGACTGAAGTCAGACACACTGACAGTTACACTGGATGGAATGCCTATAGACTGAAGTCAGACACACTGACAGTTACACTGGATGGAATGCCTATAGACTGAAGTCAGACACACTGATAGTTAAACTGGAAGGAATGTGTACAGACTGAAGCCAGACACACTGACAGTTACACTGGATGGAATGCCTATAGACTGAAGTCAGACACACTGATAGTTAAACTGGAAGGAATGTGTACAGACTGAAGTCAGACACACTGACAGTTACACTGGAAGGAATGTGTACAGACTGAAGTCAGACACACTGACAGTTACACTGGATGGAATGTCTATAGACTGAAGTCAGACACACTGACAGTTACACTGGAAGGAATGTGTACAGACTGAAGTCAGACACACTGACAGTTACACTGGAAGGAATGTCTATAGACTGAAGTCAGACACACTGACAGTTACACTGGAAGGAATGTCTATAGACTGAAGTCAGACACACTGACAGTTACACTGGATGGAATGTCTATAGACTGAAGTCAAACACACTGACAGCTACACTGGAAGGAATGTGTACAGACTGAAGTCAGACACACTGACAGTTACACTGGAAGGAATGTGTACAGACTGAAGTCAGACACGCTGATAATTATCTTTGATGGAATGTCTATAGACTAAAGTCAGACACACTGACAGTTACCTTGAATGGAATCTGTCTATACACTGAAGTCAGACACACTGACAATAAATGTAGATGGAATCTGTCTATATGCTAAAGTCAGACGCACTGACCTCCAAGCTAAAGAAGTACATAAACAAGTGTGACACACTCCCTTGAACAGAGGAACGAAGATTACAAATTCTCCCCAGGTTTATGATGGCATAATAACAAATAGTTTAGTTTCTGTGCAAGTGAAGACTTAACAAAAATCAAATACTGCCAAACATGTTTAATAACATTCTCGCAGTTAAAACAAAATTATCCTCAAATGTGGAACTCCCACTAAATAATATGAAAATGAGACATAATAAATCTTAAAGAGGAAACATGAATGTCAATATAATTAATATATGCCCAGAAAAATACAGCAAGAATATGTAGAATTGAAGAATACATAAAATTCATAGAAAGTCTGAGGCTAATAAAAAAAGTACTGAAAACAACAAAAAACAGCCAAATTTCTGATGGTTGAACAGATTGTTAAATCATCAGAAATTTGGCTGGAAAAACAGAAAAACTGAATATACAAAAAATTAATGTGATCATTAAAACAATATGGCAAACAGAAGAATGTGGAGACACCACAGATTGACTCTACTGAAAAGCATGAAAAAGCATGCACTAACTCATCAATAAACCAAAGTTTAACACCACAATCTCAGAGTCAACATAGTTTTATTCTAAATTTGTTACACAACTGACTGACTAACATACTACTTTAAAAGGCATTCTGCATATAATAACATAGAAATGATACCAAGTGACAGAAAGTTTCTCTGCAGTGATAGTATTACTTTAGCTATATAAATTAGCAAGTGATGAAACTGTGTAACAGTGTTAGTTTAAGTAACTCAATGACACTGATACACAAGGCACTACAATTAGAAACATTGTACACAAATGTTGATGTTCACGAGCAAAAGTGCGGACTAGGATCCTGAATTCATTCAAGAGGAAATTGTATCATTTTATGTAAGATTGTCTCACCTTTTTATGATTTTCTTTCCTTCTTTATGATTGCATATACGTATATATTTTAACGAGTTCTTCATCTATATTTCACAATATTTATCAATGTAATATTTTCAATTTGCTTTAATACTTAATATGCTGTTTCTCTCATTGATCGTCTTGAAATGTATTATGAAATCTCTGTGTTAATTTGCGTTTTATATATATATATATATATATATATATATATATATATATATATATATATATATATATATGCATATCCTTTTACAGGACATTGCTGTCAACATCAGCATCTTTCAGCTGATTGTTGATTTCTTGGCAAGATTACGCTCAGTAGTTTGCCATTGCTTTCTGAGCGGCAGGCTCACATACCCCGTAAGTTACCGACGCGATATGAACCACTGCTGATTCTCACCGTTGTCACGTTACTTACGGGAGTATACGAGATTACGGAGAAAAGTCGCTAACCTCTAGGCCAGGAAGCCGGCACAAGCTTCCACACATACATAAGAGACTGGATGCACAGAGACTAGATGGCTGTGACAGGGAAGCATACATCAGAGACTGGATGGCTGTGACAGGGAAGCATACACTTGAATATTTCTTGATTGTTTGGGGGGAATTAATCTCATAAGCATGAAATGGGCACAAGATTGATCATGCCAATAAACATATGGGATTCCATAACATATTTCAGGGCAACAAATGAGAGAAAACAGCAAATTAATAAAGGCCGATGGGCAAATATTACGTATATAAAATGGTAGATTGAGTAAATGGATACTGCAACAACAACAAACTTCAATAACAGGAACCTGCTGAAGGTCTATGAAGTGATGAAGTGTTAGGACCGTCATATATGTCAGGCCTGAGTGCACAAAGGAATACATGACCAGTCTTCACACCCACCCCACCCCCAATCCACAGAGGGGTTATAAGAGGACATGTTTTATCACATCATAATCTCAATACTTATAACGAGACAATACTGTGAAATAGTGAACATCATGAGGGAGTTTAAAATTGGAGGCCAAAATATCCATATTGTGAGTTATATTGCCGAAGTCATTTTAATAGCAGAGCGAATGTAGTCTGTAAAATAAATTCTTGGAAAGGTGCCGAAGGACAGGACTATCATTAAAAATGAGCAAAAATGAATGCATAGTGTTTCCAAGAAAGCACAAATTCTAATGATATATATATATTCTTCAGTCTGCATTACTGTGTCATGATAAGCTGTCAATGTTACTTGAACGAGCCCGCAGGAGAACATTGGCAATAGTAACCAAGCCAGGGACCCTTCAGAGATACTGGGCCTATGGTAACAACCTCGTGTTGTTATTGGCCAATCAGCACTGGACGGGGGATGTGGTCAATGACCAATCAGCACTGGATGGGGGATGTGGTCAATGGCCAATCAATACTGGACGGGGGATGTCGTCAATGACCAATCAGCACTGGACAGGGGATGTGGTCAATGACCAATCAACACTGGACGGGGGGTGTGGTCAATGACCAATCAGCACTGTGACGGGGGAATGTGGTCAATGATCAATCAGCACTGGATGGGGGAAGTGGTCAATATCATGAGACCACTGTTACTTCCCAGGACATTTCCTGGTGTCCATTTTAGGCCGGGTCAACCTGGAGCTCAGGTTCATTTTTTTAATCTGCCCCAATGGAGATTTGAACACATGACCCCAGGACTGGCAGGCTGGACACTGCATCACAGTGGCTGTCTCTATGTTTAGTCATGGCAAATAATCCAACATGTGATCATGCTCAGTATGTAAGCTACAGAGTGACATCTGACAGAAGATGTGACATGAAGTCAAGAAAAGAATCACTATATAAGGATTCTTCCACAAGGAAATAGATCAGTACTTTGGTACAATACAGTACTTCAGTATAGATGAGTACTTCAGTACAGACCAGTACTTCAGTGTAGACCAGTATTTCAGTACAGACCAGTACTTCAGTATAGACCAGTACTTCAGTTTTGACGTGAATGTTCGACGAAAAGTACTGAAATTATGAAGAAATTGGAGGCAGTAGAGAAACAGTTTTTCAGAAGAATGTTAAGAATATTGTGGACAGAGATGAAAACAAACCTCAGGTACTGTGTATACCTAAACAAAGATTTTTTGCATCTTATATTTTTTCTGTATATAAAGAAGACCTTACATTTGTATTTTATTGCATATCTCAAATACACTACATTACTTTGAGTAATTCTAAGTGGAACATGTAATATGTTTACTTCCCATGGCTTACATTTTACAAATATATTCATGTTACATCAACTACAGTTGCTGTATGTTACATACATTATGGTTGTCACAGCTTCTTCACAAATGGAAGCCCAACATAAACTGAAGGTTACATGAATTAATATTGCTGGTTACATGTGGCAGGTTACATTCTGCTAACAGGAGAAATAATAATGAGAAGACATAAGAATATTAGATCACACGTAATAATCAAAGGATCAATATAATGATTGCACCAGATAGTAATGTAACAAAAGTCATGTATGATTTTAACAATTGATGTACAAACATTGACAATAAATAACTACAAAGCAATACATTGTATGTTATTCATAATGTAAATAATTATATAACATCATAATTACAATTAACAACATATTATTTAGTTTAATTAAAGTGAAAACTCCATAGCCTGATCGTAAATTGCATTTACCAATCGAATTCACTTTACAAACATCTGTTATTAGCAATTAAATGTCATTTACAATTGAAATTATCTCCAAATCTAAAATTGTACAGCTTTCATCCAAAACTGCCAACAGTTGTAATTTTATACATAATCAAACATTTCAAAACACAAGCCACAAACAATATGTTGCAAGATTTATTGCCTGGCATATTTCGCTGCATCTCGTCAGGTGCATACTGCAGAGTGGTATGTCATATTAATAGAATAAATGAATAATACTTCAGCTGAAACAATTAAAACACAGACACAGATATTGTTCGAATGTGGAACATGTTATCCTCACGGTAATTTCAAATTTACAACAAACTCTTTCTGTTTGCACAGGACTGGCTGGAACTGCCTATTTGCTAATGCCTCTCTATATTTGAGCAATTATTTATTGTTCATCGAATACAGTATACGAAATGCTTTTTCTTTGTTCACTCTATGACCACATTTTATTAGAGGTGTTGAGAAATTGACAATGACAGCGTTTTAGAGCCTTTCAACTGCACAGGGATTCCTAAAGGCAATAAATAGTAGAAACAAATTGTTTTTGGAGTCTATGTGTTTAAACCGACTAAGGGAATGCATAGTTTTGAATAATCATACATAACAAAAACCTAAATAATTTCATGTGCACATGATCTGTCATGTTTACAATTAAATTAATTGTCTCTCTAACTGCAAGGTTGTGAGTTACATTCTTCTATCTGCAGAAATAATGATATGCTGGATTGCATGTAATAATCAAATGATAAAACATCTCATACAGTACCTCACATTATAAATGTTAATGGTATTTGCTTTTATCTTCAATATCATATACATATTATAATGAAAGAACAACAGCATACACTGGCCTAATGGTTTCTTTCTTGTCTACCTGGAAATATGTCTCTTGTCATTAAGTTAACGTCCTAATGTTAATATTAACGCATAAACAAGACAAATAATTCTGGATAACCAGTGACAAACAGACTCTACTTTTTTGATTGTGGGAATGATTGGAAACAATATAAATAACAAAACTTACTTTGACATTACCATAAATATTTCTCACTTGCATACTTTACATTTGTATTATGAACCTTCACAGATTAAACATAACAGTGGATCTGGACAGACAGAATGGCACACCCTGGCACAAGAGACAAAACTCCAATGCTCCACAATGTTTTCTCAACTGGCAAGTACCAGACGATAACCAAAACTGTTGTCTTCAGTATGCCAGTGGACAGACAAAACAAGTATACCTGCTACATGAAATATACAAGTTACTAGGTTTGCATAATGAAGAGACAAACACAGGGTTGTACAATGTATTGCCTGATATAGCTCACAGTAAACTATGCCAGGCAATAAATTGTTAATCGTACTGTTTGTGTCTTCTTCTTCTTCTTCTTGTGTTCATCCGAGAGTTTTTTCAGATGTAATTGTGTTGTGCCTGTTTACAGCACAGCTGTGATACTTGCGCCTTTTGGCCGACACATCTGACTTCTGCAGGCATTTGTTGACCGGGTTAACCTTCCTGGGTGTTTGTGTCTTCATTATTCAAATTCACTACAGGAAAACATTGTTTTGGTTTACTTGGGGTTGTTAAGCTTGTTTCTATGTGAAACACATTTTTGCGAATTTGATTAGTTCTGTTGTCCGTTTTAAAATGTAAAACAGTACAATGTTTTCTGAATGAAGTATTCTCAGACAGGAAACTTGAACATGTCAGAAACTGGCATGAATTATCAAGTTTAGACAATAACACTTTATATTCTTTTAATTGCTACACATGTCACACACATAAGTTTACATTTAATTAAATCAAAAACTAGTAACAATTATTTCAAAACACCAACACCGCACATAAATTTGAAAAACAGTAATAATGGTTTCTATACACTAATAACACACATAAATTTGAAACACAATAACAATAATTTATTTACATTGATGGTACATACATGTTTGAAATACAGTAACAATAATTTCTATATTCTGATGCCATATATAAATTGAAAATACACTAACAATGATTTCTAAATTGCAAGACCATATCAATAGTCTACACGAAGTGTGTAAGAAACATAACATGAAAATTAGCACCAGTAAAACAGAAGTAATGACTATAACCAAAGAAGAAAAAACAATAAAGATTCATCTAAAAGAACATCCCCTGAAACAAGTAAAATGCTTCAAGTACTTAGGAAGTATATCATCATCAAATGGCAAATCAAAAGACGAGATCGAAAATAGATACCATGAGGCAAATCAACTTGGACAAATGGCACCAATACTAAAGAACAAACATGTATCAATAGTTACTAAGAAAGCACTCTACAACACAATCTTCCTACCAAATCTATGCTACCAATGCCAAATCTGGACAATGACAGAAAAGAGAAAAGAAAAATCACAAAAACAGAAATGAGATTCCTGAGAAGAATACTCAATGTATCAAGAAGAGAGAAAATCAGAAATGAAGAAATCAGGGCTAAAGTGGGGGTTACAGTAGCGCTAGATTTTATAAGAAGGCAGCAAGTCAAATAGTTTCTCCATTTAACTAGGTTACCAACTAACAGTATATCACAACAAACAAAGATGTACAGACCAGAGGGAAGCAGAAGAAGAGGCCGACCACGTAAACGATGGACAGAGGGAATAGCAGAGTCCATGGAAATCTTGATACATGAAGACCATAAGCGGGCACTCTCCCGCTGTTTATACTTCACCTTGACACTGCAAGATACAAGAGGAACAAGATGAGATAAGAACACTGATGGCATACTGAAATGTTAAAAACAGTAAACAGTGGCTTCTAAACATTCATGTCACACAGAAATCTGTAATACAGTAACAATGATTTCTACACATTCATGTCACACAGAAATCTTAAATACAGTAACAATGATTTCTACACATTCATGTCACACAGAAATCTTAAATACAGTAACAATGATTTCTACACATTCATGTCACACAGAAATCTGTAATACAGTAACAATGATTTCTACACATTCATGTCACACAGAAATCTTAAATACAGTAACAATGATTTCTACACATTCATGTCACACAGAAATCTTAAATACAGTAACAATGATTTCTACACATTCATGTCACACAGAAATCTTAAATACAGTAACAATGATTTCTACACATTCATGTCACACAGAAATCTGTAATACAGTAACAATGATTTCTACACATTCATGTCACACAGAAATCTTAAATACAGTAACAATGATTTCTACACATTCATGTCACACAGAAATCTTAAATACAGTAACAATAATTTCTACACATTCATGTCACACAGAAATCTGTAATACAGTAACAATGCAAAATAAACAACAGTTCCTTGGAAATTAAAGGAATCTTCTTCGTTCTTTTTACACTACTTCTAGTAGTGCTGGACTTAATTTTGTGTGTGGATTAGCTTTACCTTTTAACAGTGTCCTTCGCCATTAGGCGAACCCACATCGACTTCGGAGGTACTTGTAATTAACATCCCCAAGTCAAGGATGACAGATCAACATTTTAGTCCAACTGTCCAGTGTAGGGATTGAATCCCTTTACCTCCGCATCAGTACACCGGATATTTAAGATCACGAGTTCTTATCCATGCGGCCATGCTGATCTACTTCATTCTTCTTTAGGCCTACAGTTTTTGCCGTGAAGCATTTGCCGATAGGAGGCAGATGAAATTGTCTGTGTTTCGCTAGTCTTGTTGCTTATTCGAACAACATATTGAATTTCTTCAATGTCTATTTCACACCATCTAGCCAACTTTGTCTGGGTCATTGTCTTGCCAAGTATCCCGCTATTCTCACGCAGAACACTGTAGCCGCTGGATGATCTTGTTCCATTCTAACTAAATATCTAAACCATTTAATTCTTTGGTATTCTAAAGTCAGTAATAGCAGTTATCCTTACACTCGTTCTTAGTTTCTCATTTGCCTCTATCTCTTTTTGCTTTTCCAGCTGCATTTCTTATGCATCTCATCTCACAAGACATGATTTTACACCTGTGTGTTTCTAGGACTGTTCATGTCTGGCATGATTAACACAGCGTTGGGTGAGACAAATAAAGCGTCTATCAGCATTTCTGGAAGTAATGGAATGAGTTCATACGAATGCAGCAATTTAGACACTTCCTCTTATCAGCAATTGCAGTTTATGAAATGACAAATGACTCCGTGGATTGTTTCCCAGGTAAGAACAAGATGATTCTAGACAACCTTTACAAACAACATGGACAAGGCTGAGCCAGCAGCCAACCCTGTAGTCATGGATAGTGCTAGCATCATTCCAGCTCCTTCCAGATGCTCGTCACGCACACCGCTGAAAAATGTATCGTAACAATCAATTATTTTAATACATTTTCTTATTGAAAACAGGACTAATAAACTTTGCAGAAATGTGATTCAAAGAATAACAAGATCAATAACCAATTAACAGTTAAATATTAAGATGATGTGCGGCAGTAAAAATATTGATTTTTGGCTATTTTTGGAATAGTTTATTTTTAGACACCTTATCATGTCTTCTTTCAGATTTGGTACTTGTTTTTGTTTTAAAACTGTTATTTTAATGCAATATTCATATTTTACTGAACCCACCCTGAGTGTCAAACTGTCTACTTATTGAAAATTGTTACAAAATTGACGGTTTTCAAATCCTAGCAACGATGTCTCTGCGAAACACTACAAACACATGTCATACATCATTGTAAAGGTCATGATCTCCCCTAATTGTTCGTGAAACTCTGAGTTTCTGTAATAGGAAACTCTTATGTGAACAACAGTTTGTTTTGTATCAATAATCTTCCGGAAACTTCCATATATGGAAAACCTTATGAAACGGTAAGCAATGCACGATCCCCGATGGCTGAAACTGATCACGTGGGTTTCCAAGATGGCCGCTTTGCGATGTTCACACTTCCTGACGATTCACAAACATCACGAAATATGGAAGAGAAGTCAACATTTTAGTCCAACTGACTGGTTTAGGGTCAGCACACTGGATGTTTATGAACGAGCACTCTTATCCATTCGCCATCCTTTCTTCCAGGTTAAATGTCTGCTCAAAGCTGAGGCTGCAATGCCATGCTCTCAATACTATTTCACCACAAAGAAAACTACAAGTGCTTGTCCATTCCTCAGTACTGTCAGAGAAGTCAGAGGAGACATGCTGTCTACCTCCAGGATCGGGCTCTTAGATAGACGTCTACTAAAGGAGACATGCAGAACCAAGACAAGTGTGTTTGAGGTGGGAGTTTGTTTGAGGCGAGAGTTAGTTTGAGGCGTGAGTTAGTTTGAGGCGTGAGTTTGTTTGAGGCGTGAGTTTGTTTGAGGCGTGAGTTAGTTTGAGGCGTGAGTTAGTTTGAGGCGTGAGTTTGTTTGAGGCATGAGTTTGTTTGAGACATGAGTTTGTTTGAGACATGAGTTTGTTTGAGAGTTTGTTTGAGGCGTGAGTTTCTTTGAGGCATGAGTTTGTTGGAAACATGAGTTTGTTTGAGGCATGAGTTTGTTTGAGACATGAGTTTGTTTGAGACATGAGTTTGTTTGAGACATGAGTTTGTTTGAGACATGAGTTTGTTTGAGACATGAGTTTGTTTGAGACATGAGTTTGTTTGAGACGTGAGTTTGTTTGAGGCATGAGTTTGTTGGAAACATGAGTTTGTTTGAGACATGAGTATGTTTGAGACGTGAGTTTGTCTGAGGAGAGAGTTTATTTGAGGTGTGAGTTTGTTTGAGGCGTGAGTTTGTTTGAGATATGAGGTTGTTTGAGGCATGCATTTGTTATGAGGTGTGATTTTGTTTGAGGTGTGAGTTTCTTTGAGGCATGAGTTTGCTTGAGGCGTGAGTTTGTTTGAGGTGTGAGTTTGTTGGAAATGTGAGTTTGTTTGAGGCATGAGCTTGTTTGAGACATGAGTTTGTTTGAGACGAGTTTGTTTGAGGCATGAGTTTGTTTGAGGCATGAGTTTGTTTGAGGCATGAGTTTGTTTGAGGCATGAGTTTGTTTGAGATGAGTTTGTTTGAGGCATGAGTTTATTTGAGGCGAGAGTTTGTTTGAGACAAGCATTTGTTTTGAGGCGTGATTTTATTTGAGGCGTGAGTTTGTTTCAGACGAGAGTTTGAGACATGCGTTTGTTTGAGGTGTGATTTTGTTTGAGGCGTGATTTTGTTTGAGGCGAGAGTTTGTTTGAGGTGTAGGTTTGTGTGAGGCATGAGTTTGTTTGAGACATAAGTTTGTTTAATGGTCCTTGCCCCAAAGGAGGATAAAAGGCCAAAGCAGATATGAAACAACAGTTGTTTTAACTGGCATACCATTCATATTCAACTTACACAATAGTTGGTGTTAACTGGCATACCATTCATATTCAACTTACAGTGGTCCAAATGACATGCATAAAGTTCCCAGGTAGCCATTGGTCAGGCCCAACAATGTAATAAGCACAATGGGATAGGCATCATTGTTCAGAACTAACATCATATGTCGTGGTTGAACGTTGCATAGCATCAGTAATGGGATAAATCCAATGCGCAGTATGCAGAAAAACAGCAGCAGACTTGGTCTATGACTACCAGGCTGAAAAATAGAACAGGAAGTGGTGGTACCAGACCTTGTTGGAAATATCTGCTGTCTAATGGTTGGAGTAGTTTCTTGCTATGTGTCTGTGATGTGACAGTGCCATCACATGTTGTAGGCCAGAGAGCAAGGAGGAAAAGATGGCCAGTCTTTCCCTCAATTTGGCAAGTGATGAGCCCAGGCATCATACTCACATCTGACCGTGCTCTTGACAATACCAGAGAACATATATTTTTTATGGTAAGAACTATGGTAACTGATGCCATCCTCATGGAGACTACATATGTAATACTGATGAAACATGCATGTAATGTTGATGAAACTTCTTGTAATATTGATAAAACATGCACTGCACAAAGCACAAACTTCATAACTCCAGCTTCAAATATGTCCTTATTTGATCCATGATTTACTTTCCTGATTTATATTACTGGCTAGTGGTCCTGCCTGTTAATCAGTCAAGCATATGGCGAACAACTTTGTGGAGAATGTCTCCTGTGCAGGAGGCCAAGTCTGGAGTGGAAGTGGTACACCAACTTCTAGAGCAGTGGTTCTCAACCTTTTTTGGCCCGTGACCCCCTTCAACATATTTTCAGAAAGTTTTTACCCCCCTTTCGTATTTCCTCCATAAAAATCCCCCCTCCCCCTATACAGTATACGTAAAAATGGAAGCTAAATTTAATAGCACATACTAGAACAAGTCTATTCATCTACATATAACGTAATTTGCGGGTCTACTTACATTATAAAATGAATTTCAGAAGGGTGAGATGTACAGAACTGTGAAGTATGAAGAGAAAAACAATGCAAAGTAATCGGTTCTTGTATTAACGCAATCTTGAAATAATCTTAATTCCCCCCCCCCCCCCCCCCCCCCCCCCCCCCTGGAGACCCTAAAATTCCCCACCAGTTGAGAACCACTGTTCTAGAGTGTAAGCTGAACTTTTCATCCGATTTGTTAATTTGATGGAGATTAGAATCTTCTTCTTCTTCTGCATTCGTCCGGAATGTTGTTTCAGATGTAATTGTGTTGTGCCTATTTACAGAAGAGCTGCGATATTTGCACCTTTCGGCCAACACATCCGACTTCTTCAGGCATTTGTTGACCGGGTTACCTTCCCGGTACTGTTATACTACTAATACAATACTACATATGCACTTTATAATTCATCGATCCCAACAGCACCATGATCCGCCTATACTGTTAGAATCTCAAACATTATTGATATATCTACTATGAACTTTCCCTAGATTCACACACTTAGTATCAATTCATTTTCACCTCTCCTGCCTCTAAGCTGTCTTGTCCTTCTCGTTGACTACTCTTCTCTTCTCCCTGCTCAATTTCCCGCCGTGTTCACCGGGTCGTTGTTCCCAGCCTTACATGACTGCACATCTTCTGACTGTCTGCTATGTAAAATGCCTTCTGTCAGAATTCTCTGTTTCATATGTGGAGCCATTGAGTTAAGTACCATAAATTTGATTTCATTCTGTTTATTTTTTATTTCACATGATTCCATAATATTATGCTTTAACCCTACCAGACCGCTGAACTGATTTTTCAGTAATTTCCTAATCTGCCACTATACCGCTGTACCCAATTTTCGGTATTTTGCCTAGTCACAAACTAAAAATAACCAACCAGTCGTGGTCAAACCTCATGGTTAGCCATTGCAAATGTCTTCCCCCATAGGTTTGAATTGACTTTGTGTGGTTTAATGCGAAAAAATTCTGTAAATTCCCAATGAAATGTAGGCTGATGAACCAAGCACTTCAACAAGAAAGCGAAGTAGGTCTAGGATTTTCAGTCCAACAGCTGATCGATACTTTGTTTATTCAGACTGGACTGGCACACAAAGGTGGAATATTAGCGCTAGATGAAAGGTAGACCTATTTTCTACAATGTCTCCAAGTTACAAATTATTCTAACCACTTGTTTGCATTAACTAACATTTTTCTATATCAGGTTGGTTTTTTTCCTCTTTAATGCTCAGGAGCCCAGGAAATAGGGACAGTTAGGTTCAGGGCCTCAGGTCTGGTAGGGTTAAAGTAGTCACCATTGTGTCATTTCCGCTGTTTGTGTGTTGTGTTTTCTTGATGTTATTTGCTAATTTACATCATATTATTTGTAACCAGCCGGTCTCCATGGCGAAAGGTTACGGTCGTGATTCATAATCCCATATACCCGGGTTTGAAACACAGCATTGCTGGTTTTTTCTAAAAAAGGTATGGATGCCGGTCGTTCAGAAAGCAATGGCAAACTACTGAACGTAAAACTTGCCCAGGAATCACGAACAGTCAAAATGCTAGGGTTGACTGCTACATCCTGTGAAAGACATGAAGCTACATCCTGCAACTAAATTTTTTAAAATATTTGTAACCGTGTTTTGTAAAGTGGCCCTACACTTCTGGTTATCCAATTGTTTACATTTTCACAGCGTAATCACAATTTAACCCATTACATCTATGTTTGTACCATCGTTATGTAACTTTATTTCTTCACATTAATTAATGCTTCTTCTTCTTCTTCTTTCGTTCGCCTGAAATATGTTTATAACTGCTATGTTGTCTCTTGTATGAATCTGACGGTCTTTTTTAGTTCACTCAGCGGTCCATAGAGTTTATCTTCCACTGTTGTCTCTCTAGGCCAGAAGGTTCGCTAACAACTAACATCTGCATATCTGTCTCTCTAGCATTAACAACAAACTTCACAACATAATACTTACATATTTAACAATAAATGTACTCAGTCGTCCAATGAAGTCTCCAACATTAAACAGCAAAAAGCATACCACTGGAGTGAAGTATGTACCTAAATGTTGATAAAATAATTAAATGAGTTGTTTTTTTCTCTGCATATTTTGTAATATCCTTGTTCAAAGTCAGCTAAGAATACAGCTAAGCTTTTTGTACTTAGAAACGGTCTTTTCAGTCTGTAAGTAAAAAGTTAAATAAAGGACACTTTTACAAACCTTAAGGTGTATTGATATTAGTCTACGGGACACCCTTGGGCAAGGTGGAGTAGCCATTTAGCCCCTCTCCCCCCAAATAAAAATCACGTTTACGTGAAATCATGGAAGCAGGTGGTGGAAGGAGTGTGAGAGCAACCAACAGACTGTTGGATTGTTGTTGGTTATGGTCTGCACTCTGCGGCGATAGGCAGATGATCTCATCAGTAGAGACAATAGCTATGACCATTGACTAGTACAGTCACTGTCCAGAAGGAAAGCAACGGAAAACTTCCTTCTACAAAAACTTGCCAAGAAACCCTAACAACCATGAAAGAAAACATAATAAGAAAGAACTAAACAAGCTGAACAGCGCATATATGCCTTTGAATATAAATGTTATAGACGAGTTCTAAGAATATCTTGGATAAAGAAAATAACAAATGCATCTATAAGACAAGATCTGAATAATGACGAAGGTTGGCTATTAAAGACCATAAAACAAAGAAAATTGAAATATTTTGGTCACTTGAAACGTCATGAAAGTTTGGAGAAAACTATAATGGAGAGGTATATGCCCAGGAAGAGAGGAAGAGGAAGGCCAAAGAGAAGATGGGTGCAGGATGTGGCAGATAATCTCCAGATGGGTGTATCGGACATGGGACATCGTGCTTATCACCGAGAAGTTTTCCGGAAGGTTGTTATGGGAGTGAGGTTCTGCAAAGGACATGCGAGCGAATGAATGAATGAATGAATTAATGAATTAATTAATTAATTAATGCATGCACGCATGATGGATGGATGGATGGATGAAATGAATGACTAAATGAATGACTGACTGACTGACTGACTGACTGACTGACTGACTGACTGAATGAATGAATGAATGAATGAATGCATGAATGCATGTGTGCGTGCATGTGTGCGTGCATGTGTGCATGGGTGGGTGGATGGATGGATGGATGGATGGATGGATTAATGGGTGAATGAATAAATAATTACTGACTGACTGACTGACTGACTGAATGAATGAATGAATGAATGAATGAATGAATGAATGAATGCACATTGAGGAGAATGGTGCAAGATCAATATTGTTATGGACCAAGCAGCACTCAGGTCAGTATCACATCGGCCACCTTTACTTGCCCAGGCATTCCCTGGCATCCATTTTATACGCTGGGTCGACCTGGGAGCTCAGCTCAATTTTTAAACGTCTGCCTTGATGGGGTCAAACACTTAACCAATTTTTCAAATTGCCTTAACTCTACACAAAAATAACATATATATAGTAGAAGGTACCATCTGCTTTCTGGTAGCGCTGAATGTTTAGATGGCCAATCAAACCCAACACCCTACATTGTGCCAACGGCTTCGGTCAGACGAGCACAACTGGGAGGGTGCAAGACCTTATCCTAGTGCAAGAAAATGCAACCTAAAGACTAAATGTTATGGCAGGGCAGACCAGGCCCTAAGCCTTGGTTGGCAACTGGTCAAATATCAAAGCCCCTACAGACAGAGCATTGCTTTCCTGATCCAGCAGCTTCTGCAGCTTGTTCCAGGAGTATTGGTGTTACCTTTCCTCTGGAGTAAACTAGACAGGCCCAGAGAGGGATTATGCTGCATGGGCAACACATGGTCTCTACAATTCAGTTCAGGTTTTATGCTATGGAGAAGTATAACTTCATCCCTTGTCTCCACCATGGATTGTAATTATGTCTTTATATATATATCATGGTGGGTATCCACATCAAAGAAGATAAATGACATCTCTTTCCCTCTTCCAGCCTCTGGGACATGCTTGGGCAAGGTTGAGTACTTGTTTGACCCTACTCACCTAAGTAGAGTGGTAATGTGAAACCAAGTGAGCAAACTGACGCCTTGCCATCTTAACAAGGCTGTTAAAAGAAAACAGACATTACATAGCTGTTTCTTATAGAAACCTTTTTTTTTTCTGCACATCCTTTACAGGACATCGCTGTCAACATCACCATCTTTCAGCTGATTATTGATTTCTTGGCAAGATTACGCTCCGCAG
Organism: Cepaea nemoralis; assembly: GCA_014155875.1. Lineage (NCBI taxonomy): Eukaryota > Metazoa > Mollusca > Gastropoda > Stylommatophora > Helicidae > Cepaea > Cepaea nemoralis. Next base: position 256,637 of record JACEFZ010000203.1, on the reverse strand, counting down.
ATTTCCATTACTTTCTGAGCGACTGGCTCATATACCCCGTAAGTTACCAACGCGGCGAGAACCACTACCGATTCTCGCACAGGTTACTTTCCTCACTTGGATAAACAGGATTACGGAGAAAGACGTTAACCCCTGGGCCAGGGAGACATTTTCCTAGTCAAGGATCACTTACTTGCACAAAACAACACAAGAACTTACCTGTCCACACGTTACTTTCTTTACTGCTAGATTTTATTAGGGAGCAGACGGCAGGGAACACGGAGAGAGTTACTGTAAACACTAGACAGACACTTATACTGTACATCCATATCTGAAAACAGAGACACCATAATTTTACAGTTAGATTTCATCAGAGAACAAACAAGCAGGAAACATGGAGGGTTGCTGTAAACACTAGACAGACACTTATACTGTACATCCATATCTGAAAACAGAGACCACATCATTTTACAGTTAGATTTCATCAGAGAACAAACAAGCAGGAAACATGAAGGGTTGCTGTAAACGCTAGACAAACGTGTATTCTTCTTTTGTCTTTTCTCCCATATTGGTGTATTTTTTTTTTTGCGCTCGCTCGCTTTGAACTCAAGCATAGTCCATACACACTACTTCTAGTAGTGCTGGACTGAATTTTGCATGTGGATTAGCTTTTCCTATTAACAGTGTCCCTCGCCATCAGGCAAACCAACTCCGACTTCAGAGGTACTTGTAATTGGGGGGCTGAGTGGTCTCGAGGTATGGTGTCCGCCTCAAGTGCTGGAGGTCTCGGGCTCAGCCCCCGGTGAGGACCGGGATTTATTTAAAACATCCACTTGGACTTCCAGTAATAAAATTTCCCCTGGTCTCTGGGTAGTGAGATCGGACACTAGACAGACACTTATACTGTACATCCATATCTGAAAACAGAGACACCATAATTTTACAGTTAGATTTCATCAGAGAACAAACAAGCAGGAAACATGGAGGGTTGCTGTAAACACTAGACAAACACTTATACTGTACATCCATATCTGAAAACAGAGACCACATCATTTTACAGTTAGATTTCATCAGAAAACAAACAAGCAGGAAACATGAAGGGTTGCTGTAAACACTAGACAAACGTGTATTCTTCTTTTGTCTTTTCTCCCATATTGGTGTTTTTTTTTTTTTTGCGCTCGCTCGCTTTGAACTCAAGCATAGTCCATACACACAACTTCTAGTAATGCTGGACTGAATTTTGCAAGTGGATTAGCTTTTCCTATTAACAGTGTCCCTCGCCATCAGGCAAACCAACTCCGACTTCAGAGGTACTTGTAATTGGGGGGCTGAGTGGTCTCGAGGTATGGTGTCCGCCTCGAAGTGCTGGAGGTCCCGGGTTCAGGCCCCGGTGAGGACCGGGATTTATTTAAAACATCCACTTGGACTTCCAGTAATAAAATTTCCCCTGGTCTCTGGGTAGTGAGATCGGACGCCCGTGTGTATTGTTGCGCACGTAAAAAATCCCTTGGCAGTTGGAAATTGAAAAAGAGTAGCCTAACGGCGCTGCCCGGGCAAAATTTTGAGTTTAAAAATCTACCCAAAGTATTTTAGGATCCTCGCCGATGCAACGGAGTTCGTGCATTGAGCTGAGTTTCTCCAGACTCAGGTTTGAGTTAGGAGGAAAACGGAGCACTTATGGGTTAAACCATGTGCCGTGATGTTGATCCAACGACTAAAACTAAACTAAAACTTGTAATTTATGTCCCTAAGTCAAGGTCAACATTTTAGTCCAGCTGTCCGGTGTAGGGGCTGAACCGCTTACCTCGGCATCAGCACACCGGATGTCTAAGAACACGCGTTCTGAACCATTTGGCCACGCAGACCTGCTATTTTACAGTTAGATTTCATCAGAGAGCAAACAAGCAAGAAACATGGTGGGGTTATTGTACATCTATTCTTCTTTTGTCTTGTATTCCTTACTGGTGCATTGAGCATCAAACAACTCAGACCCAGCCATCCTATATGTTACTATCTCCTGCAGTTCCATCGAAGTTATCCTCATAACATTCATCTCCGTCTTTAATTCTCCATGTGTTTTTAAGTCTCCAACTATTTCATTTGCCTTGTGTGTTCCAGACAAGGGAGTGTCTAGTTATACTATCCTCAGGTTTTCTCAATGTGTGTCCTATCCAGCGCCAGTGTCTTTTTCTCACCTCTTGATTCCCTGGAATGTTTTTAGTTTTTTCCATGAGCTCTGCGCTGGTAATTCTGTCATATCATTTCAGTCCCACTAACCTATGCAGGCATCATTTAATGAATAACAGACATCAATTCATTAATTCCCCGGGAAGGTTAACCCGGTCAACAAATGCCAGCAGAAGTCGGATGTGTCGGCCTAACGGCGCAAGAACGCAGCTCTGCTGTAAACAGGCACAATGCAATCACGTCTGGAAAAAAGCTCTGGATGAACGCAGAAGAAGAAGAAGAATTCATTAACTTCCGGTAAATATGGTGGCGGGCGGGGGTGATATTTTTTTAACCGCTTCAGTTTCATCTCTTTTATTTATACCAGGATGTTAACCAGAAGTTTCTTTCTTCTCAAGATTTTTGCTGATACTACAAAGTTCTTGCATCTGAGCAAAACCATCCTTGAGTGTATCTTTCAGCATGTGTGTTTACCGATACTATGTTATACGTTGGTTTTCATCACATTGGACCAGCATTTGGGCCTCGTATCGAAGGTGAACAAACCTTGAAGTTGACGGGGTCGGCATAAACCCAGATGGGTCGGTTGTTAAACGCATGAGAAGTTCATGGGCTCATGCTGGAGGGAGAATTGTGAAGGAAGATTCTGGTGCTTTTGCCTTGACCACAAGTAGCCTGACTATAGAAGTCATGGCAGTAAGTAAAGCAATAACATGGCTCGAGACACAGACCTTCACTTGGGCATGCTTCCTTAGTGACTCAATGAGTATGCTCATGAAGACAGAGATGGTTGGATATGAAGACAGTGGTTGGTGTCTCTGGGGTGGTCACGGTTGGCAAAAAATAGTTTCATTTTCATGCCCGGGCATGCTGGCATACAAGGAAATGAGCAGGTTGACAGACTTGCAGGTAAGGCTACTGTGGAGGGTGGACGAGCCATGTACGAGGCTGATATATTGAATGCTCTACAAGAGGTAAGATGTTTGTAAGAACCAAGTGATAACTGTGAATTTACAACCACGGTCAGGCTGTGAGAACAGCAAGTTAGTAGAGGGTGGCCAGACAAGAGCACTATGCAGGAAGCCAAAGAAGATTAATAAACCAACACAAAACAGATGCCCTGAGCCGCCATACGCTGCAAGATTTACTGCGGAAGGGATCCAAGCACTTATGGGACTTAATGGTTTGATGTGCAATGGGAATGATCTCTCAACTAACTAATCAATGAACAGACAAGTATGGATACTGTATATATATGTCTTCATCATCATTTTAAGGGTAGTACATCATACCTAATTGTGCACTCAACAACTCAGAGATCATTATGTCTGATGTTAGCATGCATTTGTGTAAGGATTACAGTATGATGTTGTGTCAAGGCAAACTGACACAAGATTTGGGGGGGGGGGGGGGGGGGGGGGGGCATCGCTTGCTTTGAACACAAGTGTAGTCCATACACACTACTTCTAGTAGCACAGGACTGAATTTTGCGTGTGGATTAGCTTTCCCTATTACCAGTGTCCCTAGCCATCAGGCGAAACTGATATATTAAGAACATATTTCATAACTGTGGGTTAGGGAATGTGAATGCAGTTTCAGAACCCTACAAACTGGGCAAACGATTTGAAAGAAAACCGCCTTGTGTTGATTTTCACAATGGAGATTCAGTCATTCAGGAAGAAAAGACAAATTACTGAACATAAAATTGCCTATAAAATCACAAACAGCCAAAAATTGCTGGAAATGACTGTGGTAAACTGTAAAAGAACATGCAATAACGTTTATTTCCTCATACTCAAGACCTCTCAGTCCTACACCGTAAGTTATTATAGGTAGTAGACGACAGACAGATTTGCTCTCAATGTGCATCCTAACCAGATAACTACTTGAAGGTCTTTCTTCTAAATACGTGTTTTGTACAACCTGCCCTGGAGGCCATGGTAGCACAGTGGCCAGCATGCCTGCCTGCTAGCCTGGTAGACACGTGTTCTTCTTCTTCGTTCATCCGGAGTTTTTTTTCAGACGTGATTGCGTTGTGCCTGTTTACAGCAGAGCTGCGTTCTTGCGCCGTTAGGCCGACACATCCGACTTCTGCGGGCATTTGTTGACCGGGTTAACCTTCCCGGGAGACACATGTTCAAATCCCAACCTTGGCTGTGATTTTTTTAATTGACCTGTGCTTGAAGGTCAACTCAGCCTAGAGTGAGCACCAGGAAATGTCCTGGGCTGTGGCCAGTATGATACTGACCACATCACCCATCAAGTGCTGATTAGTCTACAAACAGATGTGGCTTGCACCATGTACCCAATACGCATGAAAATGGGTCCATTATTTAGGAATTTATCTGTACATTAGTTTTGCTACAAATAAAATGTTTACCTTTTTAATAATAGCAACAAAATATTCTTTTTTACTCAAGCCTTCAAGATTTATAGAGATATCTTCATTTATTTCTTGCACACTGCTTTCTGTATCAAAGACAAGAGAGAAATATCAAAATTATAAGTTTTCATGTGAAATATCATCATGTTATCATTTAGTGAGTAGTGTTGCACTATTGTGTCAAGTCTGTGGCTCAGCACATTGGACTTCGACAAGCATGTTTTCGGATTTGCCTCCCTAATCTTTGACTGTCCCCAGTCTACCTACAAGGCAGTAGGTTTGTGCACCACTTTGTCAAGTTTGACATGGGAGACCATACCAATAGCTGTGCTACTGTCGGCAGAGCTCTTGAGGTAATCAGAACATGCTAAGACTTTCTTTAACACCACAAGGTTGATACATAGCAGAGATGTGTATGAAATATGAAAGTTACAAACCAAAGATAAACAGCACATGTTCACACCATGAGGTGTGCTGGGTATATGGTGCCAGCTCCATATTTTTAGACCGTACTCGACGGGAGATGTGATCAATATCAAGCCAGGTTAGTTAGTTATCTGTTGGAGTATTGTCCTTGCACTCTAGGACAAGTCCACATGTGCTCAGATCCTCCCCCCAGCATGTGCATCAGCATCCAGCAGCTAACAGTACCAGTACTGTGTTGGTTGATGAGGCCCCCCTCATTTTCCCAATGTTCTGCTCGTGTCTGGCCATGCCAATTCTAACTTCAAAGTCTCTCATTGTGGACAACGATGTGGATTCACTGGCACCAAAGTCCTCCGCTCTCGACATCTCTCTAAAGGTGTAAATAATATAGGCACTATCTATGGGCTGGCCATCTGCAGGGGATGCAGAGCCAGTAAGTTTATCAGCTCGTTATTTCCCTCAACTCCCGCATGTCTCGGAGTCAAGATGAAGGTGACTCTATGTACAACAGACCTCCACAGTGATTCAATCTACTGTCTACTGTTCAGAACCCGCCTCCACCTTTGGGATCATGCTCAATGAACCACATAATACACAAACATGGATATAATTCTGTGATTCCAGCCATATGAAAGCCCCATGTACAGCCATCATCTCCATCGTCATGCTGCTAGTGGTTATAGAGTAGACACCACTGGTTTCTTGAATGCTTTGGTCTGTGGAACATGCCATAAATGCCCATGCACTTCTCTACTGACGTATAACAGATCCATCTGTATAGATAAGCACATCAGAATCATCTGAATGTTCACTGATGAGTCAATGTAGAGGTCAACATGCTCAACGACTGATCAACGACCTCTACATTGACAGCAGCAGGATTCTGCTCTCTGCACCTCCTGTCAAGCATAATGCAGAAGAAGGTACAATTAAGCTCTGGAGGCAAGGTGCTGTCGTCACTTGGAGTGACAGGATCAAATCCCAGTCGGTAACTATAGCTTTCAATTTTTATATTGTCTAGTGCAGTGGTTCTCAACCTTTTTTTGGCCCATGCCCCCCCCCTTTACCATATGTTCAGAATGTCATTCCCCCCCCCCCTTTTGAATTTCCTCCCTATAAATCCAACACCCCTCCCCACGCTTACACAGTATACATAAAAATGGAGCTAAATTTAATAACACATACTAGAACAAGTCTAGACATCTACATAAAACGTGATTTGCGGGTCTACTTATGTTATAAAACAAATTTCATTAGGGCGAGAAGTAAAGAACTGTAAAATTTAGAGGGAAAAACAATATTAAGTAACTGGTTCTTGTATTAATGCGATCTTGAAATAATCTTAATTCCCCCCCCCCCCCACTCCCCTGGAAACCCTAAAATTCCCCACAGGTTAAGAACCACTTGTCTAGTGTGTCCTCTAATCCTTGCTTCTTTCCTCTACTTCTATGAGTACCAAACAATACATGTGTGTTTATTTATAACTAGACAATAGACATGCACACATCTGTTAAAGTTAGCTTTTATATATAGTAATATTTCACTGTGCATTTGTTCATTGGCATTCATAAATATTCAGCAACTGCCCATACAAACTGTTTAATATACTTATCTACAGGCATGCCACTTACCCTGAGTCACCATATAAAACCTTGAATAATCCTGAGAAAAAACATACAATAACATGTCATGTATAACAATTCTTATCTTTTACCATGCTATGAAACAGAGAAGAAAAACTGGTCTGTTACTATTTTATAGAGAAAGAAAACAAATGAACTTATTATAAGATGCATGTGTATAACTTTGACTAGACTTCTCTGTAACTATTTTATAGAGAAAAATACAAACATATAAACCATTATAAGATGTATGTGTATAACTTTGCCTAGACTTGTCTATAACTATTTTACAGAGAAAGATTACATATAAACTGTTATAAGATGCATTTAATTAGAAATTGAGTTGAGTTGAGCTAAGAACCAACATCACTGCACTCAGGACATTCCCATATGTGCTCTGTCTTCTTTTTCAACAGCCAGTGAAGAGTCCCACTACTAATCTTTCCCACCGCTATCTGATTGAAAGTTCTCCTGGTCATCCCTCTCAATTCTGAGATTCGACCAGAACCCCTGCCAATCCCCGGCAATCTCACCCTTTCCACATACAGGTTCTCAATCTGTTCCTCCACCTTCTCCAGCTGGTCCCACAGCTGCACCACCACTTCTCCCTTGCCCATAGCTAATCGATCACCAAGAGGTGCATTCCCTGCCAACCTATCAGCCTGTTCATTCCCCTGACACTCCCGCATGACTAGAAGAACTACTAAACTCTGGTTCCATAAGTAAACTTTCCACAGTTAAAGTTATCTTTTAAAAAATAGTTCTTGCATATCCTTTACTGACATAGCAGTCAACCCATTTTTTGGCTGTTCGTGATTCCTGGACCAGCACCCATACCATTTTGTAAAAAACCAACTTAAGGCGGTCTGCTGCCAAATCGCCCACAGCTGTGTTTTGAACGTGGGTATGCGGGATTACAAATTGCATCCGTAACCCCTTCGCCAAGGAGTTACATAATGTAGTTCTAGATTCGGTGTATGCCAAGAGGGCTTTCAGAAAGGCTGATTTTTTTGGCCCTCGCTAGCTTTGAACGCAAGCGTAGTCCACACACACTACTTCTAGTAGTGCTGGACTGAATTTTACATGTGAATTAGCTGTCCCTCGCCATCAGGCGAACCCACTCCGACTTCAGAGGTACTTGTAATTCACATCCCCAAGTCAAGAATGATAGGTCAACATCTTAATCAAACTGATCGATGTAGGAGTTGAACCCCTTATCTCTGCATCAGCACACCGGATGTTTAAGAACACATGTTCTTATCCATTCTGCCATGCTGACCTACATAAAGGCTAATGAAATATAGGCCACTTGCCGCAGCGGTCACCATGCATTGTTCAAGCTTCTCCTTCTCGTGCTGCTGCTGGAGCATAGGTTCTCAAACAACACATGCCAAGACTCGTTCACGATTGGTTGGATCTTACAGCTTGAGTTGTCAACAGAATAGGGAAGCCAGCTCCACATCAACCCTCCTTAGTCGCCTCTTAAGGCATGCACGGTAAGTTAGGGTTACTAATTTTTGTCTGGCTTTAGGGCCCCAATAACAAATGTTTGATTGTTCAAGGTTAGGACATTTTTTTTAAATTTTACCTGCAGCAGTGCAGTGGCCAGCAAGCTCTCGTGCTGTCCCAGTGGTCACTGCTTCAAACTCACATTGGGACGGATGTTTTATTGACCTGGGCTCCCAGCTTGATCCAGCCTAAATTGGGTACCAGGAACTGTGTTGGGAAGTAAAGGTGGCCGGTGTGGTATTGACCACATCAGCTTCTGAGTGTCTGTACAAATATGGAGATAGCACCATATTCTCAAGGCCTCAAGGTGTGTACTTAGGGACCTTTATTTACTGAACTAATATTCTATGTTAAAATGGGTCCTTTATTTACTGAACTAATATTCCATGTTAAAATGGGTCCTTTATTTACTGAACTAATATTCTATGTTAAAATGGGTCCTTTATTTACTGAACTAATATTCCATGTTAAAATGGGTCCTTTATTTACCGAACTAAGATTCTATGTTAAAATGGGTCCTTTATTTACTGAACTAAGATTCCACGTTAACAAGTATCCTTTATTTACTGAACTAATATTCCACGTTAACAAGTATCCTTTATTTACTGAACTAAGATTCCACGTTACCAAGTATCCTTTATTTACGAACTAAGATTCCACGTTAACAAGTATCCTTTATTTACAAACTAAGATTCCACGTTAACAAGTATCCTTTATTTACTGAACTAAGATTGCATGTTAAATAGGGTCCTTTATTTACTGAACTAAGATTCCATGTTAACAAGGGTCCTTTATTTACTGAACTAATATTCCATGTTAAAATGGGTCCTTTATTTACTGAACTAAGATTCCATGTTAACAAGGGTCCTTTATTTACTGAACTAAGATTCCATGGTAACAAGGATCCTTTATTTACTGAACTAATATTCCATGTTAAAATGGGTCCTTTATTTACTGAATATTCCATGTTAAAATGGGTCCTTTATTTACTGAACTAAGATTCCACATTAAATATGGTCCTTTATTTACTGAACTAAGATTCCATGTTAAAATGGGTCCTTTATTTACTGAACTAAGAATCCACGTTAAAAAGGGTCCTTTTTTTAATTTACTAAGAATCTATGTTGCATCTTATTATTCCCAAATAAAAGCCTGTTTAATCCTGTCATAAAATAAAACAAAAATTCTTACCATAAAATGTAAGCACACATAAGAAATCAGCGACAGCACTGTGATGACTGCAGCAATAAGGAAGTAGACGAGGGCACTACTAATAGCGTCACTGCCGCCGGCAAGTGTCAATATATTCACCACAGACGAGAATGTGCCACCAGCTGCCTATTGAAAATCAAAGTAATATTTATCAAATTTACTCCACAACATTATAATTCACCAATTATTACTTTCTTATATTGTACTGCGAAGCTCCACACATGTTGATCAGCACCTCCTTACATGGGAGCTTCATTAGCGTAGTGACCTGGCGCTCACCATATGTTGATCAGCACCTCCTTACATGGGAGCTACATTAGTGTAGTGACCAGATGCTCACCATTTGTTGATCAGATCAACACCTCCTTATATGGGAGCTACATTAGTGTAGCTGCCACATATCAGTCACTGACACACAGCAGACTGAGAAAGGCTGAAGGGAGCTTCCCTAAAAGATGCACCGAAATGTACAATTATAGAGTGCACAGGGAAACTAGGGAAGCGTCACGAAAAATGTCACGGAGAGAGGAGTTAGACTTGGGCTGCCGTCCAGCTCGGACGCGGTATGTCTTCTGGAGCATGGCTAACAGTCAGTTATGCCGCTCTTTGTGTTTAGCAGTGTGTATGTCAAATGTCAGGTATATTACGTTCCTGTGGAAAGATTGAGTATCAGAAAATCGTCGACCGATTAAAGTCAATGTGCGAGAGAAAGTCTTTGTGGAGTTTTATTCCAGTGGCTGTTTTGGTCTTCAGTTAATCAAGGAAAACTAGAAGGTATCAAATATTATTATTGTTATTATGTCAAACCCTAGATGCATCGGTAGCCTTTACAACTTCACTCCGTGGCAGTAGTGACCAGATGCTTACCATATGTTGATCAGCACCTCCTTACGTGGGAGTTACATTATTGTAGTGACCAGATGCTTACCATATGTTGATCAGCACCTCCCCACATGGGAGAGCTACATTTATTTGTAGTGACCAGATGCTTACCATATGGTTGATCAGCACCTCCTCTACATGGATCTACATTAGTGTAGTAACCAGATGCTTACCATAGTGTTGATCAGCACATCCTCACATGGGAGCTACATTTATTGTAGTGACCAGGATGCTTACCATATGTTGATCAAGCACCTCCTCACGTCGGGAGCATACTTATTGGTAGTGACCAGGATGCTTTACCCATATGTTGATCGCAGCCTCTCACATGGGAGCCTACATTAGTTGTAGTAACCGAGATGCTTACCATATGTTGATCAGCACCTCCTTATCATGGGAGCTACATTAGTGTAGGACCTGCGCTCACCATATGTTGATCAGCACCTCCTTACATGGGAGCTACATTAGCATAGTGACCTGTCGCTCACCATATGTTGATCAGCACCTCCTTACATGAGAGCTACATTAGTGTAGTGACCAGATGCTCACCATATGTTGATCAGCACCTCCTTATATAGGAGCCACGTTAGCGTAGTGACCGCTCACCATATGTTGATCAGCACCTCCTTACATGAGAGCTACATTAGTGTAGTGACCAGATGCTCACCATATGTTGATCAGCACCTCCTTATATAGGAGCCACGTTAGCGTAGTGACCTGTCGCTCACCATATGTTTATCAGCACCTCCTTACGTGGGAGCTACATTATTGTAGTGACCAGATGCTTACTATATGTTGATCAGCACCTCCTCACATGGGAGCTACATTATTGTAGTGACCAGATGCTTACCATATGTTGATCAGCACCTCCTCACATGGGAGCTACATTAGTGTAGTAACCAGATGCTTACCATATGTTGATCAGCACCTCCTTACATGGGAGCTACATTAGTGTAGTGACCTGGCGCTCACCATATGTTGATCAGCACCTCCTTACATGGGAGCTACATTAGTGTAGTGGCCAGATGCTCACCATATGTTGATCAGCACCTCCTTATATAGGAGCCACGTTAGCGTAGTGACCTGTCGCTCACCATATGTTGATCAGCACCTCCTTACATGAGAGCTACATTAGTGTAGTGACCAGATGCTCACCATATGTTGATCAGCACCTCCTTATATAGGAGCCACGTTAGCGTAGTGACCTGTCGCTCACCATATGTTGATCAGCACCTCCTTACATGGGAGCTACATTAGTGTAGTGACCAGATGCTCACCATATGTTGATCAGCTCCTCCATACATGGAAGCTACATTAGTGTAGTGACCAGATGTTCACCATATGTTGATCAGCACCTCCTTACATGGGAGCTACATTAGTGTAGTGACCAGATGCTCACCATTTGTTGATCAGCACCTCCTTACATGGGAGCTACATTAGTGTAGTGACCAGATGCTCACCATATGTTGTTCAGCACCTCCTTACATGGGAGCTACATTAGTGTAGTGACCAGATGTTCACCATATGTTGATCAGCACCTCCTTACATGGGAGCTAAATTAGTGTAGTGACCAGATGCTCACCATATGTTGATCAGCACCTCCTTACATGGGAGCTACATTAGTGTAGTGACCAGATACTCACTTGCTGAACTAACCAAGGATTCAATCACACTTTTGGCCAGATTTTTTAAATAAACCTGGGTCCCCAGGTCGACGCAGCCTAAAATGGGTACTTGGGAAGTAAAGGCAGTCAGTGTGATATTGACACATCACCCACCGGGTGCCGATTGATCTGTAAAAATATGGGACAAGCACCATATACCCATTGCACTTTAAAGTATGTACCTATGCCTCTTTGTTCAACTCATCTTAACTGATTCACTGCCGTGGGCCACTGTATCGTCTGAATGTTGACAGTTCATTATTTGTTTCATTTTGCATATCTTCCCCAATTGTAATGCCCGGTAAATGACATTTTACACCGGAAAAAGGTCTGTCATTTCAAAACACTGGACACAAGGTAGCAAGTATCTCAAATTTGAGCAGAAATGTATTTTAGAAATGGCAATGCCCTCTGCTTTTCTACCTCGCATATTTACATTAGATAATAGTTTTTAACAATTTATTTTTAAAAACTCAGTATTCCTGTCACGACCATGCCATGTGACCAAGCCATCCAGGTATTTACTTCTCTGAAGTAAAGACAGTCAGTGTGATAGTGACACATCACCTACCGCGTGCCGACTGATCTGTACAAATATGGGACAAGCACCATATGCCCATTGTACTTTAAGGTATGTAACTGGGCCTTTTTGTTCAACTCATATGTAATGTTAGTGAGAACTTTCCCATTTCTAATTCTGATCAGTCCACTTAGTTGATATTTTCTTGCTATTTTCCTTGTGGTGCTGTCAAGGTCACTGAGATTTCCATTGTGTCTCACTTCATCCTGTCTCTATGCTTTGACCTGTCAGACATGGAATCCCTGCCAGTAGCTAGACTATCATAAGCATAGCTCTTGCGGCCATTGGAACAATAGGTTGAGACACAATAGAGGGGATGTATTTATATGAGATGCAAGCATCTTCGGTCTTTTTCTTTCTTCTTTCACTCTTTATCCCCCATAAGGCCATAGTTCTTATCTTTTTCTTTCACTCTTTATCCCCCATAAGGCCATAGTTCTGTCTTTTTCTTTCACTCTTAATCCCTCATAAGGCCATAGTTCTTGTCTTTTTCTTTCACCCTTTATCCCCCATAAGGCCATAGTTCTTATCTTTTTCTTTCACTCTTTATCCCCCATAAGGCAATAGTTCTTGTCTTTTTCTTTCACTCTTTATCCCCCATAAAGACATAGTTCTGTCTTTTTCTTTCATTCTTTATTCCCAATTAGGGCCTAGGCCTTCAACCAACTCTTTCCAAGCCTTTCTATCCCTAGCTACCGGTCTCCGTGGCGTAGAGATTACGGATGCGATTCATAATCCCATATACCCAGGTTCGAAACACAGCGATGCTGGTTTTTTTTCAAAAGAGGTATAGGAGCTGGTCGTTCAGAAAGCAATGGCAAACTACTGAACATAAAACATGCCCAGAAATCATGAACAACCATAATGCTGGGGTTGACTGCTACGTCCTGTGAAGGACATGCAACTAAATTTTAAAATCCCTAGCTATCTCATGCAGTTCCAACCTAGCCCTCTCTATATTATTCCTTCCTGTCTTTACTTCTCTTTATTGTGTGTTTTTAGGTCTTCCTCTATTTCCTTTTCCCTGTGGGTTGCAGACACAGGTTTTTCTAACTATACTAATCTCAGGCATTCTCAATAAGCATTTCTGTAGGTACGCATATGTTTGCAAAGAAACAACAAAATAACTGTACCTGCCCAATCATTGCTGACTGTAAATACATAGGTGGAAATATTGTGGACAGACCCAACACAGATCCAGTTAAAACAGACTGCAATCCTGATGGAAAACAAATGAGACAAAACATTAGCAAACCCATCATTTTCTTCTGGGGACCATTTAAATAAAACAATTTCAATTAAAATGTCAAAACAAGGACTTCTTGGTGATTTTTATGGAACAGATTCCTGAACTAATTCCACGACATGCAGATAAACAAATCAAATAATATCATGGAACAAATAAAACATCAATACAATAACTGGAGGACAGCATGGCTGAATGGATAAGAGCACTCACTCTTAGACTTCCAATGTGCTGAAGCTGAGGTAGCGGGTTCAACCCTTACACCGGACAGTGCTGTACTAAATTGTTGATTTCTCATCCTTTACTTGGGGACGTAAATTACGAGTTCCTCAGAAGTGAGAGTGGGTTTGCCTGATGGCTGGGGACACTGGTAATAGGGAAAGCTAATCCACACGCAAAAATCATCCCAGTACTACTAGAGGTAGTAGCATGTGTATGGACTATGCTTGAGTTCTAGGGAGCGAATACCCAAAAATATTAACTTCAGAGTTATCTTCCTGTTGTTCTGTTCTTTTCCTAAGTGTCAGGCAGTGTTAGGATACAAATATTGTTTTGGAATGAGCTCTGGTAAACACGTGAAGCACTGTAGCATGGGTTGCCTCAGGTATACCATTTATCCATCTTTTACAAATGAAATGGATTTAGCTGTGGTAAATCTGTGCAAGTGTAAACAGTTGGAAAACTGCAACAATAAATCTTCATCAACAAACAACAATTAAAAAAACACAATTATACAAAAAAACATGTAAATTACACTAAAGCAAATATTTATTTAGGCATAATAATCATGCATGCATGTGGAAAACAAAGCAAGCAGGATATTCAAATATAACAGGGGAAAACTCCAGACACTGCAATATATAGCCATGGAAAGATGCACGGTCGCATAGGGGTAGGTCTGATATTGCCACATTTGAGATGGAGAAAGGGTACCATGCAACTGTCCTTGTGCACTAAAGGTCCAGTTAAAAATGTACCAAACTGAGAGAGGAAGGGAGAGGAATTGGCAATAAAGATGTAGGTCAAAAGCCTGTGTGTTATCGAAAGCCATTAGGGAACTAAAGAACAGTATCACTGTAACCTACCATGCATGTGGTCAGAGGTGACTCAGGAGGGTAGTGTGAGGCTGACTACTTCATCAGAACACTTTGGATGCAAACTCCAACCAATCATGAACAAGTCTATAAAGGGCTTAGTGTGAGTTGGTTGAGGGCTTATGCAACAACTGGAGATGAAAGACAGGAGAAAAAGAAGGTAGGACAACGATTTTTTTTACACATGTAATTTTGTAAAGCTGACCTACACTTTGTGTTTGCCAACAGTTTCCATCTTTTACAAGGATGGTCTTTTGCTTTCTAATGTCCCTTGCAATGTCAATAGAACTTGTCCTCATTGTCCTTTAGCTTTTTAACTTAGTTAGTTAGTTAGTCGACAGATCATCCTCGTTGCACATCGGACCATTCAGTCCATAAGTAACTTATTGTAAAGAAGTCTTCCAGACCCAGAACCAGTAAATATTTTGATTAAATTCTGGGAGCTGTAGGTTAAAATGTTTACATGCTTCACATAAAACTTAACACTTACCACTCATTTTTTTTAAAAACACTTACCACTCATAACGGTAGCAATCACAAGGGTAACAATGAAGAATGTGTCCTGCCCTAAAATAAATCACAAATTTATGAAATTATGTCCAAGCACCATAAATTCATTCACTGAACAATATAACATTTGAGTAACATAAAACAAATGAGTCTCTTGATCAGATCATTCCTTCTCTTTTTCTATCCACTTTCCCTGGCATGCCTTTAAATGTCAGGTTAAGAAGTGCTGTTACCTCTGAAGTCAGAGTGGGTTCGCCTGGTGGAGATAGACACTGTTAATAGGGAAAGCAAACCCGCTCGCAACATTCAGTCCATCACTACTATAAATAGTGTATATGGACTACGCTTGAGTTCAAAGCGGGTGAGCGCCAAAAAAGTGCTTTCTGGACATGATCTTGATGTGGGCTTCATACAAGGTGGTGTTCATTGCTTCTGCTATTCCATGAATCCACCATTTACAGGGTTTTCCTCCTGCATTGTTTCCATTGTATCTAAATATCAATGCTAGAGAGAAGTCTATGACCAACCCACCTGACTCATTGTAAGTATGTAAGGGACTCTTACAAGCTCTGGGGTGTAGTGGGTATATGGTGCTAGTCCCACAAGTGCACAGACCAACTGGCACTCCATGGCTGATGTGGTCAATATCATGCTGGTCATCTTCACTTCCCAGAACATTTCCTGGTGGCCATTTTAGGCTGGGTTGACCTGGGAAACCCACATCAATTTTAATAAACCTGCCTCAACAAGGATTCAAGCACATAACTACCGGATTAACAGGCAAGCATGCCAGTCCTGTGCTACCACAACTCCCACATGTCATGCTGCCTTACAATAAAATCCATTACTGACAAGATAGCAGACACCTTGTCATATATAAGTTATTGATCCCTGGTAGTGGAATTAGTATACTGTATTTTATATGTGTTATTTCCTTATTACAATTTTCAACTGGCATAGCTTTCTGCTACTTTTAAAGGTACGTGCAAAGATAAATATATCTGTGAAAGAACCTATAAATCCAAAAGATCTGGATACAGGGTCAGATCAAGACCAAGAAAATGATGGATAGACAACATCTAGGTAAACAAACAAGGATATGATATAAACAAGACAACACATCTGGCATTGGAACGCAAGCCTAGACAATCAACATGTCTGCACATAGCGGCAAGTGTGGATTAGGAAAAGATACATCATGCACCTGAGTCTTGACAACAGACAATAAACAACAGACAATAGATTTACATTCTGACACTTGCTTCCTGTTGTCATTATGTCTAAATTTGTCTCTGCTGATCAAAATATTGCATGTTGCACAAATAAAAAATATATATATAATATTGCATCAAAACCTTGCATAAAACAAATGAAGGAATCATGAATGAAAGCCCATTGTTCAACACGAAGACTTATGGCCTTATACAAATAGTACAAGTCTTTTTTTTAATCTAAGACAATTATTAAGAGACTTCTGGGGGTCATCGTTGGAGCTATGGAGTTTGAGCTTTGTGCGACGCTTTCTGCAGGCCGCCCTGCGCAAAGAGATGGGACCATATGAGATCAAGCCCATGCAATGAAGTTGATTCTCTAAGCCCTGTATTAAGATCATGGCAAGAGCGAGGCAGAAATCAGGACAAGAAACACAAATGAAATGTTTTACCAAAAACTGGGACTGAAAAAAACATTGCTAAATACATGAAAAGGTTCATGTTTGGTGATAGCAACATACAACAATATGAAAGATTTTCTCAACTTTACACAACTAAGTTAACAAATAAAACTCACAGTGATCAATTGTTACATATACTCTCTATTACTGTGTGGTGCAGAAACACAACAATGAATAAACACAGTGCGGGTAAAATGCAAACTCTCAAGATGTGGTTATTTAGACAAACAGGTGCAATCTCAAGGTAGGAGAAAGAAACACAATCAAAACGTTTGACAACTGGGACTGAAGAAAACATTACTAAATACATGTACAGGCTAAAGTTGAGAGGACTGACTTCAAGCGCTGGGTTTTACCCTATCTGGTTCGAGTCTCTCCCAACAGAATGACAAGCCATCTGCCAAGAACATCACGCAAAGCATGAACTCTGTAGTTTCAGCAACGATCCCCAGGAGTCTCCAGAAGCATTGCATTCATAGTCTGAACATCTCAGTCCAAAAATGGACACATCTAGAGAGGACTTGAAGAAGCCTCAATGAGTGTACCGTGAAAACAGCACACTGGATGTTGGTGACTCATTACAGCCAAGCCTCAATGCAGAGACAGTGCTTGATGATGATTGTACAAATGTATACATACATTCATACATGGTTCTTCTTCTTCTTCTTCGTTCATCCGGAGTTTTTTTTTCAGATGTGATTGCGTTGTGCCTGTTTACAGCAGAGCTGCGTTCTTGCGCCGTTAGGCCGACACATCCGACTTCTGCGGGCATTTGTTGACCAGGGTTAACCTTCCCGGGGGTTTCTTAGGACGTTTGACTCTCACTGTTGTGGTGTTATCCCCCATCCCAGCTGGTCCATATAGAACAGCAAAAGATCCTGGTCAGCCCTCAAGGGAAGGCAGGGGCAGACCATGGGCATTCCCCGCCATCCAAGGAGGCTTCCATACTTGCAGAGCCGATACATAGCGCTCTGGTACTGGGCTCACCCAAGGAATCGTCACGTCCTGCACATGGCTGCTTAGCCTCACTTCCGTATATTGGGCCTTCCGTTCACCATAGGCTGTTCTTCCGGAAACCAGAAGTATGCAGTCTGCAGATGACATCCACACAGTGAGCTTTCGATTCGGACTTTCCATGTAATGGATTTGCTATCCAAGCAATATTCCGTTTCGTGCCACTCGGACACTTTTCCACCTTTTATGAAGTCCACACAGTGGGCTTTTGATTAGGACTTTCCACGTAATGGATTTGCTATCCAAGCAATATTCCATTTCATGCCACTAGGACACTTTTCCACCTTTTATGAAGCCCACACAATGGGCTTTTGATTCGGACTTTCCACGTAATGGATTTGCTATCCAAGCAATATTCCATTTCGTGCCACTAGAACACTTTTCCACCTTTTATGAAGCCCACACAGCAAGCTTTCGATTTGGACTTTCCACATAATGGATTTGCTATCCAAGCAATATTCCATTTCATGCCTCTGGGTCTTCATGCACCTTTAAATGTCAACCTGTACGCAGTTAAAGTAAGCTGCGGTCAACTTGAGCTTGTTGATATCTCCATAGAGCTTGTCCTCAAATGAAGCAGGTGTGGGCCAAAATATCTTTCTCTGTTCTGCATACGTTGGGCAATCCTGCAGCAAATGTTTTGCTGTCATTTTTCCAGTTCTACAATTACATTCATCTGTATCTCCTATCTTTAGTTTATTGAACAAGTGGTATTTCAGCCTGTTATGTCCTGTGCGGTGTCTGAAGATTGCTACTTGTTCTCTTCGGTCGAGTTTGTAATATGCATCATCCTTCTGATGGCCTGGATGCTCTGATTCCCATTTGGTTCTATAAGTGCTTTTTATCAACCTCTTTGCCTCATTATAGGTTATGTCTATGTCTGGCTGTGGTAGTCGTCCGCCCTCTTTTGCCAGTCTGTCAGCCTCTTCGTTTCCAGGTATACTGCATGCAATGTGATGGGATCCACTGTATTACAACTTTTTTGGATTTCTGGCATAGACCATGGAGTGCTGCTCTTAGGTCAGTTAGTTCTGTGCTGTTATTGCTCTTCAGTATTGAGACAGCTGACTTTGCATCTGTGAAGATAGCTATTTGCTTCTCTTTATTTTCCTCCATCAGGAGCATTTCTGCTGCAGTTTTCAAAGCCTCTACCTCCGCTTTGAAGTTACTTGAAAATTTTCCAGTTGCCATTGAATGTGTTTTTTTCACTCCATTTTTTAAATTTAGGAGAATTCCTCCTCCTCCATTCTCTATTGAATTTTTGGCTGATCCATCTGTATATGCATGGGTCCAATTCCTGCTTGGGTAATGTTCTTTTATGTAGTTTAGGGTTATTTCTCATCTTTCGGTTTCATGCTGAGTGTTCTTTTTCTCAATACCAGGAATGTTTTCTATCATCTCAGGCAGTTGCTGCAGTCTCCAAGCTGGGAACTTGTGTACATTGTGTATGGGCTTGACTGTTGATATGTTAAGTATAGGATGTGCCCTAATCCTTCGTTTTGCAGTTTCTACAAAGTTGCTACGCTTCAGTCTTCCCTTTCCAAAACCATTAAATCTGTTGTACATAGGTTGGTCTGTCAATCTTCTAAATTTTTCTGCTTGTTGCTGGGTTCTGCTATCTCTTCTATCCTGCATTGGTTGTAAACAAGTGATCTTTTCTAGTTCATTAATAGGCATTGTCTTCAGGCTTCCAGTTATGATTCGCATTCCTTGGTTTTGGACTCTACTTATTTTGTTAAAGTTTGACTTAGCTGCTGTTGCCCAAGCTGCAATGCCATATTCCAGTACTGGCCTCACCCGTCCAGTATATAACTTCTTGAGAACTTTCTCATCTGCTCCCCACGTTGTACCAGCAAGCTTTTTCATGATTGCCATTCTCTGCCTTGCTCTTGTTCGATTTTTCTCAACCTGTGTCTTCCATGTCAGGCGACGATCAAAGGTGACTCCGAGATAGTTTGGATTTTCTTCATGGCGCAATATTTTTCCATTCTTCTTCTTCTTCTTCTTCGTTCATCCGGAGTTGTTTTTTCGGATGTGATTGCGCTTGTGCCTGTTTACAGCAGAGCTGCGTTCTTGCGCCGTTAGGCCGACACATCCGATTCTGCGGGCATTTGTTGACCGGGTTAACCTTCCCGGGGGTTTCTTAGGACGTTTGACTCTCACTGTTGTGGTGTTATCCCCCATCCTAGCTGGCCCATATAGAACAGCCACCGGGAAGGTTAACCCGGTCAACAAATGCCCGCAGAAGTCGGATGTGTCGGCCTAACGGCGCAAGAACGCAGCTCTGCTGTAAACAGGCACAACGCAATCACATCCGAAAAAAAACTCCGGATGAACGAAAAAGAAGAAGAAGAAGAAGAACAGCCAGAGATCCTGGTCAGCCCTCAAGGGAAGGCAGGGGCAGACCATGGGCATTCCCCGCCATCCAAGGAGGCTTCCATACTTGCAGAGCCGATACATAGCGCTCTGATACTGGGCTCACCCAAGGAATCGTCACGTCCTGCACATGGCTGCTTAGCCTCACTTCCGTATATTGGGCCTTCCGTTCACCATAGGCTGGTCTTCCGGAAACCAGAAGTATGCAGTCTGCAGATGACATCCACACAGTGAGCTTTCGATTCGGACTTTCCATGTAATGGATTTGCTATCCAAGCAATATTCCATTTCGTGCCACTAGGACACTTTTCCACCTTTTATGAAGCTCACACAGTGGGCTTTTGATTCGGACTTTCCACGTAATGGATTTGCTATCCAAGCAATATTCCATTTCATGCCACTAGGACACTTTTCCACTTTTTATGAAGCCCACACAATGGGCTTTTGATTCGGACTTTCCACGTAATGGATTTGCTATCCAAGCAATATTCCATTTCGTGCCACTAGGACACTTTTCCACCTTTTATGAAGCCCACACAGCGAGCTTTCTATTTGGACTTTCCACATAATGGATTTGCTATCCAGGCAATATTCCATTTCATGCCTCTGGATCTTCATGCACCTTTAAATGTCAACCTGTATGTAGTTTAAGTAAGCTGCGGTCAACTTTAGCTTGTTGATATCTCCATAGAGCTTGTCCTCAAATGAAGCAGGTGTGGGCCAAAATATCTTTCTCTGTTCTGCATACGTTGGGCAATCCTGCAGCAAATGTTTTGCTGTCATTTTTCCAGTTCTACAATTACATTCATCGGTATCTCCTATCTTTAGTTTATTGAACAAGTGGTATTTCAGCCTGTTATGTCCTGTGCGGAGTCTGAAGATTGCTACTTGTTCTCTTCGGTTCGAGTTTGTAATATGCATCATCCTTCTGATGGCCTGGATGCTCTGATTCCCATTTGGTTCTATAAGTGCTTTTTATCAACCTCTTTGCCTCATTATAGGTTATGTCTATGTCAGGCTGTGGTAGTCGTCCGCCCTCTTTTGCCAGTCTGTCAGCCTCTTCGTTTCCAGGTATACTGCAATGTGATGGGATCCACTGTATTACAACTTTTTTGGATTTCTGGCATAGACCATGGAGTACTGCTCTTAGGTCAGTTAGTTCTGTGCTGTTATTGCTCTTCAGTATTGAGACAGCTGACTTTGCATCTGTGAAGATAGCTATTTGCTTCTCTTTATTTTCCTCCATCAGGAGCATTTCTGCTGCAGTTTTCAGAGCCTCTACCTCCGCTTTGAAGTTACTTGAAAATTTTCCAGTTGCCATTGAATGTGTTTTTTTCACTCCATTTTTTAAATTTAGGAGAATTCCTCCTCCTCCATTCTCTATTGAATTTTTGGCTGATCCATCTGTATATGCATGGGTCCAATTCCTGCTTGGGTAATGTTCTTTTATGTAGTTTAGGGTTATTTCTCTTCTTTCGGTTTCATGCTGAGTGTTCTTTTTCTCAATACCAGGAATGTTTTCTATCATCTCAGGCAGTTGCTGCTGTCTCCAAGCTGGGAACTTGTGTGCATTGTGTATGGGCTTGACTGTTGATATGTTAAGTATAGGATGTGCCCTAATCCTTCGTTTTGCAGTTTCTACAAAGTTGCTACGCTTCAGTCTTCCCTTTCCAAAACCATTAAATCTGTTGTACATAGGTTGGTCTGTCAATCTTCTAAATTTTTCTGCTTGTTGCTGGGTTCTGCTATCTCTTCTATCCTGCATTGGTTGTAAACAAGTGATCTTTTCTAGTTCATTAATAGGCGTTGTCTTCAGGCTTCCAGTTATGATTCGCATTCCTTGGTTTTGGACTCTACTTATTTTGTTAAAGTTTGACTTAGCTGCTGTTGCCCAAGCTGCAATGCCATATTCCAGTACTGGCCTCACCCGTCCAGTATATAACTTCTTGAGAACTTTCTCATCTGCTCCCCACGTTGTACCAGCAAGATTTTTCATGATTGCCATTCTCTGCCTTGCTCTTGTTCGATTTTTCTCAACCTGTGTCTTCCATGTCAGGCGACGATCAAAGGTGACTCCGAGATAGTTTTGGATTTTCTTCATGGCGCAATATTTTTCCATTCAATACCAGCTTAGGTTGCTGAGTTTTATTTGAGAGGGAGAACACTGTGCATGTTGTTTTCTCCTCACTTATCTTCACTAGCCATGATTTTGACCAGTCCTCTAGCGCTAATAAGGCTTGCTGTATTCTGCTGTTAGCTGTACTAATATATTCTTCAGATGTCCATATGGCTAGGTCATCTGCAAAGGAGGATGTGTGTACTCTGGCTGGAAAATTTTCTGTGATGTCATTTATATATGCTAGGAATAATGTTGGTGAAAGAACTCCTCCTTGGGGGACACCTTGCTCCAGCAGCATCATTTTGCTTGTTTGTCCTTGTACTTTTGTCCTGGCAGTTCTGTTCTCAAGGTAGTGGCTGATCCATTTATACATTTTCCCACAAACATGCATGTTTTGCAGTTTTACTTTCAGTCCTTCCTTCCATACTTTATCAAATGCTTTTTCTAAATCTATCCAGACTGCTAGTGTGTGCTTTTTCTCTTGGAAGGCATCCTCTATTTCCTGAGCTATATAGGTTATTTGATCTTCAGTGGATCTGTACTTTCTGAATCCTGCTTGGTGTGGTGTTAAGAGTTTGTTTTCTTCCAGATGCCATGTTAGCCTGCCATTGATAATGCGTTCCATTAATTTTCCTACACAGCTAAGTAGACTGATAGGTCGATAGCCATTTGGTTCTTCCAGGTCTTTTCCTTTCTTTGGGACTGATATTAGTATAGCTTCCTTCCATGCCTGTGGGACTATTCCTCTCTTCCAGCTGTTATTTAGGACTGCTAGTAGTTTCTTTTTTGCCTTGTTGCGTCCTATTAGCAATTTCATTTGTCCATCCTTTCCTGGTTATTTCTTCTTTTTTAGGGTATTCATTGCCTGTTCCATTTCTTCCATTGTTAGATTTGCCATCATATATTCTGCTGCTGTCTCTGTATTTCTATGATGTATCTGTTTGTATTTGATTGCTTTCTTCTGTTCGGTTGTAATATCAATGTGGTTTGCATTTGCATAGTGTTCCATTAGTGCATTTGCAGCCTTTTTTCCTGTAAGCAAGGCATTTCCTTGTTTAATTGTTATTTGTTTGTTTCTAGGTCCTTCATTGTTCATGGCTTTCACTAGTTTCCATAGTTTGTTTCCATCCCTGTCAAAATTCAGGTTTTCTGTTTTTTCCCTCCAACAATCTCTTGTTGTTTGATTTACTGTTCTTTTATATTTTGCTGAGATGGCTTTGAGAGAGATATTTGTTTGTTCTCTCTCTGCTGTCTTCCTGGCATCTTCAACTTTGTCCTCCAAACTTTGTAGTTCTTCAGTCCAGTATGGTTTGTAATTTTTCCTCGCTCCTCTAGGAATGAACTCAGTGGCTGCCTGTATTATCGCTCTGTTTAGACTTTCCACCATTTGCTTTATGTTGCCATATCGTGTATTTATGTTTTCACAATATTTGTCTGTTAGTATGGCAAATCTGTCCCAATCTGCTCGTTTGTAATTCCAGCGGGGCAAGGGCTTTTGCTCCTGTGGAACATACTCCATATTCATTACAAGCTTGATTGGTCTGTGGTCACTACCTGCTAATTGGTCCAGCACATGGCGATCGATTTTGTGGAGGATGTCTCCTGTGCAGAAAGCTAAGTCTGGAGTAGAAGTGGTAAGCCATCTTCTGGAGTAGAAGCTCGGTGTGTCATCCGCTTTGTTGAGTAGATGGAGATTTGAGTCTATTTCCCAGTCCTCCAATTCATCTCCTCTTTTGTCAGTATCTGGGTATCCCCATCTTTCTGAACGGCTATTAAAGTCTCCTACAATAATGCAGTTTGTGTCAGTTATTTTCATGTTTGAGAGTGTAAGGTCCTTATCTGCTAGGCTATACAGATTGTAGATTCTTATTTTCACGTCCTTTATCATTATATCAACACCTATAATTTCTGTTTGGTTGTCAGAGATCACAGATACTTCGCTGCAAGGTATTGTATTTCGTGTAAGTATTAGAACTCCTCCTTTATGTCCTTCGCGGTCGAAACGTGTGGCCTGATATCCTCTGACTGAAAATTTGCGATTGGCATTGAGGTGTGTCTCTTGAATGCATGCCACATCTAATTCTATCTTTATGAAGACGCTGTGTCAGGGATTCTTTCTTGTTATAAACTCCTTCGGCATTCCACTGTAGTATGTTGAGTGTCCTTGGTATTTGGTCAATAGCTCTTAACCTACTCCTCTGTGCCTTGACTCCACAGCACAGGGGAAGGTGACCACCAGTAGTCATGGGTGGACCCTCTCAAGGCAGGGGGCCCGGCACTATCACCGCCTGATGGGACTTCACGGGATTAGCACCATAACGATTAATTTTCATCTGTGGCATCATGAAATGATAAAGTTACATTGCACTTCTTTGTCAAGCTTGTGGCTCAGTACATCCGATTTCGACAAGCACTTTTCGGGATGCTTTCCCTAGCCTTTGACTGTCCCCAGTCTACCTACAAGGCAGCAGGTTTGTGCGTCACTTCGTCTGGTCCCTCTCCCTTGACCTGTCCGACATGGGTGACCCTACCAGTAGCAGTGCTACCGTCGGCATAGCTCTTGGGGTCATTGGAACGCGCAAGCCCCTCTACCTCGTCAAGGTGGACGCACGGCAGAGGGGATAAATGGTTCAATAATGTATCCAGTAATCCTAAATTAAATATGAATCATCATCAAGTGCCTTAATGACTGGTGTGTGGGTGAACATGCGTCTCCACTCTTGCGATCTACAACAGTGTATATTAATTCGTGTGCTAACACAGTTCTGCACCTGGACACATGGCTGTTAAGAATTTTCTCTCATTGTCGTCCTTTATCTCTGTCCGCAAATCTTTCCAGTTGTCACAATATGTTATAGTTTTTCTTTTCTCATAATATGAAAAACAAAATTATGACTGCCTCTTTCTGATGTTTGTGAAAAGTTGTCTTCGTATCTTAACCTCTTTACAAATATTTAGTTTACTAATTTTGGCTGTCCAAGGAATTTTCAACGTTCTTCTGTAAAATCACATCTCTGAAGCTGGCAACTTTTTTTTTTGCTTCCTAACTAATTGTTCAGGATTCACCAAGATATGTTAAAACTGGTTTTATATGACTTTACTAATTGTTCAGGATTCACCAAGATATGTTAAAACTGGTTTTATATGACTTTACTAATTGTTCAGGATTCACCAAGATATGTTAAAACTGGTTTTATATGACTTTACTAATTGTTCAGGATTCACCAAGATAGGTTAAAACTGGTTTTATATGACTTTACTAATTGATCAGGATTCGCCAAGATATGTTAAAACTGGTTTTATGTAACATGCAAGAATTCTTTTTCTCGCCTCTAATGATAGGAACTTACTTTATAAGACATTCATTTTAGAAAATGTAGTTTTTCCTTGTCATATTCTGTTCCCTATCTCTGTGATACATCTTTCATCTGATATTATCCAAAAGTGCCTAGATACCCGAATTTCTGTACATGCTCTAAAATAATATCATGGACATTAACTGTACATTCTGGTATTATCTGTTTCTTTCATATTACCATCACATCCGTCTTCCTTTTATTCAAGCTGAGACCTTATTTGTTCACTGTATACCACCACTGTATCTATCATTTTCTATAGTTCCTTCTGTATTTATATTATGACCACCCTACCTGATCCATGGCATATTAGCTATAGATTTTATTAAATGTTCACTGTTTAGTCAAAACAAATCAGATAACAGTGCACATCCTTGTCTGACACCCTTCTATATGCACAAATATATCATCCTTTAATGAATTGTGTTGCACTGTTTAATCAAGTCTGTGGCTCAGTATTTGCGACTTTGATAAGCATTTTTTCTAGTTTGTTTTTCCTAGCATTTGACTGTCCCCAGTCTACCTAAGTTTGTTCTCTCTTTGTCCGGTATCTATCCCTTAACCTGTTCGACATGAGAGGCCCTATCAGTTGATGCTCTACGGCCTGCATAGCGCTCAAGCCTCTCTCTCTCTCTCTCTCTCTACCAGGAACTCACAGGTTTACCACCTCTACAAGGTGGAGACACATCACAGGGGCCAAAATATATGACAACTGAATATTGCTGGATAACAGTTAAATCAAATAAACAACAAACAGACTGGAAACAAAGCTTACATGAGTCAGTATTAATCTCAACTAGGGCTGTTGTCACAATGAATATCACAGTAATAAAAACTGTAGACACAACAATCCTCACTTTCACAGAAATGCTGAAAAGATATACAGAAAATAAAACCATAAGTGTTCATATTTTTCTTCTTCTTCTTTGTTCATCCGGAATGTTTATTTTAGATGTAACTGTGTTGTGACTGTTTACAGCAGAGCTGTGATGTTTGCGCCTTTTGGCCAACACATCTGACTTCTTCAGGCATTGTTTGACGGGGTTAACCTTCCCGGTATTCATAATTTAATGTAGCAGTATTAGTTTCCCCGGGAAGGTTAACCCAACAACAAATGCCTGCAGAAGTCAGATGTGTCGGCCTAACGGCGCAAGAATGCAGCTCTGCTGTAAACAGGCAGAACGCAATCACGTCCGGAAAAAAACTCCGGATGAATGAAGAAGAAGAAGAAGAAGAAGAAGAAGAAGAAGAAGAAGAAGAAGAAGAAGAAGAAGAAGAAGAAGAAGATTCACTATTTATTGTCAAGCAAAGACACATGGGCTCGTTGCTTGTCAAAGTGAGGGAAAGACTGGCCACCTATTCCTCCATACTCTAAGGTTTAAAATGTGATGGTGCTATCACATCGCAGCCCCATGGCAGACCAGACAATTGCTTCGGGGCAATGTATTTCTATTTCATTCAATTAGATTTTAAAAGACAGAATTTTAGATTATTAAAACGCCCATATAAAATTGAATGTACCTAAGATCATCATTATTTGCCATGCCAATAAGCATGGGCATTCATGGTTTGTCATCTCTCATGATCACCAGAATCTTCGATCAGGTCTGTGTTCCTGCTGCCAGGTGTCAAATCATGATTTACATGGCATCTATATATGTATAACATGAAATCTGGCATGGCTTTTCCTCTTGGTAGTGACAATTCTGGTCAATAACCACTGCCACTGTCACCATAAAGTGATTCTTTGTATGGTGATAAACATGGAATAGACATATAGAAGAACAATATGCAAACCTGAAAACAAAATTACAATTATTTGTTGTTAACATTAACATAATTAGCAGCATAAGATGTACATGGAAATAAAACTCTGGGGTCTGGACTATGTTGAATTTTTATAAAACATAACAAGGATTATATTCTCTATTCTGACCATGGGGTAGCTGATTGGTCATATAGCCTTCTCAGTCAATGGTGAACAACTTAAAGGGCCCATTTACATGTTAACAATTCTTCAAACATTGTATACACAAAAAAAATCAGGCCAAACAGGCAGTAGCGTGGCCTACATTTCAAAAATAAAAAACCCACCCACAAAAAAAAATGTCAAGTTTGATTCTGATATACACATTGCATTGACTTGCATTGATTTTCATACAATGGTATGAGTGCCGGTCGTTCAGATAGCAATGGCAAACTACTAAGCATAAACTTGCCAAGAAATCACAAGCAGCCAAAAATGTTGGGGTTGATTGACATCCTGTAAAGGATATGCAACTAACTTAACTGTATGGGTCCCGGTAATACACGGGCAAAATGTATACATAAAAATGTATACATAAAAAAGTACCAGAGCAGACCCTGTCAATCAATTTTATATGAGAAGTTGTGTGCTGATCTTTAAGCAGGCATTCCCTTACCTTTGAACTAACAGCACGGTGGCAATCATGAACAGCAAGTTGGACACATTTGAAACAATGGACAGGTAACTCTCAAACTCTTGCTGCATGCTAGTAACGTAGTCATCTCCAATGGCAATATCAACTGGAAGACTTGTGTTGCGAAATTTGTAGTCAAAGTACTAGAATGTGAGGACAAAAGTAATAAACATTTCAATAAGGATGCTTTAAAATGAAGAATAACAAACCATAAGAGCTGTGATGGCATATTCATCTATGTTTTGCTAACCAACATAGTGGTCCCCCCTTACAATCTCCATTCTTCTGCTGCCCCTTATCCCCTAATGGAGCATCAGCTATCAACCAGCCTTCTGCCTCGTGTACAGCCAATCACTGATGTTCTTCCATGCCATGATGTTAAACTGTCCAACATCTTCTCTGTCTATGTATCCCCCTGCCTCATCTCCTCCAACTGTCCCATTGTCATGGCACGATAGAGCTTTGGTGATCATGTCTGTCTACAGCCTTTTGTCTCATATGCTTACAATCATTTCTGGTACTGATGTTCCTCTATACCGTGATATCAAACTGTCTAGCACAGTGGTTCTCAGCCGGGGAAGGGGGAGATTTTAGGGTTTCCAGAAGAGGGATTAAGATTATGCCAAGATCGTGTTAATATAAGAACCGATTACTTGATATTGTTTTCCTCTCCATATTATGTATTTCTGTACTTTTTGCCCTTCTGAAATTAATTTTATACCATAAATAGACTTGCAAATCACATTTTATGTAGACGTTTTAGACGCATTCTGGTATGTGTTAATAAATTTTACGTATGACGTTCTGAAAATATGGTGAAGGGGTGCATGGACCAAAAAAGGTTGAGACTAGTCTAGCATTTTCTCTCTTGGTCTTCCCTTGCCTCTCCCCCCCCCCCCCCCCTCTAACTTTCCCGCTGTGATGACATACTCCAGTTTTCCTCTTCTCATGACACGACCTAAAGAATGTGAATTATCTTCTTTTGATGCAAGTAACTATTTCAAGATATCTTCACTACACTTTGTATCAATCCAGAGTGTCCTCATTAATATATAATATAAAGCCACATTTCTGAGCTTCCAATAATCAACTAAACTGTCCATGATTTGCTCCATACATAAGGACTGGCCAACATCATGTCACATATACTATAAGCATAATGTTCCAACTTTCACATAACTTGTGTCTATCATATCTGTCTCTGTATTACAGATTAAAATTTAATTGCAGTATCTTATCTAAATCTCAAAAGCCCTGCCTAAAATACAAAACAAATACAGCCATATTAGAAATTGTAAAATTATCCTACAATTTAAGTTGCTAAGTTAATAGCTCTTAAATTATGCTCCAAGACCAAATAAATTCAACTAGAAATGAAATGGATTAAACTGTGGTAAATTTGTAAAAATGCAGTGAGTAAATCAAGAAAAATGCAAAGGGGAACTGGTCAGCTTTACAAGAACATAATCCTAAGTGAGAGATGGATGTTGCTGCTAGAAAGTCTTCATCAGCGCACAAAAACAACAAGACACTAATATAACTACAATTTTTAAAAATACATAAAAGTCATTTAGCTTTTAAAGTACAGGTGCTGAAGTCTAAATCATACAGCACAAAAGACAAACTATGTACCACAATCTCTTTAGGTCAGTTGACAGGAAGTGACATCAGTGAGGAACATGTATGCGAAGGTAAAATAAGTGCTGGGTGAGGTCAATCTCTATAGTGAAGACATAAGAAGAGTTGGCATTGAGCAAAATATGAGGATGGGACACAAATAGAGAAGTGGCATATAAGTGTGAGGGGAGAGGATAATTTGGGTTTTTAATTTGGTTAAATGAAATTCTGTTTCACATTGTTTCTGTAGAACAAAAGAGACCTCAACTGAAACATTCTGTCATTTATGATTGTATTCTTGCTAACCAGTTCCAGTTTCCATTTTTGTTGATTTACTAAATAAAATCAACTAACCTTCTTAGCTGTAATAAAAAAATTCCATGGTAGAAGTGATGCCAGGCCAAG
The DNA here is from genome assembly GCA_014155875.1 of Cepaea nemoralis. Lineage (NCBI taxonomy): Eukaryota > Metazoa > Mollusca > Gastropoda > Stylommatophora > Helicidae > Cepaea > Cepaea nemoralis. Next base: position 226,343 of record JACEFZ010000203.1, on the reverse strand, counting down.
AAATCCAAATATTAAGAATACTCCATATCGCCTTGTATTGATGAAATAAAGAATTAATATGACTTAATTCATACTTCATAAACTTACGTACATTTGAAGATACTATAATGTAACATTTTCAAATATTAAATACAACAAACATAAAACGTGTTACACTGTAAATTATTTCATGTGTTGTGTGCATACAAAAGGGTGAACTAAATTCAAGTTCACATTAAATAAATGCATCGTACACTAGTAATTTTGAACATTCTCTGCAAATATTAATTTCTTATTCATATACATAATGTGTGAATTTTCATACATAATTCAAAAATAAATTATTATGCATCCCAAGATCAGTGCACAAACATAAAATATTACACAAATATGCAATTCTTTTTTATTTTCTACACATAGAGAAGATATATATTTTATTATCACATTCATTTAAAGTGGGTGGGTGGATGTGTTTTATTGGGGTGGGTGGGTGGGTGGGTGGGTGAGTGAGTGAGTGAGTGAGTGAGTGAGTGCAAGAGTGCATGTGTGCGTGCAAGCATGCGTGAGTGAGTGAGTGAGTGAGTGAGTGAGTGAGTGAGTGAGTGAGTGAGTGAGTGAGTGAGTGAGTGAGTGAGTGAGGTGATCTGTTTGAATGATTCATTCTGTCTTGGAAATATAGTTTTATCATATGATAACAACTCTAAAAAGTATCATCGCTCCTGTAACGTCTCATTTACTCTGGAACTGAAGTAACAGACGGTTGTTTGTGTGTTGTACACTTATAATCGTGACAGTTAAAAAAAATTTTGATTTAACAACATACAACAAACAGTTGCTTTTCTTGAGAAGTCACCTCAGAGACATCATCTTTCTTCATATATGGTAAAACCACAATGAAGAAATTATGTTTTTTAAGTAACAGTAACAGACTCGTTAATGTAGATGGTGATCCACACAGCAGACTCCAAGGATGTTGAGGACATCATCATCTATGTGACAATGCAGCTGAGAGAGGTTTCAAAGAATGGGTTCCAAGAGTGTTTCCAACAGCTTTTAGTTGCCAAAGTCCAAAACCATCAACTCCCTTCCTCAAGTTCCCACTAATGATACACTTGATGACCTGCCAACCATAGTGCAAATAAACAAAGCCATCCAGCAACTTTCCAGCGGTAAGGCGCCTGTCCTGATTCCATCCCAGCCAAGATATACAAGGTAGGTGGGCCGGTCCTAATAGAGCAGCTTCACCAAGTCTTTACAAACATATAGGTGAACGAGACCATGCCACAAGATTTCAAGGATGCGTCAATAGTCCACCTTTACAAATGTAAAGGAAACTGCCAATCCTGTGACAACCACCAAGGCATCTCCTTGCTCTCAATTGCAGGAAAGATACTCACCAGAATTCTTCTCAATCGCCTCACGGCCCATCTCGATCAAGGTCTTCTTCCTGAGAGTCAATGTGGCTTCAAAAAAGAACGAGGAACTGTTGACATGATTTTCGCTGCAAGGCAGCTGCAAGAGAAATGTCAGGAACAGAGCTCTGAAATGTTCTCCACTTTCACTGACCTTACCAAGGCTTTTGATACAGTCAGCAGAGAAGGGCTGTGGAAGATTATGGCGAAATATGGCTGTCCACGAAAGTTTGTCCAAACAGTGCGACCATTTCATGATGGATTGCAGGCAAGAGTACAGGAAAATGGTGAACTGTCTGAGCCCTTTCCTGTCACCAATGGAGAGAAGCAAGTATGTGTCCCGGCTGTCCACGAAAGTTTGTCCAAATAGTGTGGCTATTTCATGATGGTATGCAGGCAAATGGAGTGAAACAAGGATGTGTCTCGGCTGTCCACGGAAGTTTGTCCAAATAGTGTGGCTATTTCATGATGGTATGCAGGCAAATGGAGGGAAGCAAGGATGTGTCCTGGCACCAACACTGTTCAGCCTCATGTTTTCAGCTATGCTGACGAATGCCTTCGAGAACAACGACATTGAAATAGACATCAACTACTGCATGGATGGAAAGTTGTTCAATCTCAGAAGGTTGAAAGCTAAAACCAAAACTAACAGTGACACCATCAGAGAGCTCCAGTTTGCTGATGATTGCGCTCTATATGTCAACTCAGAGGCAGACATGCAACACATTGTTTCAGCTTTCTCATATGCCTGTGCCAACATTGGGCCCAATATCAACTTGAAGAAGCCCCTCTGACGTGTCTCCACCTTGCCGTGGTAGAGGGGCTTGCATGTCCCAATGACCTCAAGAGCTATGCTACATATCGGAAAGGTCTTTGGATAGGGACCAGACCAAGAGAGATACAACCTCCTGCCTTGCAGGTAGACTGAGGATAGCAGTCAGATAGGAGTCTGAATCAGGCGCATGATGCCATTACATCCTTGGTCCAAACACACATTCTACCACTCTCAGGTGAGGGATATGGCTGAACGCCTCTAAGCCAATATCTCCCAGATGTGAGGGCCGGGCCGATACTCACCCACTGCAAAATGAAGGTGAGATGCTTGGTCCAGATACTTGTTTGAAGGCTCTCGACTGAGGGATATGAGGGATCCCCTAGATGAGAGGGCCCGGCTGTTACTCGCTCTCTACTGCATGGAGGTAAAGGTGCTGAGCCGGCAGCACATGTAGCCTACCTCATGAGCATTACTAAAGGTGGAAAAAGTGACCCAGTCGCACGAAATGGTTACGATGAAAGTTTGTATCTATACTCATAGAGTGAGCGTGGACAAAGGTGGAAAAATGTCTCACTGGCAAGAAATGGAACGCTTGGCTAACGAATCCATTACGTGCAGGTCCAAAGCGAAAGCTTGCTAAGTGGATGTTGCGTGCAAGCTAAGGTGGAAAAACATCTCATTAACATGAAATGGAACGCTTGGCTAGCGAAATCCATTACGTGGAAGTATAAAGCAAAAGTTTGCTGAATGGATGTCGTCCCATTAACACGAAATGGAGCGCTTGACTAGCGAATCCATTACTTGGAAGGCCGAAGCTTACTGAGTGGATGTCGTCTGCAGACTGACCGTTCCAGGTCTGCATAGAGAGTGGCCAGTGGTGAACGAAATGCCCAGTACATGGAAGTGAGGAATTAAAGCAACCATGAGCAGGACGTGGCGATTCCTTGGGTGAGCCCAGTCTCAGAGCGCTATGTACCGGCTCTGCAATTATGAAAGCCTCCTTGGATAGTGGGGAATGCCCATGGTCTACCCGTGCCTTCCCTTGAGGGTTGACCGTAAGTCTTTGGCCACTCTAACTTGACCAGCTGAGATGTGGACGACACCATAACAGAATGTCCCTCGAAATCCCCAGGAAGGCTAACCTGACTAAAAAACGCCCACCAAAGTCGGATGTACAGTCCTAAGGGTGGCAAATAAAAACTGGCACAATGCAAAAGCGTCCGAGTGAAATGTCCCTCATGCTCGGAACAGGCTCTGACTATCTAGTCTTATGAATGTCCTTCGTGACCGGAACAGCTTTGACTATTTTGTCTTCCGGGCACAGCGACAGCACATGTCCGAACTGAAAGCTCGCTGAGTGAATGTCGTCTGCAGACTGACCGTTCCTGGTTTGTGCGGGGAGCGGCCTGTGGCGAACGAAATGCCCAATACATGGAAGTGAGGAATTAAAGCATCCAAGTGCAGGACATAGCGATTCCTTGGGTGAGCCCAGTACCAGAGCTCTATGTATCGGTTCTGCAATTATGGAAGGCTCCTTGAATTGCAGTAAATGCCCATGGACTGCCCCTGCCTTCCCTTGAGGGCTGACCGTGAAGTCCTCGACCGTTCCAATTTGACCTGGTGGGATGTGGACGGCACCACAAAAGTGAAAGTCCCCAAGGTATGCTAACCTGGTTAAAAAATAAAGTACATTAAAGTCGGATGTGTCTAAGGGTTTTGGCTCAAGGGTGCATAACAAAACACACCGCAATTACATCTGAAAACAACACTCCGGATGAACGAAGAAGAACTTGAAGAAGACTGTAGTTAGGTACCAGCCAGCTCCAGGGAATAATCACACTGTGCCGAATATCAAAGTGAATGGTCATAGACTAAGTGTTTCGGACAAATTCACCTATCTTGGCAGCACTGTGTCACAAGCTGCCACAATTGATGACAAAGTGAATGCAAGAATCTCCAAGGTGAGCGCAGCCTTAGGCAGATTGTACTAAAATGTATGGGACAGAAATGGAATAAGCCTGCAAACAAAGCTGAAAGTCTATAAAGCAGTTGTATTATCCACACTGCTATATGCTTGTGAAACCTGAACTGTTTATGAGCGACACGCTAGGAAGTTAAACCACTTCCACACAGTCTGCCTTAGGAAGCTATTGAAGAGTAAATGGCAAGACAAGATCCCAGACACTGAAGTCCTAGAAAGAGCGTCTATGCCCAGTATCCACACTCTATTAATGAAAAATCAGATTTGCTGGGCTGGTCACTTAACTCGCATGCCAGATCACAGGTTCCCTAAATGAATTTTTTATGGCAAGCTGCGTTGTGGCAAACGCTCCCAAGGCGGCCAGAGAAATCAAATCAAATCAAATCAAATCAACTTTATTAGGGTCACAAATTGGGCGCGCAGGCCCGTCTTACATTCGGCCCTTCCAATCACTCGTCTTTCGTTCATCAAGAGCATTATACATTTACATAGGAAGAAAAATAAACATTGTGAAATGAATGTTGTAAACATAAACAAGGCTAATTACCATGTTATGAAGCCCATCTCCCACCTATCCATACATCACCCCACCCACACAACACCCCCACCTACCCACACACACGCGCACCAAGGGACACATACACACTCCCACCTACCGACACACACGCACACCAAGGGACACATACATACCCCACCAACCGACCCATCCCCCTCCGCACAGAAAATGCTTTAAAGACTCTGAAAATCTCACTGAAAGCTTTTGGAATTCATCATGACACCTGGAAGACTGCTGCTAAAGACCGAAATTTGTGGCGTACATCATTACGCAAGAATGCAGTCACTTGTGAAGCAGCCAGGACTGCAAGAGCTGTGAAGAAAAGGCTGGACAGAAAAACCACTGCAGGAGATCCTCCTCCTGGAACGTCAAGCATTCTTTGTCCACATTGTCAAAGAACATTAGAGCCAAAATAGGCCTTATCAGCCATCTTAGAACTCACGGCTCCATACTTTCAACCCCACTGGATGAAATGAATGGTCATCATCAATTCTATTGGACAAACAACACACAAGTTGCCAAAGGGAACTATTTTGAAAGAAATGTAGTGTAAATAATTGTATTGTCACTAATTTGTATAAAATTAGCTGCATGTCCGTTACATGGTGTTGCAATCAACCCCAACATTTATTGGATTTACTAGTCAATTTGATGTTCAGTAGTTTGGCACTGCTTTCTGAATGACCAATACCTCATACCAACGAAGTCAATTTAAAGTGTTCTGATTCCAAATCGCCCCGCAGCTGATTTCAAACCATTGACTCGATATATCGGGGAATTGTGAAAATGTGCTTCACTATCCCTTAAGCCACAGATGCTGACCTGATTTCTATAAATAAACAAATTCCAGAAACTTGTTGAAACTACAGTGTATATACGAAATACGATATCCGGAAAAAAAAGACGTCACAGACCCCATCAGAGTCATGTCTAATGTAAGCATATATAAACAAAATATAAACAAGTATAAATTTGAGTATCTTACTTATCTGGAGGCTGTTCGACAGCAGACGGTGATCGAAGTAGAGGTGAATTTTCTACAGCATGCCCAGGTGAACCATCTTCCAGAATTTTTTCATAAGCCATCATTTCAAATGGGGTATCTACTTCTTCTGTGGTGTCCAACAGATGTTGCAGGTCATCATTGCCTACTGGGTTACTGAAAGAAGCAAATATCAAAGCTATGTTGCAAACACAGTTACATCCAAAACAAAACAATATCAGGCAAATGCAGAAGAATAACTTTTGCTGCCCTTATTCTCCCTTTCCCCCCCCCCCCCCCCCATCCCCACTGTAGTATAGGAACTTGTGCCAAGCCAACCTTAGTTCTTTCTGTGAGCAGTATTGTTTTGCCATCTCACTCGATCACCAAAGTCATGGATCAGCTCAGTGTTCTTGTCTCGACCATACAACGTGGCCAAGCCATCCGGGTATTTACTTCTCTGCCCTCCCTTGTTATCTTCCTCTCGACCTTGCCAGTTGTCATCAAGTTCTCCAATTATTTATTCTCACGAGACCAAAAATTTGTGACTGTCTATGTCTAATTTCTCTAATCAGTTTACGGTTTTCATCTGTTTCTTGTAGGACGTAGTCATTGGTTTTTCTGTTTGTCCATGGTATTCTTTGCATTCTCCTCAGAAAGCACATTTCCACAGCCATCAGATGTTTTTCAGCTTGTCTGGTCACTGTCCATGCCTCACATCCATGCAAAAGCACAGGTCATCTCCCTCCACATCTATGTCCCTATTTCTTCTTCTTCTGCTGCGTTCATCCGGAGTTTTTTTCAGACATGATTGCGTTGTGCCTGTTTACAGCAGAGCTGCATTCTTGCGCCGTTAGGCCGACACATCTGACTTCTGCGGTGTCCCTATGTCTCATCTCTCTGTGTCTTAGGTCTTCCTCTATTTCATACGCCCTGAGGCTTACAGACAGGGGACTTTCTAGATGTAGTATTGTCAGGTTTTCTCATGTTAAATAGCAATTCAGTTCTGATGTCCACCTGATGTCTACTACATGAAATATCGCTTCCATTAAAGAAGTGAGTCCAACCCCACTGACAGCATCGTTTCCTCACCTCTTGATTCATTGGCATTTGTTTTAATTCTCCCCGTGATCTCCACAATGGTGATTCTGTCATACTTCTTCTGCGTTCATCCAGAGTTTTTTTTTTCCAGACGTGATTGCGTTGTGCCTGTTTACAGCATAGCTGCGTTCTTGCGCCGTTAGGCCGACACATCCGACTTCTGCAGGCATTTGTTGACCGGGTTAACCTTCCCAGATTCTGTCATACTATTTTATTTCTCCTATTCTGCACTGGCACCAATTAATTAATTTTGTAGTAAAGAAGAAATACAAGAGAATATGTGTAGTCAACATAATAAAATATCCTGTACACAATATCCACTACCTAATACATACCACATTTAATCTGCATGAAATAAATCAATAAGTTAATTCCAATGCTGAATTACAGATGAGTTTTCAATCATTAAACTGTGCCTAATTTTTCAGTGTATCAATCTAACATGATTATAAAGGCACACCATTAAACATTACTGTTACATTTATACATTTATTTCTCACAGCATGCTCTGATAAAAAAAAGTTATCTCAAAGGCACTATGGCCTACAAACACAAATCACTGTGCATGACAATAGAATGATACATTTGATTAAAAAATGGTGCATGAAAATATAAGACCAACTGGTTAGTTAGACAGTTGTTCTAGAAAATAGTATAATTAAATAATGATATGGTTACATCATTCTTTTTAGAAATGGGACACGTACCAACAAAACAAAAGAGGCAGTAGTTAATTGAAATGAAAATGTTGAAGACAAGTGCACATAAACATTCCAGCACTTTCCAGCTGCAGCAATTGTTTAGCCATTGCCTCAACTGTCAATTTTTTAATCAACTTTAACATTGTCTACAAATATGGATAGCAACTTCATGAATGTGAGGTAAAAATAGTGTTAGAATTGACCAAACATGAAAAAATACTGTATCTATGTAGCAACAAAACGACAATATAACACTGAGAATTAACAGAGAGATGACATACACAAACTGAAAAATATAAAATATGTTTGAATAATGGGATACATATTTAACACAGGGTCTTGTTTGAGATTGGTTATAGAAATAAGACTTTGTCAAGATTTGTTGCACATATTATGAGTAAAAATAAACTAGAAAATTTAGTGGCAAGAGGCAAAATGTATGGGAAAAGAGCCAGTGGAAGGCAGAGAGGCAAATACCTGAATGGCTTGGCCACTGGCATAATCAGGACAAGATGCCTGACCTGATCCAGGACCTAGTGGTCATGTGACATGGTGAACCACAAGTTTGGAACACACATAGTATTGTTTGGCACTCATAGACAGAGAAGAAGAAAGAAGAGATGAGAGGACGTACTAGACAACATAAAATTTGAAAGCTATAGTTACCAACCGGGATTCGAACCTGTCACCTCCAAATGACAACACCGCCTGGCTGCAGGAACAAGTGTACTTCGACACATGACCAACTAGACACTCCAAAAAGTGTCTTCATTAGCCAGGTCTCTTCTTTATATGTCTGACAATATACTGGACACAGCATTACGGTCTGATGTGTTTGTGTGTTTGTTATTTGACCTATGCTGGTTTAATATAAAATTATGAGACCTATGGTGCTATCTCAATGGTTTGATACAAATTCCGTCCGTATTCCATAGATGTAGGTCCATCTGTATGATAGACCGGCTAATGAAGACACTTTTTTGGAGTGTCTAGTTGGTCATGCGTAAAAGTACACTTGTTCCTGCAGCGAGGCGCTGTCATCATTTGGAGATAACAGGTTCGAATCCCAGTCAGTAACTATAGCTTTCAAATTGTATGTTGTGCATCCTCTAATCTCTACTTCCTTCTTCTCTTTCTATGAACGCCAAACAATACTATGTGTGTTTATTTATCGACTGTCTCAGTGGCCTAAAGGGTTCCCCAATTGATTTCCACAATTTTTGGTATAGCACATGATGATGATGTTTTGTAGACATGCTGTTGTGCCAACATCATGTATTACATCGACCATCGACCTCATTTTACCTCTCCATGTTGCTCTTAGGACAGAGGCTAAACAAGGGAGGATCAAGCATGGCTGTAATGAAGACTGTGGAGACTTGCAAACTTTGTATGTTACGAGACTCCAAGACAATCACAGCCAATTTTCATGCAAGAAATTAGACATAATTTTGCAATCACTAAAGTAGACTGTCGGGGCTTTTGCACTTAAGTGTTACAGAAAAGTTCTTACAATACTGTGGGCTAAGATGGGAAATGATTAAATTCTTATAGATCTGAACATCAAAGAAATCTGGCACATATGCAGCATCATGTCTCAGAAAGTGAAATACTTTGGTTATATGAAATGTCACAGGGATTTGGAAAGACCAGTGATGGAAGGCACCCCGCTTGAGACAACGCAAGGTTCAACCGTCATAGAGATGGACACAGGACACTGCAGACACCTTGGGTATGAGAGTACATGAGGTGGGGACACAGGACACTGCAGACACCTTGGGTATGAGAGTACATGAGGTGGGGATACAGGACACTGCAGACATCTTGGGTATGAGAGTACATGGGGTGGGGACACAGGACACTGCAGACACCTTGGTTGTGAGAATGCATGACGTGGGGACACAGGACACTGCAGACACCTTGGGTATGAGAATGCATGAGGCAAGAGAACTGATGAAGTAGCAAGAATCTTACCAGCGCGCCAAATGAGAGCAACATTCTGTTGAGGACCAGCTACATGCTGACGATGCCGATGACGACAGTAGACAATGAGCACTCACCACTTGGACAGCTCACGGGCATGCTCAGAATGAGTCAATCGCTTTCCTACCAGGGTGGAGCTAAGTCATCAGCAAGCCCCAAATATTCAAATAGTACAAGCGTGAACTACTTCAGTTGACTTTTTCTCTGTACACCTTCTGATGTCAACCTGAATACAATCAATGAACAATCTTTATTTTCAAAGGGTCACAAATTGGGCAATTACTTATCTTTCATATGTCAGTTATCTATTGTGCATGGATTCACATATTTTAAAAAAACATCGCTAAATGATTGTTGTGAACATAAACAATGCATATTACCATGTTATTAGACAGATATATATATACTTACATCATTTACACAAACTCTCACAGTTATGCACCCATGCAATAACACACAAATACACACTTCCTCACATACACATACACTCACACACAATCACAACCTTACGCTCACTAACAAATATTTACTTATTCATACATACATAATCCCTTTCTTTCTCCATCTCTCTCTCTCTCTCTCTCTCTCTCTCTCTCTCTCTCTCTCTCTCTCTCTCTCTCTCTCTCTCTCTCTCTCTCTCTCTCTAATAATAATAATAATAATAATAATAATAATAATAATAATAATAATAATAATAGAAGCATTAAATTTGCAACAATTTAAGTTTATAATCTCTTGAAGTTAGTTAGTTAGTTAGTTAGTCTTTCCTCTTGAGCCTGAGGCGGCGCATAGGGCAGAAGTCATGGCTCATGTCCGGCGGTTCACTGCTACCCATTGTAGATCTTGGATGTTCACTTGGCCGTTGAATGAGCCTTCTCTAATGATGGTTCTACGCAGGGTCTCTCTTGGTCTTCCCCATTTTCTTTTCCCTACTGGTGACCATAAGAGGGCTTGGTTGGGGAGTCTTGTCTTGTCTATTCTGAGTACAGAGTACATGGCCGATGTAGTTCCAACAGCGTTTTCTTATAAAATTGGATACAATATCTTGCTTAGTCTCTTGTCTTATTTGCATATTGGTTCTGAAACCTGTCCAGTGGAGGTTTAGTGGGAGCACGTGTACACCTCGGAGGAGCAAATGGATCACCATAGTCTGGTTAGAATGAGGCAGCGAGGAGTGACGAGGGGAATCTGGCCGACGCTCGACGCTCAGAGCAAAGGCGAGACGGACATATAATCAGATTGCTACTGGAACTATTAGTGTTGGAACTCTTCACTGGTTGCTGAGGATGGGGACGGAGCGCTTATGGGAATGTCCCGAATGCTGTGATGTCGGTTCCTAAATCAATCAATCAATCAATCAATTCTTCTAAGACATTTGTTCTCAAAATTTTCTAATTTTTTATCTAAAGCTACCGTTGATTTCCAACTCACACATCCATACGTTAGCACTGGAATCACACAAGAGTTGAAGATTTTAAGTTTCGTATGTTTGCTGAGTGTCTTTGACTTCCAGATGTTTGACAGTTTATTGAAGGCACCAGCTGCCAGTGCTATTCTAGATATTTCTGGCGTCGAGTCCCCTGTAGATGTCATTTTGCTTCCTAGGTATGTGAAGCTGTTGACTTTTTCCAGAACATGGTTGTTTAATTTGGTGTCGTCTGAACTGTTGGTAAGATCAATAGTTTTTGTTTTTGCTGTGTTAATTTGGAGACCAATTTGTCCTGAAACATTTTGGAGATGGTTTATTTTCTCTTGGGCATCTGGGTGTGTTGAACTTAAAAGCACTATGTCGTCGGCAAAGTTCAGGTCTTCTAGAATTTTTTCACCCCAATGGATACCCCTATTTGTGTTGTTTGTGCATTTGCGCATGACCCAATCGATAGCTATTTCAAAGAGCATCAGTGACAAGACACAACCCTGTTTCACTGCCATTTCCACTGAGAACCAGTCAGAGTTGCCTGATTCTTTTCTCACAAACATGTCTCTTTGTAGAAAGATCTTATGATGTTGATATATTTGGTACGGAAACCATAGATGTTAATTAGATTCCAAAGTGAAGGACGGTGGAAGGTGTATACCAAATTGCATCTCTGTAAACCAATTCTAACCGCAACACAAAACCGCTGGAATGGCAGATATTAATGATCTACGTTACAAGCAGAGGGTTGTTTTATGGGTCATGGATTCTCATGGATGTGCTGCCAAAGGGTGGAACCATCAATTTGGAAATTTACATCAAAACACTCACAAAACTCAATCGTTGTTACTGCAGAATCGAGAGCAACTGCTTCTCCTTCACAACAGGGCGCTTCCTCACACAAGTTTGCAAACAAGGGAGGCAATCGACAAAATGGGATGGAATGTACTGCCCCATCCACCTGACAGTCCAGACCAGGCACCATCTGATTTACATCTTTTCGGTCCCCTTCAGAATGCTAACCATGGGACAAAGTTTGAAGACAATGAGGGAGTGATTAATGCAGTGAAGAAATGGCTACAAGAATGGGACAAAGTTTGAAGACAACGAGGGAGTGATTAATGCAGTGAAGAAATGGCTACAAGAATGGGACAAAGTTTGAAGACAACGAGGGAGTGATTAATGCAGTGAAGAAATGGCTACAAGAATGGGACAAAGTTTGAAGACAACGAGGGAGTGATTAATGCAGTGAAGAAATGGCTACAAGAATGGGACAAAGTTTGAAGACAACGAGGGAGTGATTAATGCAGTGAAGAAATGGCTACAAGAATGGGACAAAGTTTGAAGACAACGAGGGAGTGATTAATGCAGTGAAGAAATGGCTACAAGAATGGGACAAAGTTTGAAGACAACGAGGGAGTGATTAATGCAGTGAAGAAATGGCTACAAGAATGGGACAAAGTTTGAAGACAACGAGGGAGTGATTAATGCAGTGAAGAAATGGCTACAAGAATGGGACAAAGTTTGAAGACAACGAGGGAGTGATTAATGCAGTGAAGAAATGGCTACAAGAATGGGACAAAGTTTGAAGACAACGAGGGAGTGATTAATGCAGTGAAGAAATGGCTACAAGAATGGGACAAAGTTTGAAGACAACGAGGGAGTGATTAATGCAGTGAAGAAATGGCTACGAGAATGGGACAAAGTTTGAAGACAACGAGGGAGTGATTAATTCAGTGAAGAAATGGCTACAAGAATGGGACAAAGTTTGAAGACAACGAGGGAGTGCGAGGGAGTGATTAATGCAGTGAAGAAATGGCTACAAGAATGGGACAAAGTTTGAAGACAACGAGGGAGTGATTAATGCAGTGAAGAAATGGCTACAAGAATGGGACAAAGTTTGAAGACAACGAGGGAGTGATTAATGCAGTGAAGAAATGGCTACAAGAATGGGACAAAGTTTGAAGACAACGAGGGAGTGATTAATGCAGTGAAGAAATGGCTACAAGAATGGGACAAAGTTTGAAGACAACGAGGGAGTGATTAATGCAGTGAAGAAATGGCTAAGACAACAGGACAAAATGTGGTATCTATCTGGGATACATGTTCTTGTGTTCTTGTTTCCATATGGCGTTGCCAACGCGCCTTTAGGGGTGTGTGTAAGCGGCGTTGACACTTATCACAAAACGTGCATTAAAACACAGTGAAGTAACGTCTGTTTCCGAATAGTAGACGGTCATCATATAACACTTTATTTCCTCAACAAGAACTGCCCAGTTTGGCGACATCGGCACTCTGGCCATTAAACACATTGTACATTAGCCCTGAACAACTAGTTATTATCACAACTACTTACACCTGTGTCGCTTCACGTAACCTCAGGCTAGTACAGGCGGTCAACTCCCCGCACACTACAGCTCGACCTGGTGGTCGAATTGTCATGTTCGCCGCCTGGTCGCGGTGGTGAATTTATCAGCCATCATTGCCTGCTTTACAGATGTAGAATGACTTGCTTTCCTGCCATCAATCTCTCCAGACGCTCGATGGCCGCACTCTCGGCTCTCTTCTCTGTTTTCCGATCTATTCGTGATGGCGTCCAAACTCCGACTGAATCTCTTTGTTCGTGGCCCTTCTCGATCCTTCTGATCACGTGGCCTCTGCCTTGGTCTATTATTGGTTACTCTCATTAGACATCTACCGGTGTCTCCTTTTCCTCTGGCCACCCATGACAATTTATCCTACCATTGTTTACCTCAACCATACTTTACTTAACCAGACTCATGGCAGGTGTAAAGCCGTTAAAGTTGATGGGGATTATGTTAAGAAATAGAAATGTTAGCTGCACATGTGCATGAACATTGTGACTAAATTTCATTTGCATGTTATTAACAGTTAAAGAGATAATAATTGTGCTGCATAATTCTCTTAACTACCCTCATATATACATATATATATGCTGAGTGAGCCAGAAAAATGTAATCACTCACCAGTTTAAATGTAATCGCAATTTCGATCTTTGAACAATTACCGTAACAATGTGTTGCATGATGTTATTAAAATAACAATCTGTACAAACATGTTGATACTACAATTATTTGCACACAAAGAGATGAATACCAGTTACTATTTCATTGGCACCTTTCTGTCTTGATAGACGATAGTTTGGTACATTGTCCAATTCCAATTCCAATTTTCAAAAACAAAAATTCCAAATTCGACCTCGTCTAACCTGCTTCATCAGCTGTGGTTATTGTTGAGGTACGTGGTTTTTGTGGGTTTATTAGCCCTAATTCTTGTCTTGTGAGTCCTAACTCGGACTGGTGATGTAGCGTTTGTGTCTGTGACGTCAGCAGTGGTCGGCGGCTATCCTTTGTGCTCGACTTTGCTTGTGGTTTTCTTTGTTTGTGTAGACTCCTGGCTCATCTGGCTGCAGTCCTTATAAAGACTTTTTATTTGGTATTTTGTCTTCTCAATTGTGAAGTAACTGTAGAAGCTTTTCAATGTGATGTGCCTCCTTGCGCTTTCTTTCATTCCACTTCCCGCGTTTGAGTTGTTGTTGTCTTTTGATTGCTTCCTCTGAGCTCAGCCATGGGATGATTTCTCCGTCTTCAATGTAGTACCGCCATGGGTATTCATCTTCGGGTTCCATATGTGGAAGACATATTGTGTCTTTAAAACAGAGTATTGGTTTCTTGTTTCCGTAGAGTTTCTTGTACTTCTCCTTTTTTTTTCTATCATGCACTTTCTGTATTCCTCGCACTTGAGTTTGTGGTGCCTCTGTTTCTCGGGAACCGTCATTTCTACTTCTGGCATCGGGACGTCCTCTATGCCGTCATCAGGGTGCTCATCTCGATTTTCTTCTGATGTCTGGTGGGATATTGGCTTCCAATTCAGCTTTCTGTAGTTCTCGCTCTGATTTAATGGTTTGTAGGATCTCTTCATTCTCCTTCTTAATCAGTGCCATATGCTCTACTTCTTGCTTGATGTTTTGCTGTATCTCCTTCAATTCCGCCAGAAGTTTTTCGTTGTCGTTATTCGGGGTCGGCGTTAGCAGTGCCTTGACTTGTCTCTTCAACTCGTCTATCTGTTTTTGAAGTTGATCTCTTTCGGTTTGTGCTATACCCGTGGCTGTCTCGCTCCTCTGCATTGCTTCCTTGAATGGAGTCTTTGTGATGATGGCGATCTTTAAGACGTCTCTGTGTCTCTGCAGGTACGGACAGCCCAAGTATCTTGCTCCATGCTTGCCCTGGCAGTTGGCGCACTTTCTTTTGTTGTCTGGGGCTCTGAAGTCCGTGTCCAGCTTGGCCAGTGGACACTCCTTGAAGGCGTGGCGATCGGCGCAGTATCGGCATATTTCAGTCCCACTGCGACACGTAGCTCTGCTGTGTCCGGCCCTCTGACATCTGGAACATTGCGTGATTCTTGGAATTAATCTCTCTGGTTGCTGCATTCTCTTGCTGAATGATACTGTGGACGGAATTTCGCTGCCCTCCGATGTCACCACTGCCAAGGTTGTAGGTATCTTAGAGTAGGTGAGAAGCCACTCCGCCTTCAAGAATCGGATGTGAAGATTCTTTTCACGTAGCTGCTTCAGGATTTCTTCATCTGTCAGCTCCACAGGAATCCGCTTGACAACCCATCGGACTGTTTTTGAGTCAGTGTTTCCGACTCTGGAGTCTTTCTCCTCCTTCTTCTCTGCTGTCTTGGTTCTTGACTGTGTTGGGCTGTCAATCTTCTCCCTCGTAGTAGCTTCAGTAATGGCTGTAGTATCAGGCTCTTTGATGCAGCTAGCAGGTGGGCTCTCGACGTTCTTCTTCTTGTTGTCGGCTCCCACGCTGCACATCTTAGCAACAGCGTGTTTCTTGTTGTTGGACTTTCCACGTGACATTTTCCCGCGTATCAGGCTTCTTGACAGGATAATGCGACATGACGACAAAAAGACGACGACGGTACATTGTGCTTCAAAAAGGCTTAATAACTACGACCCATGTCGGTGGCGAGTGTGGCTGGTAAGGCCAATTCTTGCTGCAAATGTTTGCCCACAGTAGATGCATGCGAAAACATGGTCATTTCCACCATTGTGCACCATCTTACATCTCTCACAGCTCTGTGTGTGCTTTATCTGCAATCATTTTCTCTTTTTCTTTATTCCATTTCTGATATTTGCCCTCCATGCAACACGTTCAGCGGCGACTTGCTCCCATTGTGCATTATCTATGCCTATATCAATCATGTCCCGCTTACACACATCTTTGTATCGTAGTAGAGGCCGACCCTGAGATCTCCTACCCGTCTGTAATTCACCAAAAAAGATGTCCTTTGGTATTCTACCATCATCCATCCTCCTAACATGTCCTATCCATCTAAGTCTACGAAGACTGAGCATGGAATACACCGTCACACAACCTGATCTTTCCAATACTTCAATATTTGTGATTTTGTCTTGCCACTTAATACCAAGTATTCTTCGCAGACACCGCATATGAAAGCTGTTTAAACGTTTCTCTTGGCGTGAGTAAGTTGTCCAGGTTTCACTGCCATAAAGAAGAGTACTAAGGACACAGGCTTGGTAGACGAGGACTTTTGTTTTGGCAGTAAGATTCCTGTTCTCCCAGACTCTTTTTGCTAACATGTTCATTGTTGTTGCTGCCTTGCCAATCCTGATGTTGATTTCCTGATCGAGGGATAATTTGCTATTTACCTCTGATCCTAGATAAGTAAAATGGTCTACTATCTCTAGTTCGACGTCGTCAATAAAGATTGATGGTACACCATGTGCACCTTGTGACATAATCTGTGTCTTCTTTTTGTTAATTGTTAAACCAAATTCAGAACAAGCATTGGAGAATGCAGATAGTAGATGTTGTAATTCTTCCTCAGAGTGGGTCGTAATCGCAGCATCATCCGCAAAAAGCAACTCTCTGATTAGTACCCTCCTAATTTTGGTCTTGGCCTTCAATCTCTGAGCATTATAGAGGCCACCATCTGAGCGTGAGTGAATGTGTATACCGTCATCCTGATCACGAAAGGCATATTACAGTAGAAGTGAAAAGTATATCCCAAAGAGGGTGGGGGATAGTACACAACCTTGCTTAACTCCACTCTTGATTTCAAACTCTTCTGAAGTTGAGCCATCAAACTTGATTATACCCTTCATGCCTGTGTGGAACGATTCCACAATGGACAGAAGAGTTGGTGGGCAGCCAATCTTCTTTAGTGCTTTGAACAGACCCTAACGATTGACCAGATCGAATGCCTTTGTGAGGTCAATGAAGGCAATAAACAGTGGCTGATTTTGTTCTCGGCATTTTTCTTGCATCTGTCGCAATGAGAATATCATATCAATGGTAGACCAGTTTTGACAGAAGCCGCATTGTGATTCGGGGTAGACTTGATCTCCCAGGACTTGAAGTCTGCGCAGGACAACTCTGGCAAATACTTTCCCAACAATACACAGAAGTGAGATACCCCTATAGTTGTTACAGTCACTCCGGTCGCCCTTGTTCTTGAACAGCGTTATGATGTTTGAATCTTTGAAATCCTGTGGGACTTGTCCTTCTCACCAGCATAGCTCTATTAGCTGGTGGATCTGTAAAATTCTGGCTAAAAATTATCTGGCTAAAATAAAGAAACCATGTGTTGCCCATGCAGCATGATCCCTCTCTCGGCCTGCCTAGTTCACTCCAAAGGAAAGTTAACACCTATACATCTGGAACAAGACAAGCTGCAGAAGCTGCCGGATCAGCAAAGCAATGCTCTAACTGTCCGCCTGTCGGAGCTTCGATCCTAGACCAGCTGCCAGCCAAGGCTTAGGGCCTGGTCTGCCCTGCCATGACTTATTCTGTCTTTGGGTTGCATTTCCTCGCACCAGGATAAGGCTTGTACCCTCCCAATTGCGCTCTTCTGCCCGAAGCCGTTGGCACAATGTGGGGTGTCGGGTTTGGTAAGCGCCGCCCAACATTAGGCGCTGACAGAAAGCAGGTAGTACCGTCTACTGTCATACGGTAGCTCAGTCATATCTGAATAAGACCTGACTCAGTTACTATTTACTTATACAGTTACTAGAGGTGCTCAAAGTGATTCCCATTAGCCTCCATACACTTATTAGTGCGGCAAACTGCTGCTTGCACTATGTGATCCATTGTGTTCAGTTTTCCATGTGACATAAGTAACATGCTGTTTATGCTATCATTTTAAACATATCATGCAACACATTGCTACCGTAATGTGTTATACAAATGATGTAATATGACAAGTTTTAATGACGTTATTAAAGTAATATATTCAATTGAAATGCGATTACATTTAAACTGGTGGATTATATATATATATATATAAGGTAGTATCAAGTGAAGGCTTTGTTAACATCCCCACATGTATGTCCTTAATTGGTCAAAATAACTGTCTCTGTTCTATGTAAGTCAGACTCACTTTTGGCAAATTCTTAGCCATCATTTCAGCAGTTCCAGCTACATTCAGCTATATCTTCTATTCTTAGCTTGTAGAACAGGAGGGTATCTCAGTCGGGTTATGCCTTGTGCTGAGACTGAGAATTACTACTTGTTCATTTCTGTGCAGCTGGTTACATACATCATCTTTCTGAAGGCCTAAATGTTCTAACTCCCATTGGGTTCTGACTCTCACTTGGTTGCTGACTCCCACTTCATTCTGTTGCTGCTACTTATAAACCTCTTGACCTCATTATAGGTTTTGTATTAAAAGGCTGATATTGTCTTACACCTTCGTTTGTTGGTTTGTCAACCTCTTCATTGTCAAGTATGTTGCAATGAGAATTACAGTTCAGAAAAAGTTCAGAGAGTTACAACCCTTTTGGATTGATGTCACAGTTGATAATGTGCTGCTCTTAAGTCTGCTAGTTCTGAACTGATTTTCATCCTCAGTGTTGTGACTGTAAAGAGACTTATGCATTTCTCTTGATTTTTCTCTCCACGACATTTCTGCTGCAGTGTTTAAAAGCATATTCTTATGTTATCTTAGAATGTTCCAGGTGCCAATTATTAAGCTTTTAGTTTCTTAGCATTATTTAAACTACCGAGCATGGAATTACCTGGACAATCACATGCAGTCAACGAATTTATGGGGTTCACTGCGATGTCCAGTAAAAGACTGGTAAAAAAATTTGTTGGGGGGTTTTATTTAATAAAATTTAGAAGAATTCCACAATTTTTATTTTCTATTGCTTTTTTTTTTTTTTTTGCCGATTTATCGGTGTATATACTGCTTGAATTAGAACTTCCTCTATGTAGTTTTGTAGTATATAGCTTCTTGAGAACTTTCTCATCTGCTTACCATGCTGTACCAGCAAGCTTTGCGTTACTGCATTGCTTTGTCTTGCTTCTGTTTATTTCAACCTATGTCTTCCATGTCAGATGACAATCAAAAGGTTATACCAAGGTTTGTTTGAATTTTCATTCTGTTCCCTACAAAGCTAGCTTATATTACTGCTTATATTATCTGAGTGAGAGTACTTCTTCTTCTTCTTCTTCGTTCATCCGGAGTTTTTTTTTTCGGATGTGATTGCGTTGTGCCTGTTTACAGCAGAGCTGCGTTCTTGCGCCGTTAGGCCGACACATCCGACTTCTGCGGGCATTTGTTGACCGGGTTAACCTTCCCGGGGGTTTCTTAGGACGTTTGACTCTCACTGTTGTGGTGTTATCTCCCATCCTAGCTGGCCCATATAGAACAGCCAAAGACATCCTGGTCAGCCCTCAAGGGAAGGCAGGGGCAGACCATGGGCATTCCCCGCCATCCAAGGAGGCTTCCATACTTGCAGAGCCAACACACAGCGCTCTGGTACTGGGCTCACCCAAGGAATCGTCACGTCCTGCACATGGCTGCTTAGCCTCACTTCCGTATATTGGGCCTTCCGTTCACCATAGGCTGTTCTTCCGGAAACCAGAAGAATGCAGTGTGCAGATGACATCCACACAGTGAGCTTTCGATTCGGACTTTCCGCACAATGGATTTGCTATCCGAGCAATATTCCATTTCGTGCCACCAGGACACTTTTTCCACCTTTTTTGAAAGCCCACACAGTGAGCTTTTGATTCGGACTTTCCACGTAATGGATTTGCTATCCAAGCAATATTCCATTTCGTGCCACTAGGACACTTTTTCCACCTTTTTTGAAAGCCCACACAGTGAGCTTTTGATTCGGACTTTCCACGTAATGGATCTCCTATCCAGCAATATTCCATTTCATGCCTCTGGGAGGCTTTGTAACCGACATACCTGTGGTATGAAGTGTGGCAGTCTGAATACTTCTTCATACACCTTTAAATGTCAACCTGTATGTAACTTAAGTAAGCTGCGGTCATCTTTAGCTTGTTGATATCTCCATAGAGCTTGTCCTCAAATGAAGCAGGTGTGGGCCAAACTATCTTTCTCTGTTCTGCATATATTGGGCAATCCTGAAGCAAATGTTTTGCTGTCATTTTTCCAGTTCGACAATTACATTCATCGGTATCTCCTATCTTTAGTTTATTGAACAAGTGGTATTTCAGCCTGTTATGTCCTGTGCGGAGTCTGAAGATTGCTACTTGTTCTCTTCTGTCGAGTTTGTAATATGCATCATCCTTCTGGTGGCCTGGATGCTCTGATTCCCATTTGGTTCTATAGGTGCTTTTTATCAACCTCTTTGCCTCATTATAGGTTATGTCTATGTCAGGCTGTGGTAGTCGTCCGCCCTCTTTTGCCAGTCTGTCAGCCTCTTCATTTCCAGGTATACTGCAATGTGATGGGATCCACTGTATTACAACATTTTTGGATTTCTGGCATAGACCATGGAGTGCTGCTCTTAGGTCAGCTATTTCTGTGCTGTTATTGCTCTTCAGTATTGAGACAGCTGACTTTGCATCTGTGAAGATAGCTATTTGCTTCTCTTTATTTTCCTCCATCAAGAGCATTTCTGCTGCAGTTTTCAGAGCCTCTACCTCCGCTTTGGAGTTACTTGAAAACTTTCCAGTTGCCACTGAATGTTTTTTTTTCACTCCATTTTTTAAATTTAGGAGAATTCCTCCTCCTCCATTCTCTATTGAATTTTTGGCTGATCCATCTGTATATGCATGGGTCCAATTGCTGCTTGAGTAATGTTCTTTTATGTAGTTTAGGGTTATTTCTCTTCTTTCGGTTTCATGCTGAGTGTTCTTTTTCTCAATACCAGGAATGTTTTCTATCATCTCAGGCAGTTGCTGCTGTCTCCAAGCTGGGAACTTGTCTGCATTGTAAATAGGTTTGACTGTTGATATGTTAAGTATGGGATCTGCCCTAATCTTTCGTTTTGCAGTTTCTACAAAGTTGCTACGCTTCAGTCGTCCCCTTTCCAAAACCACTAAACCTTTTATACATAGGGTGGTCTGTCAATCTTCTAAATTTTTCTGCTTGTTGCTGGGCTCTGCTATCTCTTCTATCCTGCATTGGTTGTAAACAAGTGATCTTTTCAAGTTCATTAATAGGCGTTGTCTTCAGGCTTCCAGTTATGATTCGCATTCCTTGATTTTGGACTCTACTTATTTTGTTAAAGTTTGACTTAGCTGCTGTTGCCCAAGCTGCAATGCCATATTCCAGTACTGGCCTCACCCGTCCAGTATATAACTTCTTGAGAACTTTCTCATCTGCTCCCCACGTTGTACCAGCAAGCTTTTTCATGATTGCCATTCTTTGCCTTGCTCTTGTTCGATTTTTCTCAACCTGTGTTTTCCATGTCAGGCGACGATCAAAGGTGACTCCGAGATAGTTTGGATTTTCTTCATGGCGCAATATTTTTCCATTCAATACCAGCTTATGTTGTTGAGTTTTATTTGAGAGGGAGAACACTGTGCATGTTGTTTTCTCCTCACTTATCTTCACTAGCCATGATTTTGACCAGTCCTCTAGTGCTAATACGGCTTGCTGTATTCTGCTGTTAGCTGTACTAATATATTCTTCAGATGTCCATATGGCTAGGTCATCTGCAAAGGATGATGTGTGTACTCTGGCTGGAAAATTTTCTGTGATGTTGTTTATATATGCTAGGAATAATGTTGGTGAAAGAACTCCTCCTTGGGGGACACCTTGCTCCAACAGCATCATTTTGCTGGTTTGTCCTTGTACTTTTGTCCTGGCAGTTCTGTTCTCAAGGTAGTGGCTGATCCATTTGTACATTTTCCCACAAACATGCATTTTTTGCAGTTTTACTTTCAGTCCTTCCTTCCATACTTTATCAAATGCTTTTTCTAAATCTATCCAGACCGCTAGTGTGTGCTTTTTCTCTTGGAAGGCATCCTCTATTTCCTGAGCTATATAGGTTATTTGATCTTCAGTGGATCTGTACTTTCTGAATCCTGCTTGGTGTGGTGTTAAGAGTTGGTTTTCTTCCAGATGCCATGTTAGCCTGCCATTGATAATGCGTTCCATTAATTTTCCTACACAGCTAAGTAGACTGATAGGTCGATAGCCATTTGGTTCTTCCAGGTCTTTTCCTTTCTTTGGGATTGGTATTAGTATAGCTTCCTTCCATGCCTGTGGGACTATTCCCCTCTTCCAGCTGTAATTTAGGACTGCTAGTAGTTTCTTTTTTGCCTTAGTGCCTAGTCCTATTAGCATTTCATTTGTGATTCCATCCTTTCCTGGTGATTTCTTCTTTTTTAGGGTATTCATTGCCTGTTCCATTTCTTCCATTGTTAGATTTGCCATCATATATTCTGCTGCTGTCTCTGTATTTGTATGATGTATCTGTTTGTCTTTGATTGCTTTCTTCTGTTCGGTTGTAATATCAATGTGGTTTGCATTTGCATAGTGTTCCATTAGTGCATTTGCAGCCTTTTTTCCTGTAAGCAAGGCATTTCCTTGTTTAATTGTTATTTGTTTGTTGCTAGGTCCTTCATTGTTCATGGCTTTCACTAGTTTCCATAGTTTGTTTCCATCCCTGTCAAAATTCAGGTTTTCTGTTTTTTCCCTCCAACAATCTCTTGTTGTTTGATTTACTGTTCTTTTATATTTTGCTGAGATGGCTTTGAGAGAGATGTTCACTTCAATTGTTTGTTCTCTCTCTGCTGTCTTCCTGGCATCTTCAACTTTGTCCTCCAAACTTTGTAGTTCTTCAGTCCAGTATGGTTTGTAATTTTTCCTCGCTCCTCTTGGAATGGACTCAGTGGCTGCCTGTATTATCGCTCTGTTTAGATTTTCCACCATTTGCTTTATGTTGCCATATCGTGTATTTATGTTTTCACAATATTTGTCTGTTAGTATGGCAAATCTGTCCCAATCTGCTCGTTTGTAATTCCAGCGGGGCAAGGGCTTTTGCTCCTGTGGAACATACTCCATATTCATTACAAGCTTGATTGGTCTGTGGTCACTACCTGCTAATTGGTCCAGCACATGGCGATCGATTTTGTGGAGGATGTCTCCTGTGCAGAAAGCTAAGTCTGGAGTAGAAGTGGTAAGCCATCTTCTGGAGTAGAAGCTCGGTGTGTCATCCGCTTTGTTGAGTAGATGGAGATTTGAGTCTATTTCCCAGTCCTCCAATTCATCTCCTCTTTCGTCAGTATCTGGGTATCCCCATCTTTCTGAACGGCTATTAAAGTCTCCGACAATAATGCAGTTTGTGTCGGTTATTTTCATGTTTGAGAGTGTAAGGTCCTTATCTGCTGGGCTATACAGATTGTAGATTCTTATTTTCACGTCCTTTATCATTATATCAACACCTATAATTTCCGTTTGGTTGTCAGAGATCACAGATACTTCGCTGCAAGGTATTGTATTTCGTGTAAGTATTAGAACTCCTCCTTTATGTCCTTCGCGGTCGAAACGTGAGGCCTGATATCCTCTGACTGAGAATTTGTGATTGGCGTTGAGGTGTGTCTCTTGAATGCATGCCACATCTATTCTATCTTTATGAAGACGCTGTGTTAGGGAGTCTTTCTTCTTGTAAACTCCTTCGGCATTCCACTGTAGTATGTTGAGTGTCCTTGGTATTTGGTCAATAGCTCTTAACCTACTCCTCTGTGCCTTGACTCCACAGCACAGGGGAAGGTGACCACCAGTAGTCATGGGTGGACCCCCTCGAGGCAGGGGGCCCGGCACTATCGCCGCCTGATGGGACTTCACGGGATTAGCACCATAACGATTAATTTTTATTTGTGACATCATGAATTGAGTTACGTTGCACTGCTTTGTCAAGCCTGTGGCTCAGTACATCCGATTTCGACAAGCATTTATTCGGGATGCTTTCCCTAGCCTTTGACTGTCCCCAGTCTACCTACAAGGCAGCAGGTTTTACGTTGCACTGCTTTGTCAAGCCTGTGGCTCAGTACATCCGATTTCGACAAGCATTTATTCGGGATGCTTTCCCTAGCCTTTGACTGTCCCCAGTCTACCTACAAGGCAGCAGGTTGTACGTTGCACTGCTTTGTCAAGCCTGTGGCTCAGTACATCCGATTTCGACAAGCATTTATTCGGGATGCTTTCCCTAGCCTTTGACTGTCCCCAGTCTACCTACAAGGCAGCAGGTTTTACGTTGCACAGCTTTGTCAAGCCTGTGGCTCAGTACATCCGATTTCGACAAGCATTTATTCGAGATGCTTTCCCTAGCCTTTGACTGTCCCCAGTCTACCTACAAGGCAGCAGGTTTGTGTGTCTCTTCGTCTGGTCCCTCTCCCTTGACCTGTCCGACATGGGTGGCCCTACCAGTAGCTGTGCTACTGTCGGCATAGCTCTTGGGGTCATTGGGACGCACAAGCCCCTCTACCTCGTCACGGTGGACACACAGCAGAGGGGAGTGAGAGTACATGGCATGTTGCTTTCTTCTCACTGATATTCTTCTTCATCATTCGTCCAATCTTCTTCTTCAGCGTTCCGGGCTATTGAGGTTCTTTGCTGCAGATACAATTCGTCTCCATTCGTCTCTCTGGTTGACCTTCTCTTGCCAGTCATTGATTCCAAGTGCTTGTAGATCTGTATATATATTATCTCTCCACCGTCTTCTTGGTCTACCTCGGGATCTACGGTAATTTATTTCCTGTGTGTAAGCGAGTTTTGTTTCCCTATTATCTTCCATTCTTTCTATATGCCCCAGCCATTGTAGTCTATTAGCCTTCATGATACCAGTGATTAGCGGGGACTTAAACAGATCATAAATGTCTTTGTTACTTCTTCTTTTCCACTCTCCACTTTGTGTATCCCTAATGGGTCCAAAGATGTGTCTTAAAACTTTGTTCTCAAAGGTTTGTAACAAGGCTTCGTCTCCTTTCGTTGTACTCCAGGTTTCAGAGCCATACAGCACAACTGGTCTGATCAGTGTTTTGTATATTGTGATTTTGGTGTTACGAGATAGCGCATTTGATTTTAGTAGATGTTGTAGTGCATAATCTTATTTCCAGAATTGATTCTAGTTTGTATTTCTTCCCTTATGATGTTGGAGCAGTTGAAGATTGTACCCATGTATTTGTATGTTTCCATTCTTTTAATGGTCATATTATCTATTTGTATGTGGCCAGAGTTTTTAGCCATTCCTTCTCTTGAAATCATTGTTTTTTATTTAGGTGTAATTGTGTTGTGCCTGCTTACAGCAGAGCTGCAAAATTTTCACATTTCTGATGACACATCTGACTTCTTTCCGGCAATTGCTGACCAGGTTAGCCTTCTTGGATAGTTTTGCTGGACATTCCATGGCCTCAGAGTGGTGATATTATCTTGGACCTTCCATCTACAGTGGTGTGCCCTAGCTTGACTTTCCAGAACAGAAGTTTTCATGCCAATTGACCTTCAAGGGAAGACAGGGGCAAAACATGGGCATTCACATGGCTGCTTAGTTTAACTTTTGTGTTTAGAGCTTCCCGTTCATCACAGGCTGCATCTCTAGAGACCGGAAGGACACAGTCTGCAGATTTGAAACTTTGATGAACTTCATGCTGTGAGTGGTTTTATCCCTCAGTACCTCTGAAGTTGGAGTGGGTTCACCTGATGGTGAGGGAAACTGGTAATAGGGAAAGCTAATCCACATGCAAAAATCAGGCCAGTGCACTATAAGTAGTAGTTGCGCGTGTATGGACTACACTTGAGTTCAAAGAGGACGAAAAACAAAAACATCATTAGGCACAGTGCCAAAAGCTCTTACAGCATACTTTGCTGTTTATTTCCAGAATCAGATGTGTTAGTGATTTATACATTAATTTACACAATAAATAGCCTTCCAATACGAGCACAATAAACAGCATTTTCCAAGCAAAGCATGAATAGTAATTTACACGATAAACATCATTTTCCAAGCAGAGCACCAATATTTATTTGCACAATAAACAGCATTTTCTAAGCAGAGCCCCAATATTAATTTACACAATAAACAGCATTTTCCAAGCAGACCACAAATCGTAATTTACACAATAAACAGTGTTTTCCAACCATAGCACCAATGTTTTCCTTTTTCCAGATAAATGGCACAGATCTGCCACAGATAAATGGCCACCACTGGCCTAAACCAAACTGGCAGGGGATCTCAGAGTTGGTGGCCCCTATTGTTATGTAACATAACTCCTGTATAAATGTTTTTATTCTTCTAATGTGACACGACTATCTGCTCAGGGTATACTGTGATATATTGTGTGTGAAGGGAGCTCCTGTATGAATTGTTTTCATTGTTCCGTGCAACTGCTGAGAAGTGACAACTAATCCCTAAGCAACGTGATAATATGCAAGACTGGGTTTGTGGTAAGAGGTAAATTGAGTGAGTGAGGCTTCACTGCAAAGTTAAAGGACACTGTAAAGATTAACTGTTTTAAAGGAGGGTCTAGCGTATGATATCACAACTTCAGCATGTAATGGAGGTGAAGGCTGTAATGGTGACATTCTGATGGCTGCAGAGTAATGCAGAACAATATGTGGTGTGTGTGATAGTTGCTACATAAAACAGAAACTGGTATGATGGCTGGAAAGTAATACAGAACAATATTTGGTGTGTGTGATGGTTGCTACATACAATAGAAACTGGTATGTTGGTTGCAGTGGCTTCCATTGCTCAAAAAGACAAAGATCAAAAGCTCATCATAGATTTTCTGCCCAGGGCATGCAAATGTGCAACAAAAAGAACAAGCTGAGAGACAGGCTGCTGCTGCTTCTCTGGGCATCGTCGATGGAGCTACGGAGTTCATGCTCTATGTGATATTTTTGGCAGGCCACAATGAGAAAAGAAGACCAAGCCATAGTGGACAGAACCTGGTGCAATGACAACCATCTTCTTGTCTTTAACTCTTTTTTGACAGTCAGACATTCTGCTGCCACTGGTACATCAGAACTCTGGTACATCAGAACTCTTTGAGAACTCTTTGTTGGCTACTGAAAATGGAGTGAGTGTGGGAATGTCTCCACTGCAATCATGCTGATCTTTCATTTCATAATTCATATTTAGTGCGATGAAGTGTGGGGTTAAGTAGCTCTTGTGTGAATTATATTTTAATTGTTCTTAATGAGACACTGCAAATTATTTTACTGACTGTACAGCTTGATAAACGGATGACACTGGCTGATGGCCCTACATGTAATTTGGGATAAATCATAACATCAGATGGAAGATAAGTGACAGAAATTAATAGAAAAATAGACCAAGCAAAAGTTGCACTTCAGAAGCTTAAAAGTATATTATATAAAAAGCCACTTTCATTGAATATAAGAGAGCCCTTTATAAAACCTGTTCTGATGTATGGCAATGTATCTTGGAATGGGACTAAACAAATTAAGAAAAACTTGGAAGAAGCAAAGTCATGTTTCTGAGATGAATGTTGAGAATACCCTGAAATGTCAAAGTAACTAACAATGATTCACTAGAAGGGACTAATTAATACAAAACATTATATGCAACAATAAAGAAAGAGACATTGCTCCATGGTCAAATAATGAAAAGAGAAGGATTTTAGAACATTGTGACAACAAGAAAGATCAGCTGTAAAAGAGGCAGAGACAGACAGAGAAATTATGCTGCATGGTCTAAAGTGGCATGGAGGAACATCTTTGATAGAATTGACACTGAACACCAACGACAAACTATATGGAGAAATATGAACACCAAATGGTTATAGGAAAATGCCCTGGGAAATAAAAGATACTGACCATATCACAAACCAACTTATCTATAAAAATATGGGTCAAGCACCATATGCATAAAACATCTTAAGATGCGTAAAAGGGCTCTTTAATTTGCTTTATAAGAATTATTGTTTACATCAGGGTCTAATAAAGTATCCCCTTTATGTGTTTGTACTAAGGAATACTTGCTGCTTGTGAATGTCATTACTACACCCACTACTTGAAATATAATAGTAATGCTTCATCGTCATCTTCCAATGCCTTCAAGCGTCCCATGGAGGAAAAGCTGACGTTCCAGCGCCCGATGGGTGGCACTGGATAGTGTCATTCTATGTGCTTGTACAATGTCTTTGATGTCGGCCATCCATTTTCTTCTCAGGTATCCTCTTGCTCTCATATCAGATCTTCTTTGATGCAGCGCCAGTGATGGTTGTTGAAAGTGTTGCATTCTAATGAAATGTCCAAACCAGTTGATCGTCTGTCTTTCAATATATATGGCACAAAATGTTGATCCCACTATTTGATTACATCATTTCTTACTTGGATAGTTAAGTTGGCGGATCATCATAAGCATCTCATCTCACAGGTGTTAATTTTCTTTAAGTGTGATTTGGATACTGTCCAAGTTTCTTCTTCTTTGCGTTCATCCGGAGTGTTTTTTCAGATGTGATTACGGTGTGAGTTAGGCACCCTTTGGTCGAAACCCTTAGGTCAACACATCCGACTTTTAGTGTGCATTTTTGACCAGGTTAGCATTCCTGGGAGACTCTCACTTTTGTGGTACCGTCCACCTCGCAGTTGGTCGAGTTGGAACAGTTGAAGACTTCATAGTCATCCCTCAAAGGAACGCAGGGACAGTCCATAGCATTTTCCGCAATCCTGGGTGGCTTCCATAATTGCAGAGCTGACACATAGCGCTCTGGTGCTGGGCTCACCGAGGGAACCGTCACGTCCTGCTCATGGCTGCTTTAATTCCTCACTTCAACATATTGGGTATTTTGTTCACCTCGGGCCGTTCCCGCACAAACCAGACCGGTCTGCAGACGGTATCCACTCAGCGAGTTTTCGGTTCAGACATGTGCTTGTCGTTGTGCCCGTCAGAGCTGTTCCAGGCACGACAGACATTCGGAAACTACCTAGTTTGAGTTGTTCCGAACAAGAGCGGCATTAGGAAACTAGGTAGCCAGAGCTGTTCCTAGCACGAGAGACATTCGGACGAGACATTTCACTTGGACGTAAATGTGTAGTGCCAATTTTTATTTTGCCACCCATAGGACGGCACTTCCGGCTTCGGCGGGCATTTTTTTATGAGGTTAGCCTTCCTCGGGTTTCGAGGCACATTAGACTTATTGTTGAGATGTCGCCCACATCTCAGCTGGTCAAGATAGAACGGCCAACGACATCACGGTCAACCCTCAAAGGAAGGCAGGGAGGGGCAGACCATGGGCATTCCCTCACTATCCAAGGAGGCTTCCATAATTGCAGAGCCGGCACACAATGCTCTGAGACTGGGCTCACCCGAGGAGTTGCCACGTCCTGCTCATGGCTGCTTTAGTTCCTCACTTCCATGTGTTGGGCATCACGCTTGCCACTGGTCGCTCAAGCACACACCAGGAATAGTCAGACTGCGGGCGACATCCACTCGGTAAGCTTTTGCTTTTGACTTCGAACCACGCAATGGTTCGCTAGCCGTGCATTCCATTTCGTGTTATTGAGACGTTTTTCCACTTTTGTCTACACTCTCTATGAGTTAGATACAGACAGTTTTCGTAACCACTTCATTCGACTAAGGCACTTTTTCTATCTTTTAGTACACGCTCACGAGGTAGGCTACTTGTGCTGCCGGCTCAGCACCTTACCTCCGTGCAGCAGTGAACGAGAAACGGCCAGGCCCTCTCATCCAGGAATCCCTCATATCCCCCAGCTTAGAGGCGTTCAGCCTCAACCCTCGACAGAGAGCCTTAAAGTATGTGTCCGGACCATGAACTTCTGCCTTCGTGCGCCTGATTTAAACTTTTGACTGCTATCCTCAGTCTACCTGCAGAGCAGCAGGTTGTGTCTCGCTTAGTCTGGCCCCTATCCCATAAGCTGTCCGATATGTAGTTTTCATCCATTGACAAGCACATGGGGTTAATGGGACACGCAAGCTCCCCCACCATGGCAAGGTGGAGACACTTCGGGAGAGCTGTCCAAGTTTGACATAGGGTTAGTGTGAATATGTTATTTATTATCTGTCATTTTGCGGACATGGGTTTGTTTGGATGCGTCTTCTTCTTCTTCTTCTTCTTCGTTCATCCTGAGAGTTTTTCGGACGTGATTGCTTTGTGACTGTTTACAGCACAGCTGCGTTCTTGGGCCACTTAGGCCGACACATCCGACTTCTGCAGGCATTTGTTGACAGGATTAACCATCCCGGGGGTTTCTTAAGACGTTTGGCTCTCACTGTTGTGGTGTTATCCCCCATCCCAGCTGGCCCATATAGAACAGCCAAAGACATCCTGGTCAGCCCTCAAGGGAAGGCAGGGGCAAACCATGGGCATTCCCCGCCATCCAAGGAGGCTTCCATACTTGCAGAGCCAACACATAGCGCTCTGGTACTGGGCTCACCCAAGGAATCGTCACATCCTGCACATGGCTGCTTAGCTTCACTTCCATATATTGGGCCTTCCATTCACCATAGGCTGTTCTTCCGGAAACCAGAAGAATACAGTCTGCAGATGACATCCACACAGTGAGCTTTCGATTCGGACTTTCCACGCACTTGAGTTCAAAGCGAGCGAGCCACCCAAAAAAAAA
The DNA here is from genome assembly GCA_014155875.1 of Cepaea nemoralis. NCBI lineage: Eukaryota > Metazoa > Mollusca > Gastropoda > Stylommatophora > Helicidae > Cepaea > Cepaea nemoralis. Next base: position 195,584 of record JACEFZ010000203.1, on the reverse strand, counting down.
TGTATATCTGCTACATGTTAAACTCAGCTTATTAATATGATTTTGCAGACTCCCCCCGTCGCTGTAAAACAGGCACTGATAATCTGCAAATAAAAGCTCATTTATTGCGAGTGGATTTTTTGCTTCATCTAAAGTCAAGAATGTGAAATTTTATGAATCAGCTCTGTCAAAGCTTGCTTCTTTGGTTATTTCTGTCTATGTAGATATTAAATAGCAGAGGAGAGAGCACACATCCCTGTCACTTCTGTATTGACTGCAAGCACATCTGATATACCTTCTTGTGTTCTTACTGCACTTTGGCTCGAGTGCTACTTGGCTATGATGTTTTCTAGTAAGTGTCCCTGTATCCCATAGTCTTCAAGGATGGTCCGTAATTTATATCTATCTACTCTGTCGAAAGCCTTTTCCTGATTTACAAACACAATATTATGCTGATTACTGTATTCTACTGATTTTCTCATATAATATCTTAATGTGAATAGTGCATCAGTGCAACTTTCACCTTTCCTGAAACCAAATTGTACTTTGCTTAACTGTTGTTCGACTATGGGTCTAGCTCTTTGTTCCAATAGTTTTATGAAAATTTTTCTTACATGACTCAAGAGTGATATACCCCCTGTATGTTTTGCACTCTCTCATATTGCCTTTCTTTTTCCATATTGTACAATTACTGCCTGTTGCCATTCATTTGGGATGTTTCTTTCTTCTCAATTTATTTCAAAGTCTTGTTACTTATTTCATTCCTGTTGTCCTACAGGCCTAATAGCTTCTGAGGGGTTAAGTAATTCTTGAAAGTATTCTGTCCTTCTTGCTAGTCTTTGTTGTGGATTAAATAAAGGTATACCTATTTTGTTATTTATGACAGTGGTTGGGTTGTCGCATCATCTCTTGTTTCTCATATTGTTCACACATTTATAAACTTCTCTTGGGTAGTCCTTGCTGAGGATTGCCATCTGTTCATCGTATATGGAAAGTTGCTCAATCTCAGAAGGCTGAAAGCCAAAACCAAAATTAACAGCGACACCGTCACAGAACTGCTGTTTGCTGATGATTGCGCTCTATATGCCAACTCAAAGGCAGACATGCAACACAATGTTTCAGCTTTCTCATATGCCTGTGCCAACTTTGGGCTCAATATCAACTTGGAGAAGACTAGTTATGTACCAGCCAGCTCCACAGAATAATCACACCGTGCCGAATATCAAGGTGAACGGTCATAGACTAAGTGTTGTGGACAAGTTCACCTATCTTGGCAGCACTGTGTCACAAGCTGCCACAATTGATGACGAAGTGAATGCAAGAATCTCCAAGGCTAGCGCAGCCTTTGGCAGACTGTACAAGAATGTATGGGACAGAAATGGAATAAGCCTGCAAACAAAGCTGAAAGTCTATAAAGCAGTTGTATTATCCACACTGCTATATGCTTGTGAAACATGGACTGTTTATCAGCGACATGCTAGGAAATTAAACCACTTCCACACAGTCTGCCTTAGGAAGCTATTGAAGATTAAATGGCAAGACAAGATCCCTGACACTGAAGTTCTAGAAAGAGCGTCCATGCCCAGTATCCACACTCTACTAATGAAGAATCAGATTCGCTGGGCTGGTCACTTAACTCGTATGCCAGATCACAGGCTCCCTAAACGAATTTTTTACGGCGAGCTGCATTGTGGTAAACGCTCCCAAGGCAGCCAGAGGAAACGCTTTAAAGACACTCTGAAAATCTCACTGAAAGCTTTTGGAATTCATCTTGACACCTGGGAGACTGCTGCTAAAGACCGTAATTCGTGGCATGCATCATTACATAAGGGTGCAGTCACTTGTGAAGCAACCAGGACTGCAAGAGCTGTGAAGAAAAGGCTGGACAGAAAAACCACTGCAGGAGATCCTCCTCCTGGAACGTCAAGCATTCTTTGCCCACATTGTCAAAGAACATTTCGAGCCAAAATAGGCCTTATCAGCCATCTTAGAACTCACGGCTCCATACTTTCAACCCCAATGGATGAAATGAATGGTCATCATCATTCTTGATGTTGATGGACAAACAACAGCAACAACATTCTCCAGGATTCTTCTTCTTCTGCGTTCGTCCAGAATGTTGTTTTAGACGTAACTGTGTTGTGCCTGTTTACAGCAGAGCTGCAATATTTGAACCTTTCAGCTGACACATCCGACCTCAGGCCGAGTTACCTCCTTCCCAGGTATATATTCTCCAGGATTCATCTTTAGATGCTTTAATTGGTTTGTGGGCATTCCGTCGTACGATTTTATATATATATATATTTATGTTGCATATCCCTTACAGGACGTTGCAGTCAACACCAGCATTTTTCAGCTGCTGTTGATGTACTAGGCAAGTTTTTACGTTCAGTAGTTTGCCATTGCTTTCTGGACGACCGGCTCCCATACTAACACATTATAACACAACTCGATATGGTCTGCTGCACAAATTGGTCGCGGTTGCGTTTCGAACGCCTGGTAAGCGAATCATGAACCGCGTTCGCAAGCCTTTGGCCACAGAGTCTATATGTAAGTCTTGTTCAGATTTAGATGTAATCAATTTATAGTAATAGTAGTTAGTATTAATAGTAATTGGTAGCGAAAGTCCTCAGTTACCAAACTGTGTTTTTTTTTTAAAAAAAGTGAATTGGAACATCAAATCTCATACATAAATATATAAAATAATAATTAAAATGCTAAACTACACTTACGATATCATCAATTCATCATGATACCGGAATGTCTTGTGAACATTACAGTTACAAGTGTCAAATGTTGAATGAAGTATTCTGACAATCATAACTACATAAGTTTAAGTATTATTATTAACAAATTTGAAATTGTATAAACAATGACAAAGTAGTACTACTACTACTAGTCAACTAGTAGTAGTAGTAGTATAGTACTATACTAACTAGTAAGTAGTAAAGTAGTTTAGTTAGTTTAAATTTAAAGGCTTCGTCTTGCAACCAGTTGAACCCATCATCATAACATTGTGATTAAACACTATAAAATTAAATTTACTGTGGAAACACAATACAATACTTACTCAGTGAGTCATTGTAATACATTCCAGATGGTGATTCTCAATCAGCCTGCTACGTCGTGTCATCTCTCTACTAACGACTACATCAGATAAGCAACAATGGCCAAAGACAAGACATACTCCACTGCACTACAAACACTCCTGCACTTGTATAGATACTGAAGTCCAGATATGTACCGGACACGCAGTAGATTCTCTACCCTGTAAATGTATCCCTATGTGTTAATAGAAGAAATATGACGATAGGAGAAGAAAATAATCAAAACGCTATATGTACGTTATGCATAAGTTATAGATTACTATAACGCACATTGAAAAATTGTTTACATACAATTATACACCCCCAAAAAAATGGTTAATGGGACAAATATTGCGATACTTTGCACTGCAAGAGTAACTAACAATGATTACCTAGAAGAGGCTAAATCATAAATGACACTGGAACATAAGAAAGAGGCAAATTGTACTCTTTCGTGACGTGATGATAAGAGAGGCATTGGTTTGGGCATATAAAGAGTTATAGCCTTTTTTTTCTCGCTCGCTTTGAATTCAAGCGTAGTCCATCACTTGCTACTATTTTTAGTGCACTGGACTGATTATAGTTTTCCCTTTTGCCAGTGGCCTTCGCCATCAGGCCAAACCCTCTCCGACTTCAGAGGTGCTTGTAATTTACGTCCCCAAGTCGAGGCCGAGAAGTCAAAATTGTAGTCCAACTGATCGGTGTAGGGTTTGAACCCACCACCTCAGCATCAAGACACTAGAAGTGTAAGAACGACCTGTCTTATCCGCTCGGTCATGCAGACCTCAGCGAAGGAAGAATGGAGGACAAGAATGGAAGAGAAAGATAATGTTACATATGGGCAACAACATCAAGAGAGTGAATTGGAGAATGTCAGTCTAAGTGTATTGTGGTGATGAGATGCATGCTATTACTTAAGTCTTGGAGATTTTCTATAGTGGAGCATTTTTGCGAAGATAACCTGTGTGTGATGACGGTGATCGAATGTTGGTGGATTTAAATTATAACATGCAACAAATATAGTCCGGTCTCCCTGGTGTGGTGGTTACACGACTTTCTCCGTAATCCCGTATACTCTCGTGAGTAACGTGGCCTGCGCGAGAATCGGTAGCGGTTCTCTCCACGACGGTAACTTACTGGGTATGCGAGCCGGTCGCTCAGAAAATAATGGCAAACTACTGAGCGTAATCTTGCCAAGAAATCAACAATCAGCTGAAAGATGCTGATGTTGACAGCGATGTCCTGTAAAGGATATGCGAACAATCAACAACAACAACAACAAAAACAAATATAGGGACAAAAACATGACAAGAGGGCAAAAAAATGTAAATATACATGTGACAACGTTTCGCCATAAAAGGCATCGCCTGGTAACAAAAACCAGCTTCAAAGGCAATTATTACATTTGTATTACAGGCAGAGGAGCGGCTGGCCGAGTGGATAGAACGCCGGAGTCTCATTCGGGAGACCCGGGTTCGATCCCCGGTAAGTTGCGGGATTTTTTTCTGTCGGGGGCAAAAAGAAAATCCTAACCTGCACAGTTCGCGGCGACTGCACTAGCCAGGCGGCCCTTATTCCTCAGGCTCAAAGACCCCCCTGCCATACACCGCAAGGTACTCATTGGCACCTTGCCGTCTTGACAGACGATAGTTTGTGCTCTAAAAAGGCATAATAACTTTTAACTATGGCGGTAGCGAGTGTGACTGATAAGGCCAATTTGCGCTGTAAATGTCCGTTCACAGTGGGTGCATGTGAACACGTGGTCATTTCCACCATCATGCACCATCTTACGTCTCAAACGCTTGGTGTGTGACTTTTCTGCAATAATTTTCTCCTTTGACTTTATTCCATTTCTGATATTTGCCCTCCATGCAACACGTTCAGCGGCGACTTGCTTCCAATGTGCATTATCAATGCCTGTATCAATCATGTCCCGCTTACACACATCTTTGTATCGTAGTAGAGGCCGACCCTGAGATCTCTTACCCATCTGTAATTCACCAAAAAAGATATCCTTTGGTATTCTACCATCATCCATCCTCCTAAGATGTCCTATCCATCTAAGTCTACGAAGACTGAGCATGGAATAAACTGTCACACAACCTGATCTTTCCAATACTTCAGTATTTGTGATTTTGTCTTGCCACTTAATACCAAGAATTCTTCGCAGACACCGCATATGAAAGCTGTTTAAATTGTTCTCTTGGTGTGAGTAAGTTGTCCAGGTTTCACTGCCATAGAGAAGAGTACTAAGGACACAGGCTTGATAGACAAGGACTTTTGTTTTGGCAGTAAGCTTCCTGTTCTCCCAGACTCTTTTTCTTAACCTGTTCATTGTTGTTGCTGCCTTACCAATCCGGATGTTGATTTCCTGATCTAGGGATAATTTGCTATTTACCACTGATCCTAGATATGTAAAATGGTCTACTATCTCTAGTTTGGCGTCATCAATAACGATTGATGGTACCCCATGTGCACCTTGTGACATAATCTGTGTCTTCTTTTTGCTAATTGTTAAACCAAATTCAGAACAAGCATTGGAGAAAGCAGATAGTAGACATTGCAATTTTTCCTCAGAGTGGGTCGTAACTGCAGCATCATCTGCAAAAAGCAACTCTCTGATCAGTACCCTCCTAATTTTGGTCTTAGCCTTCAATCTCTGAGCATTGTAGAGGCCGCCATCTGAGCGTGAGTGAATGTATATACCACCATCCTGATCACGAAATGCATATTTCAGTAGAAGTGAAAAGTATATTCCAAAGAGGGTGGGAGCTAGTACACAACCTTGCTTAACTCCACTCTTGATTTCAAATTCTTCAGAAGTTGCACCATCAAACTTGATTATACCCTTCATGCCTGTGTGGAACGATTCCACAATGGACAGAAGAGTTGGTGGGCAGCCAATCTTCTTTAGTGCCTTGAACAGACCCTCACGACTGACCAAATCAAATGCCTTTGTGAGGTCGATGAAGGCAATAAACAGTGGTTGATTCTGTTCACGGCATTTTTCTTGCATTTGTCGCAATGAGAATATCATATCAGTGGTAGACCGGTTCTGTCGAAAGCCACACTGTGATTCGGGGTAGACTTGATCTCCTAGGACTTGAAGTCTGCGCAGAACAATTCTGGCAAATACTTTTCCAACAATACACAGAAGTGAGATACCCCTATAGTTGTTGCAGTCGCTCCGATCACCCTTGTTCTTGTACAGTGTTATGATGCTTGAATCTTTGAAATCCTGTGGGACTTGTCCTTCACGCCAGCATAGCTCTATTAGCTGGTGGATCTGTAGAGCGAGGGGGTCTTGCCCACTCCTGATCACCTCTATTGGAATCCCATCCTTACCTGGAGCCTTGCCAGATGCAAGTTCATTTATAGCACACTTAACTTCTGTTATGGTGGGAAGTGTGTCCAGGTGGTCAAGAGTTGGTAGAGCCTCAATGGCGTTAAGGGCATCATCCGCTAGTTTGGTCTCACTTGAGTAAAGCTCCAAATAGTGCTCTACCCATCTGTCCATCTGCTGTTTCTTATCAGTGATGACTTCTCCAGTCAAGGTTTTCAATGGTGCACTTCTTTTGATCACTGGACCACAGGCTTTCTTTATTCCTTCATACATGCTTCTTATGTCTCCCTTATCACTTGCGATTTGAATGGACTCACATAACTTGATCCAATAATCATTTGCACACTGCCTGGCAGCCTTTTGCACATCCTTCCTAGCTTGCCTTAGCTCACTCAGAGTGTTACGCGTTGGTCTTTCCTTGTTTCTTAAGAGAGCTTTCTTCTTCTTATCAATCAAGGGCTGCAGAGTCTCGCTGTTGGCCGCAAACCAGTCCTGCCTCTTATGATCCACAGTGCCGTAAACCCCTACGGCAGTTTTATAAAGAGTTTCCTTAATTTGACCCCACTTTTCATTTACTGTACAATTTTCTGGTGTATCAGTGAAAGCGTCTTCAAGTTGCTGTTGAAACTGAAAGCACTTTTCAGGATCATGAGTGTTAATAATATTAATCCTGGGGCTAGATTTGTGTTTAGCTGTGTAGATTCTCTTTGGTCTCAGTCTAACTCTTGCAACAACCAAAGAATGATCCGTATCACAGTCAGCACTGTGGTAACTACGAGTCAATGATATATGGTTCAGATGTTGTCTCCGTGTGATGATGAAGTCCAGCTGGTGCCAATGGCCGGATCTTGGATGTTTCCATGTGACCTTATGCATCTCTTTTGTTTTAAAAAAAGAGTTTGTAATACATAGGTCATTACTGGTGCAATGCTCCAGCAGCCTTTGCCCATTTTCATTCATGCGACCGATGTTGTATTTTCCAAGGGACACTGGCCATGAACTCGAGTCCTTGCCCACACGAGCATTGAAATCACCGAGCATATAAATGTAGTCAGATTTTGGAACTGCCTTGATCACGGAGTCTAACTCCTCATAGAACAAATCCTTCACATCATCAGATGAATCGAGTGTCAGTGCATATGCAGTAATAATGGTGGCAAACCCACAAGAGGTTGCCAAGCGCAGGGATAATAGTCTTTCATTTCCTCCTGCTGGAATTTCAATCATTCCCAGTAGCGAATTCTTCACTGCAAAGCCCACACCGTGTTGCCTTTTTTCTGCCTGCCCTCTACCCTTCCAGAAAAAGGTGTAGTTGTTTTCCCTGAGTGATCCTTCCTCAGCGAGGCGAGTCTCCTGCAGGCCAGCAATATCAATGTTAAGACGATTGAGTTCGGCATCAATCACAGCCGTTTTTCTCACATCGTCAATATTGGTCAAGTCAGTGGAAAATCCTGGACACATGGTTCTCACGTTCCAGGTTGCAAGCCGTAGCTTGAGGTTTCTATTTTTATTTTTGTTTGTACCTGGTGCATTGGTTTTACAGCCTGCGATTCAGATTTTGTCCTAGCCCCAAGCACCCATTGAAGCAGGCAGGCTGTGGCGGATCAGCACCCAATTGGCTGGGGGCTGCCCAGCTTGAGGCGGGCGGTAGCTGATCAGTGACACCTATAGGTGTCTCCCACCGTCAGAGGCAACGCGTGGCGCCCCATGTCTACGCCAACTGACAAGGACTTATAACCCGTAGCAGTTGCCTCTCGCTTTGATTCCGAGACCAGTTAAGACCAGGGATGGAGTTATTGCCTCTCCATAGCACAAAGCCTGGGCTAAAATATAGAGATCATGTGTTGCCCATGCAGCATGATCCCTCTCTCGGCCTGCCTAGTTCACTCCAGAGGAAAGGTAACACCCCTACATCTGGAACAAGACAAGCTGCAGAAGCTGCCGGATCAGCAAAGCAATGCTCTAACTGTCCGCCTGTCGGAGCTTCGATCCTAGACCAGTCGCCAACCAAGGCTTAGGGCCTGGTCTGCCCTGCCATGACAATTTTGTCTTTAGCTTGCATTTCCTCGCCCCAGGGTAAGGCTTGTACCCTCCCAATTGTGCTCTTCCGCCCGAAGCCGTTGGCACAATGTGGGGTGTCGGGTTTGGTAAGCGCCGCCCAACGTTCGGCGCTAACAGAAACCAGGTAGTACCGTCTACTGTTATACGGTAGCTCAGTCATATCTGACTAAGACCTGACTGACTAAGACCTGACCGCAAGGTACTATATTGGCAGTAAATGACAGTCTTACAGGCAGTTATTTCAAAATAAAATAGTACCATGGGTTATTAATTAGATAAATTAAACGAGGAATATTTAAAGCAGCAAATAAGAGTAAGACATTGGAATAAATAATAACTTTCTGAACATTACTTTCTGTTAGTACTCTTTTGGATTTCTCTCATTTCATCGAGTATTGCTCTTAAGTCTGCTGGTTCCGCAATATGTGTTTTATTCAGCTTTGATAATGCCATTTACATCCGTGAAGAGGACTAAGTGTTTCTCTGTATTGCTCTCTGTCAACAATCATCTTTAAGGCTTCTGTCTCTGCTCTGAAGTTACTTCAGAATTGTCCAGTTACCACTAAATACGTTATCTTTATCTCAATTTTTTTTTTTAATTCCGAAGAATCCTCCCACCTTAGGTGTCTATGGCTTTTGTTGCTGATCCATCTTTATCAGAGAGACAGACTACCGCTTGTGGCTGTTGACTGATAGGCCTAATACCAAAGCTGCTGTGTTGGCAGTCCATAAATATTTATATTATAATATAAAGATGGTGCAGGACCTCTGCGGGTGTTCTGTCGACCCATGAAGGAAGTTTGTAACTGTTGGAGACGGCTTTAGCAGCCTTGACCTAACATTTGAAAGCACAAGGCATTTGAAGCGAAGGTGATCGGTGGTTTAGGATAAGAATAATGTCTACACAACGGTCCGTGCGCGGGATGGATAATTGAAACGGCCATTGATTCTGACAGAATAGAAAATTTATATCTAGACCAACAAGCAGCGGTTAGAATCGATGGCGAGACATCAGATTGTTTTGACATCAAGCAAGGAGTCCGTCATGGCTGTGTGCAGTCCCTCTATTTGTTTAACCTGTACGCCGAAAATATAATGAGAAATGTCAGAGATGATATAAATAAGGAGCAATCTAAATATCGGTGGTCATGAAATACCAGAGATTCGATATGCTGATGATACAGCACATCCCAGAATGGTAAAGAAAACCTAATAACCTCAACCCAAAGAAACAGTTAAAAATCACAACTTATATCTTAATATAGCAAAAACAAAGATAATGCATACAGAAAAACTACTATGGAGAAAGAAATATATGTTAATGAGGACAAATTTGAGGTGGTTAAAATTTTCGAATATCTTTGGTCATTTATTACCAACAATGGTGACACAATGAAAGAAATTAAACAACGACTATCAATTGCTCAAGCGCTGAATATTGAAAAAGGTTGGCTATTAAAAACGATAAAACAAAGAAAATTGATATATTTTGGCCACTTGAAATGTCACGAAAGTTTGTAGAGGACAGTAATAGAGGGGTATATGCTTGGGAAGAGAGGAAGAGGAAGGCCAAAGAGAAGATGGGTGCAGGACACGGTGGATGAACTCCAGGTGGGTTTAGCGGACGCGAGACATCTTGCTTGTGATCGAGAAGTTTTCCGGAATGTTGTTATGGGAGCGAGGTTCTGCAAAGAACATGCTACTGAATGAATGAATTGATTGATTCTAGTGTGACCTTGGCGAAATTGAACAATTCAGTTCTGATTTTGTTTTCTCTTTGGATTATTGATGGCACCAATTATTTTTTTGTTTTGAATTTCATTAAAACTAGTTTGGCCCGTTGTTACCTTTGCCCATCTGTTCTGCCAGTTTTCTCTCGTATTGTTTCTTAAAATCCGCTGGAATTTTCTTATATTGCAAACCATATCCCTTTGCTGCTCCTGCTTTAGCAAGTCTTCTTGTTTCTCGTGAGGTTGATGTGACTGAGAATCCATTATGTTATAATAGGCTGGGTAACTGGATTACTCTTGCTATTAGGATGATATATAAAATCAAATTTAGTGCTTTCATTGTCTTCAGGACAGGCAACATCATTACTTAACATTACCACATCATGTGGTTTATGTGGTTCATGCTCTACAAGGCCAAATTGCTGGTGTAGCAGTTCAATGGCAGTTCTTATTGCAACAGTTTCTGATTTATAGTCGGAGCAAATTTCACCACAGGAGTTACAGAACCCAAAGGGGGTTGGTTGCGCCTGGATGCAAAATGTACATAATACTCTGCAAAGTAGGCAGTTTTACATTATAATCTGCGTTGAATGCCAGGACTGTGGGTGCTGGGTAGCCCTAGACGCAATTTCTATTTCCTGTGGTAAGTAGTGTTTGTCCGTGGTTTCTTTCGCCAAATTCAAGACATCAGTGTATCAGTCTTCGTTGTTGTTTCCAGACATCAATTACAATGGTTGGATAGTCTTTCTCTTTTCCACAGCTTCAATGTGCTTCTTTCATCTGATGTATAGTACTCTATTTTGGTTGCTATTTTTCACACACACACACACACACACACATATATATATATATATATATATATATATATATATATATATATATATATATATATATATATATATATATATATATATATATATATATATATATATATATATATGTATATATACTAGTCTTGACCTCATTCCTCCACAGATAAGTCTGAGACACTGAAATAACAATAGCATAGTGAAGATATAGGCGCTTTTTTTTTTTTAAAGATATAGGTTACACAACATGTGTTCATCTGCTCTGCTCCCCAAGTGGTGCTAGCAATCTGTTTGACGATGAATCATACGCCTGGCCTGTTTATTTGTTTGTTTTTCCCCTATAAGAGTCTTGACATGCGGCTAGTACAATGTAAAATGTGTTGTTGATACTAGTGTGAACAGATTGCATTGTAGATTGTTTAATTAATCCTGGGCACCGTAAGCTTATGTGTTGAACTGATTCTTCATGTTGAAATCAGTGCCTACATTCAGGTTTGTGTTCAGAATATACTCTATTTTGACGTTTGTTGACTGGGGCATGGTTCTATACTCAGCTGAGAGATTAGACATGTGTAATGTCCTCAGGGTGATAATTCTCGTGATGTCTGAACAGCAAGCGTCCTGTTCAGGATGTAGCGCACTTGTTCAGCCATTCTTGTCTGAAACTGGGGATATCGGTAGCAAAATGGCCAACACGCTTGCCAACCAGCCCGGTAATTATGTATTCGAATGCCCTTACAGACAGGGATTTTTAAAGGGCCTGGTATCGCAGGTTGACCCAGCCTACGATGGGTACCAGAACATTTTCTGGGAAGTGAAGGCGGTCGGCATTACATGCCCACGTGACCTACCGAGTGCCGGTTAGTCTAAAACATGTGAGGCTAGTATCATATACCCAGTACACCTCAGATCTTGTCTATTAGTCATTATTCAAGGTGACGTTTAAGAAATTCAAAACAATGTTTTCCCGTAGTGAATTTGAATAATGAAGACACAAACAATAGATTGCACGATTTATTGCCTGGCATATTTCGCTGCATCTCGTCAGGTACATACTGCAGAAATCACACAACTTACGTGAATTAACTAGATAAATCCTTCAAGTTGAAATATACACATATTCGCACAGTAATGTCAATTATCTACCACGGTAATTTTAAGCTGACTAACATGTCTTTCTATTTGCACAACTCTGGCTTGCGTTGATTGAACATAATTGCTTCTGCAAACTTTAACAAGCGAGTATTTTGTGTGTTAAACAACACGCGAAAGGCAGTGTCTCTGTCAACCACATGGCCGCTTTCGATAATGTGCCTACCAATTGAAGACGCCGGGAGCTTCCGGTGTGTCGGCCCCACGCCATACCGCCAAATTGACGGAGTGGCCGTGGGGAGTCCTCTTGGTCCTATTCTAGCGGACATTTTCATGGCACAGTTAGAAGAAAAGAGATCCTCAGACATCAACAACTTGGCCTTTTACCGTCGTTATGTGGACGATATACTAATTATCACCACAGACGAGCTACAAGCAACATCGTTCCAGGCCACTATGAACAGGCGCATAAAAACATCTCTTTATCTATGGAACACGAACACAACGAAACGTTGCCGTTCCTTGATATTCTAATGAGACGTAGAGCAGACGGCACAATTCAAAGATGGGTGTATCGCAAAGGAACATGGACTGGCCAATACCTAAATTTTCAGAGCTTCACACCTGTCCAGTACAAACGGGGCTTAGTACGGACCCTGTTTGACCGTGCTAGAAAGATATGCACCCATGACACAGAGGTCCTGTGGGTATTCTCCATGTCAGCCTGCCATCAAATGTTACTCCAAGGTATGTAGGTTCTTTATCTTATCTTAGGAGTGTTCCATAGAGTTTATCTTCCACTGTCGTCTCTTTAGGCCAGAAGGTTTGCCTAGATGTGTTATATTTTGGGGAGTCTTGGAGTATGTGCTCTGCTGTCTGCGACGCCAATCCACATGTGCACATGGCTGATTCACCAATCTTGAATTTTGTATACATGTGGTTGCGTAATCTATTGTGTCCTGTTCTGAAGCGCAGAATAAGGACTTATTCTGGTCTGTCCATAACGTGGTAGTCATCTTGAGCAGGTTTTGGTGGCTTTCTGACTGATTTGATCATTCTTTTCTTTTGGTGGTATGTAACGGGCACATCAGGCTGTTCTTCTTTGGCTGCTTCCTTAGCCAATTGGTCAGCTCTGTCGTTTCCGGGTACTCCACAGTGGTATGGTATCCACTGTATGGTGACCTTATGCTGACTGCTAAGTTCAGAAAGTAGTGTACTTAGTACTGGCAATTTCCCAGACAGGATCGCCTCGAGTACTGATTTTGCATCTGTCAGTAGCACCACAGGTTGTGTACCATTGCTGGTATTTAGTAATTTCTCTGTTGCTATTTTGATTGCCTCAATTTCAGCATCATAGTTATGGCAGTACTTTCCTGTCGGTACTCTAGCTGTGTCCCTGGTATTATTTGGGTATTCTATGTACACTCCCGCTCCTCCATTTCGAACAGCATTTTGTGCCGACCCATTTGTGTAGACTCGGATCCAGAGGTCCTGTGGGTATTCTTCATCAAGGAAGCTGAGAATGGCTGTCCTGCGCTGCACACTGTTCTGTTCTTCCTTGTCAAATATTCCTCTCACTTTCGTCTGGGTTTGTAATGATGGTCTATGCTCAACTTTCCATGGAGTTCGCTCTGGAATAGTTGTTTAGGAGGATACCAACTGTGGGCAGATCGGTGGTTTCTCTGCAGAGTCCTTTGGCCTGGTGGATAAAACTACTTCTTTTCAACCGCCTCATAGCTAGGTTTTCAAATCTGTTCTTCATAGGGTGGCCTGGTAAGCTGAGGAACTTTTCTGCTTGTATTAGCGTTTTCATATCTGTCAGAAGTCGGGGTGCCCCACCGGCTAGATGAAAGTATTAGTTACTGGCGAGCAGCCCCAAATAGTCAGAAACTGACTAGGGACAAAATCTATATGGCTGAACTACAGATTAAGCCCATGAATATCCAACATACAGCTCCAAGTGGCTCGTTACAAAATGAAATGAACTGTGCTGAATATTCGCCAAGGAATGGGAAAGAGAAGGTTAGCTAAGATAGATGTTTAAGTCTAAATATATGAGTATAGACGACTATCTCAGTACAGGTTTTTCTCCCTGACTGCTCCCTTCCTTGGTGTCTAAGTGAACCCCCACCAATGTACACAACAACACGTATGCACAATTGGAAAAAATATAATGACAGAACTATGAGTTACAATACTACAACATTTATTTGCTAATCATAACAATAGACATAGGATGATTGTCAATATGAGGATGATGAAATCATATACATATTGATATTGATGACAAACATTACGTAACTTTACTTGTTACTTGATCTATCTGGATCTGTGGTCCAGATCCCCACTCTCCAGTAGACACAAAAAACAGCTTGCCGGTATTCTGACGAATCCTGTCAGTCCTGACACTACCTAGTCAGTAGTCTCTAGTCTTGAGATCTATAACATAGGTGCTCCTTGTGAGAGCTTGAAAGAAAGTCAAGAATGTGTTATATCTAGTTCTACATCAGCGCAATCTTAATACATATCATAACACACACATATACAATGACCAGTCTGGCCAAGTTTATCTTCCAGCTCTACTGCGTTCACCATCCTCCTTCTCCCTACTGTCTTTAGTCTGGGACGGGCTTTTCAATTGTCTCACACGCCTGTAATGATTACATTTCTGCCGCCCCATGTCCATGTCGCTAATACAGAAATTCTGTCGTACAGCCGCTCCGTCCAAAGTTGGTTTAGCAGCTCGCAGGGTCGGTAATGGTATTATAATAATGCCTGATCATCCGGGCTTACAAGCCGTGCCCAGTATCTGTGCCAGACTTCCGTGAATTACCGTCCACCATACGATGAAAAGGTTTAGCACCATATACCCTATAACAATTGTGGGTAATGTCTGTACCATTACACTTCTGCTACAAATGCAACCAATAGGCAAGGAGCTAATGCGCGCACAGTAGCATAACACCAATTTATTCTTAGTGAGTTACCATATAACAAATCACATCAAATAAACCTAAGGTATGCGACTACAAAATGGCATATAAGGCTATTCTTTACCTACATTGTATAATGCAGAATGTAAGTAATATCCTTATCTACAACAACTGGGAACCATAGTTTCCATATACGTTACAGACTAAATAAATGTTTTCCCAGTGCATATCCAGAGGATAACAGCACTGGTGCATTCAAATATATCAAACTCCAATACTTTAACATAATAACATTATGCAAAGTTAGTAACAATATTGTTTACATAAATATGAGACATAGAAACAATACTCAGAGCAGTTCCTACTTAGCCACTGCTGTGGTAAGAATTAAGAAATAGTCAGTTGACTATATTCTGTACAAATAATACACACACCAAAAAGAGACTAGTCTAGTTTACAAAGAACTAACCAGCACCTACCACGACACCTCAAGTATATCTAGACAAGGTCTGTCTTACATAAGGTTCTATTTCTCAGAAGAATAACACTTTAAAGCAATATGATATTGAACACAGAACTTAGAAAGACCCTCAAGTAACCTACGACAATGATAGTTCTTGCAATAACCTAGATCAGATATAGACTGAAAATCAGTAACTAAGAAATAACTTTTGTAGTAAAATCTAACATAATAATCATGCATATGACTACAGAACATTGAGATAGTTCCTACCTGTTCAGAGATTTTTTCAATTCTAACATGACCAGAGCTAGGGACCCTTATTTAAGCTGAGTCCAGCAGACCCTATTATCTCCTTGGCACCTTTCTGTCTGGTATGACAGAAACATGCTGACCTCCTATAGGTAATTAATTCTATTCAAGTGTTGGGCCAGTTCACGCCTCTTTTCCCATGCAGGCTGACTTATCTCCCCCTAGCAGTTATAAATGCTTTCTGAACCACTAACCATCACCATAGTGTCACACCTGGATGGCTTTGAGTTTTACAACCCTAGTCTGATGGTCTGTGTGATTTCATTCTGGGTTTATTGCAATTCCCACCATCCTGTTTTAGTAGCCAGCAGCCATCTGTTCTGACACTTCACAGTTGAATGGGCCCCTTTTGCTACAAAATTTTATGGCTCTATGTGTGCAGGCCTTATTGTTCTGTCTTCCATTTCTCCTCCTTTATTATAGAGAATTGCATTTGTTCTTCTGTAACTTCTCTACATGGTGAACGGAAAATTGTTCTGGGAAGTAAAGGCTGCATTTCATGACAATATCTCTGCGCTCACTCAGTGCTTGTGTCCTCCCCATCTTCTCCATTTCCACTATAGGGGTTGATCTCATCCATCCTAAGTACTTGATTTTGCACTTTGTCCAGCTCTTGTAGTGTGGTTTTTGATGCTGAACACCACGCAGTTGACCCGTATTCCAGGTGTGGTTGTATGCTCTGTTGGTAAACTTTGCTAAGTATTTTCCCACAGGCTCCTCATGTGGTTCCACTTAGCTTTCTCAGGATGGCTATTTTCCTTCTGGCTTTTGCTACTGCTTTGTTGATGTGCTTTCTCCATGTCAGCCTGCCATCAAATGTTACTCCAAGGTATTTAGGTTCTTTATCTTATCTTAGGAGTGTTCCATTTATCTGGATTATTCCTGCCTTTTGTTTTGAAGAGAGGGTAAATAGAGTGGTACTGCACTTGTCAGTGTTTATGCTGACACACCATCTATTTGCCCATGCAGCATATGTATCTACAGCTCTTTGTAGCAATTTGGTGGCCACCGATGCATGTTCATTTGTGCTCCATAAAACCAGGTCATCGGCGTACATTGCCGCTGTAATTCTATGCGGTAGATTAGCAACAAGATCATTGATGAAGATTAGAAAAAGTGTGGGGGACAAGACTCCGCCCTGGGGAACACCGTGACGCAGTAGAACTTTCTTGCTCTTGAGTCCATCTATCTGTGCTCGGGCTCTTCTGTTATGCAAGTATGTTTTCACCCATTTGTACATTCTTCCATTGACTTTGCAGTTTCTTAGTTTCTTCATCAGACCTTCTTTCCATACTTTGTTAAAGGGTTTCTTCAGATCTATCCATGCCGCAAGCACCAGCTTCTTCTCTTGGAATGCATCCTCAATTTCTTGAGAGAGGTAGGTTGTCTGATCTTCCGTAGAGTAGCACTGCCTAAAGCCAGTCTGCTGTGGCACAAGGATGTTTTTACTTTCAATGTACCACTGTAGTCTGTGATTGATGATGCGCTCCAGTGTTTTGCAGAGACAGCTGGTGAGGCTAATTGGTCTGTAGCTAGAGGCAATGGAACCATCTTTCCCTGATTTTAGGAGGGTTATCATGATTGCTTCTCTCCAGGCTTGTGAAACACTGCCTAAGGTTCAGCTGTTATTGAAGATCTGCAACAGCTTTGCTTTGGCCTCTGTTCCTAGGTTCCTGATCATTTCATTGTAGATACCATCAGCTCCTGGTGACTTTCTCATTTTCAGTTTTGATATGGCTAGCTCCAGTTCGCTGATTGTAATGGGTGCCTCCAGAACCTCATGTACTTTTTCTTTTTGTCCTGTATGTTGTCGTTTCTCTCGAATCTCTTGTTGTTTCTCAGGACTAATTTTGATATTGTTATCTTGTGCGAATGAGTCCGCAAAATGGTCAGCTGCTTGCTTTCTTGTTAAGATTTTTCCATCTTTATGTAGTGCAATTTTTGAGTTTCTCCCTGTGCCCTCATCGTTAAGTTGTTTTATTAGCTTCTACAATTTCCTTGTGTCTCTTTCAAAGTTCAGAGACTCTGTTTTTTCCTGCCAGCTTTTCCGTCTAGCCTGCAGCTTGGCCCTTTGAAATTTGGCTTTTGCGTGCTGGAATTTATTGTGGCGCTCTTGGCTGGGTGTGGCTTCTGCTTGCTTTCTACACACTTCCACATCGTTATGCAACTGTTCCAGTTCACTACTCCAGTAGGGTTTATAATGTTTACGGGCTCCTCTTGGTGCTGTTTCTCGCGATGCCTGTAGTATGCATTTCCCAAACTCTTCAACTACTTTATTTATGTCTTTCTCAGTGTTCAGGTTTCTAACCAGTATGCTGGTGCGATGCTTGTACATTGCTCAGTCTGCTTTCTTGTAGTTCCACCTCAAGAGGGTGCTGCTTTCACTTACAAGCTCATTTTCTACTGTTAGAAAGACTGGCCGATGGTCACTGCCACCAAGTTGTTTCCCAACAATTCGTGTAATGTTCCACTCCAGGTCTGGTGAATGAAAAGCCAGGTCAGGTGTAGTTGTAGTGTGCTATTCTTCTTCTTCTTCTTCTTCTTCTTCTTCTTCTTCTTCTTCTTCTGCGTTCATCCGGAGTTTTATTTTTCCGGATGTGATTGCGTTGTGCCTGTTTACAGCAGAGCTGCGTTCTTGCGCCGTTAGGCCGACACATCCGACTTCTGCGGGCATTTGTTGACCGGGTTAACCTTCCCGGGTAGTGTGCTATGATCTCGAGTAGAAAGTATGCGGGTCGGACGGCTTGTTAATCAAGATGAATCTATTCTCATCCTGCCAGTCTCCAGTCTCTCTCCTCTCTGGTCTATGTGATCATAGCCCCAGCTCTGCGAGTGGCTGTTGAAATCGCCACACATAATCAATTGTTCTTTTCATGGTAGTGTGTCCAGTGCCTGTGGGCGGTCACTTGGACAGTAGTAATTGATCAGATGTAGGTCTGTATTACCTGTCTTAAGTTTAAGTGTCTGATACTCAACCCCTTCCATGTAGGCTTCAATTTGGGAAACAAATGTGTGATGCCGGGGCCCATACGGGGGAGAAAAGAATAATAACACTGTTGCCTACCATGCATGTCGTAAGAGGCGACTAAGGAGGTTATGGTACCGTCGCCCTGCTACTGAGTGAGTGCGTGGCGCGATACTGTGAGCTGTGAGTTTCGCGTGGAATGCTTTTACACCTGTCCGCGGTTGTGTGTAGCGTGAACTGCATGTTCGGAACGATGGCGGCCGGCTGTTGCTGAATTGACTGGTTTGCATTTTCGGCTCACGAGTGCATTTTTCAGCAGACTCCTAGGAGTCGCCGCTGGAGCTACGGAATTCGTGCTTTGTGCGGCGCTTTTGGCGGGTCGTCCTGTGGAAAGAGACCAAAGCCATATGGGATAAAACCCGGGTCAATGAAGTCTTTCTGGTGACTGCCATTTCCATCGACGATGAACTGTATTTTTCATGGAGGACTTTTGTGTTGGCATTCTGGCTGCGGCATTATGCACAGTGTACCTGTGCGGGATGTATGTTTGCCGATACTCCTGTCTGTTCCATTGTTCACTTTTGGCAGTGAGGAGCATTTTGTGCGATATTCACTGGCACAGGAACGGAGCAATATGGGGACAATCCGTTGCCGTGAAGTTGGAACCACAACTAACTAACTAACTTGGGAAGCAATGATGTTATTTTTTACAAGGGTCAGTATCCCACCTTTTCGCCTGTCCTTTCGGTCAGATCGGTAACACTGGTAGCCTCTGATTTTGAAGGCTATATTTTCGTTGAGGTGAGTTTCTTGCAAGCAACATATGCTTACTTTTTCTTGGTCCAAGATGCATTATTTTAATTGTTTGTTTAGTATAGCCTGCCGTCCTATTCTCATGTCCCCTGGCTCCACAGAACATCTGAGAAGGACCTCCAATAGTTGTGGTTGGACCCTTTCGAGACATAGGGCCCGGCACTGCAACTGTCTGGGGGTCCAAAGCAGGGCGAGCACCATAACATTTAGCAGTAGTTGACATATTCCATTTTGCGTGATTGCGTGGCATCCTGATTTCTGTGGTGCGCCTCCTGGCTGGTAGCCTCAGTCTTCAGCACCTTTCTTTGCTAGAGCAGACTGTGGTCTCACTCGAGTGTAGATGTGTACGCGCAATCACGCGTGTCTGCGTATGCATGTACGTGCATACACATCTAGAGCATACTGGTTATTTTTCGGCGCCAGAAACTCGCCGTCGCCCCTTCTCCTGTTAGTTAAAACAGTTCCGCCACGTGAAGGCCAGGAGTTGGACTTTTTCTGCAAAGGTTATGCATTCACGAGCCATTGGGGTATTTAAGCAATGTTTGGCGCTCACCCCAACACTGCGCCCCGGCTACATACGTAATTATTTTCTTAAGGTCCCACAGTGCCGAATCAACACCCAGAGTGGTTCCAAATGTTGCTGTATCATACAGCAACATTTGGAACCACTCTGGGTGTTGCTTGCTTGCTTGTGTTCGCTGGCTGTGAACTCCAGCGTGAAGTCCTGTATGTCGGATGAAGACATCCTGTTGTCCAATATCAGTGGGATGTGATACAGGACCTGAGGTTTGCGTGAGTATCCGTTGTCCCATGTCTGGCTTATTGGTGTGCAGACTGTGGTTCCTCGCCGTGCAGGCAGACACTCTCCGACTTCGGAAGATCTGGGTGTTGATTCGGCACTGCGGGACCTTAAAGAAAATAATTAACTTTTTTTTAAAAGATCGCTCGCTTGGAAGTCAAGTGTAGTGTAGTCCATATATGTGTTACTACTTATAGTGCACTGGACTGATTTTTGCGTGTCGATTAGGTTTCCCTATTACCAGTGTCCCTCACCATCAGGTGAATCCACTCAGACTTCAGAGGTACTTGTGATTTTCGTTCCCAAGTTAAGGACGAGAAGTCAATATTTTAGTCCAACTGACTGGTGTATCATTAACTTAATTAAGGGAAATATGTGAAACATGATAGAGTTCTTCGTAGTGGACCACTAACAGATATGTGTGACATAAAAACGCGATTATTGTTACTCACTGTAGGTCAGCATGGCTGAATGGATAAGAACGCGTGTTCTTAAAACATCCGGCGTGATGATGCCGAAGAAAGGGATTCAATCCCTACACCAGTCAGTTGGACTAAAATGTTGACTTCTCGTCCTTGACCTGGGGGGGGGGGGGGGGGCGTTAATTACAAATACCTCTGAAGTCGGAATGGATTCTCCTGATGGCGAGGGAGACTTAATAGTGAAAGCTAATCCCCACGCAAAACTCAGTACAGCACTACTAGAAGTAGTGTGTATGCACTACGCTTGAGTACAAAGCGAGCGAGCGCAAAAATAAATTGTTACTCTCTCTAGACTTGGTTATAAAGATAAGAACTACAGCCAGAAATGAAATTCAAAGGAATCTGACAAAGCAACTGGATGGTTTGAACTTCGCCGATGATAGCGACATTTGCTAAGGGCCTACATGATGATGATAATACGTGGATAGGTTTTTAAAATGTTTAATAGCCAAGTTTATCATTAATTGAACTTTTAGTCATCGAAGACAGCGAGAGCTTGCGGAAGTAATTTGATAATCTAGATTTCGCACTATGTCATCACACTCAAGTAATCAGATGCAAGATAAACTAAATACACTCGACGTGGGTTCACAACAATTAGGTCTAAAGAAACAGGTACGCGACAGATAATGAGATTCAACCCAATATATAACTCGATCTCTCTCTAGGTGAAACCTCACTTCTAAAAATATATATATAAATATATCCATACATTTAGGTAGCAATGTGGACAGAGATCACCATGTACCAAGCCCACGCTTATGGGCATGTTTCGCCATCTCACACGATCATCAGAGTCGTGAATCAGCTCTGTGTTCTTGCCTAGACCTATTATATGGCCAAGCCATCAAGATATTTACTTCTCTGCCTTTCCCTTGTTCTCTCCACACACACCCCCCCCCCCCCCCCCAACACTGATTCTTCATGTTGAAGTTTATTTCTTCTCATAACGTGCTCAAAATAGGTTGACTGTCTAGTTTCTCTAATCAGTTTAGTTTATTCGCATTCATTTGCTTCTCCCGTTGATTTTTCTGCGGAAAAATAGTGATGTTGACTGCAAAGTCCTGTAAGGGATACGCAAAATTAAACAAACTCATCTCATCATGTTCCTCTTGTACCTTGCGGTGTCGAGGTGAGGTATAAACATCGTGAGAGTGCCCGATTATGGGCTTCATGTATCGATATTCCCATACTCTGCTATTCCCTCCGTCCAACGTAAATTTACGTGGTCGGCCTCTTCCTCTGTTTCCATCTGATCTGTACATCATTGCTTGTTGTGGTATGCTGTTGACTGGTAACCTACTCGCATGGCCAAACCATTTGACTTGCTTTCTAATAAAATCTAGTGCTGTTATAACCCCCACTTTAGTCCTGATTTCTTCATTTCTGAACTTATCTTTTCTTGATACGTTGAGTGTTCTTCTCATGAATCTCATTTCTGTTGTGATTTTTCTTTTCTCTTTTTGTGTCATTGTCAATTAAGCAAACATACAAAATGCGGGTGATTCTGGGGTGCACAAAGACCACACCAATTATATGCATGAGACATATCCTGGCGCTACCAACAATGGCGGATAGGCATAGGGTAATTTAGGCCAAATGGCACCTGAGTTACTGCAAAAAGGGATCACCCCTTCCAAGTAGCCATGGATATAGTCAAGGGTCATAGACTACGATAAGGTAGGTCCTGAGTGGCAAATACAGAACTGGTGTCGTTAGCCGCTACACGCTGCGGGATTTGCTGAGGAGGGGATCCGAGCACTTGTGGACTGAATGGTTCGATGTGCAATGAGGATGATCTTTCGACTAACTAACTAAATGCTGAAACATCTATAGATCAGGATAATGCATTTTATCCAACCATCATGTGCCATGTCGGTAAGCGTGCGCAGTCATGTTTCGCCATCTGACACTGTGGATCAGCTGCATATGTGCACGTGAGACGGCCATGCTATCCAGGTTAATTTCTCTGCCTTTCCCGATTTGTTACCCCTCAATCTTGTCAGTTGTTACAAAGTTCTCTAGGGTAATCTTCATAACCTGCTCATTCATGCTTGGCAATTCGCAGTTAATTCCCCAGTCGCTGTATTGTTCTTAACTGATTCAGTGCAAAACAAAAGCCTAAACATGGTGCACAATCAAATTAATAAGTAATGTAAATTCTCATACACCACTGAGCATTGAAATGCGCAGGATACCATAAAACAAACCACGATAAGGCTATATATTACCCTGCACTGAATCTGTTAAATTTCTTTACCAGATCCTAGAATACCTTTATAGGTATGTTCTGATATATATATATATATATATATATATATATATATATATATATATATATATATATATATATATATATATATATATATATATATATATATATATATACACCCCCCCCCCCCCCTTGCAGATTTGCAAGATACTGTAATAGGATGAGATCATTGAATTGATACAACCAGTGCCAAGTACAATCTTAAAGTTTATTGATGCAGTTAACAAATGTAAACATGTTTAATCCACCTCTGCCTTTAACCTCCCGCATAGGCCCTAAACCAACTTACACATAGCCACTCTGCAATTTCATGTGGCTGCATTCATGTCCTCAATATTAATGGCTCAATTCTCAAGGTTTGATTAGGTATCCCATTTATTTTGCCTTGTTGGTCCTTGGGAAAATTGAGACCACCAGGTATTTGATTTCATTTGTGGAAAAGAAGCACAATATCCATGTAGTCATGTGAATTCCACACATCATCACCTTCGTGCTGATAGATTGTTGAATCCTTTATTATATTGCTGCCTCTCTTCTCGGCAATCTAAATATTGCCCGTCGTCTTTATTTGCAGCTATATAATTTTTAATCAAGGAATTCAAAGCAATTGAATTAAATCTGCTTTTCTACAGTTCACGCTGTTCCCATGTAATGATCAGACTGCTGGCAGCAGTCTTCCTGACACACCTCAGCTAACTGTTGCAGGAGCCGGTCGTTGTGGCCTGGAATTGTCCCTTGATTTCAGAGATGTAACCTATAGATTTTTTATAAGATAATGGAGCTAGTGACATTTATAGCTGCACTTCTGTCGTTCGCTTGAACTATGCCTATAACTGCAATGTTGTCTATTGTATGAGTTTAACGGTCTTTTTTTTTTAGTTCACTCAGCGGTCCATAGAATTCCACGGTCTTCTCTCTAAGCCAGAATGTTTACCTAGACATGTAATTTGTGCAGTCTTGGAGTATGTGCTCCGCTGTCTGCGACGCTAGTCCACATGTCTGATTCACTAATCTTGAA
Organism: Cepaea nemoralis; assembly: GCA_014155875.1. Taxonomy (NCBI): domain Eukaryota; kingdom Metazoa; phylum Mollusca; class Gastropoda; order Stylommatophora; family Helicidae; genus Cepaea; species Cepaea nemoralis. The sequence continues at coordinate 171,430 of JACEFZ010000203.1, read as the reverse complement.
TTTTGTATAGTGGTTGTGTAATCTATTGTGTCCTGTTTTGAGGAGCAGAATGACTTGATTTGGTCTGTACCTTCTGACTGATTTGATCATTTTCTTTTCTTTTGGTGGTAGGCCTATGCAACGGGCATATCAGGCTGTTCTTTTGCTCCTTTCTTAGCCAACCGATCAGTTCTGTTTCCAGGTTATCAGTTTGGGTATCTTCATTGCACTCCGGACAGGTCCACAGGCGCTCAGATATTTTTCGAACAGCATTTTGTGCTGATCCATCTGTATAGACTCGGATCCAGATGTCCTGTGGGTATTCTTCATCAAGGAAGCTGAGTGGGTGTTTTGCGCTGCAATGTTCTGATATTCCTTGTCAAATACTCCTCTCACTTTTGTCTGGATTTGTAGCGATAGTCAATGTACACCTTTCCAGAGTTCGATCTGAAATGCTGCTTTCTAATAAAATCTAGTGCTGCTATAACCCACACTTTAGAGACAATTTTTACCCACAATTTCTTCATTTCTGAACTTCTCTAAAACCCAACTGTGGGTAAATCGGTGGTTTCTCTGCAGTCGTTTGGTCTGGTGGATAAAACTGCCTCTTTTCAACCGCCCCGAAGCTAAGTTCAAATCTGTTTATAGGGTGGACTGGCAAGCTGAGGAACTTTTCTGCTTGTATTAGCGTTTTCATATCTTCACTACATGAGTTTTCATAAGAAGACGCCGTTGGAACTACATCGGCCATGTACTCAGAATGGACAAGATAAGACTCCCCTACCAAGCCCTCATATGGTCACCGGTAGGGAAAAGAAAACGGGGAAGACCAAGAGAGACCCTGCGTAGAACCATCATTAGAGAAGGCTCATTCAATGGCCAAGTAAATATCCAAGATCTACAACAGATAGCAGCGAATCGCCAGGCATGGAGAGTCAGGACTTCTGCCCTATGCGCCGCCTTAGGCTCAAGAGGAAAGACTAACTAAACTACAGGAGTTGATCGCATCCCTCCTGTGGTGACTCTATGTGATTGATTTTGCACCTTGTCCAGCTCTTGTATTGTGGTTTTTGATGCCGAACACCACGCAGTTGACCCATATTACAGGTGTGATCGTATGCTCTGTTGATAGACTGCTAAGTATTTTCCCACTGGCTCCCCATGTGGTCCCACTGAGTTTTCTCAGGATGGCTTTTGCTACTGCTTTGTTGAGGTGCTTTCTCCATGCCAGCCTGCCATCAAATGTTACTCCAAGGTATGTTGGTTCTTTATCTTCTCTAAAGGGTATTCATTCCATTTATCTGGATGATCCCTGCCTTTCGTTTTGGAGAGAGGGTAAATATAGAGTGGTGCTGCGCTTGTCAGTGTTTATGCTGACGCACCATTTATTTGCCCATGTGGCAAATGTATCTACAGCTCTTTGTAGCAATCTGGTGGCCACGTTCATTCGTGCTCCATAGAACCAGGTCATCAGCGTACATTGCCGTTGTAGATTAGAAAGTGGGGAACACCGTGACGCAATAGTACTTTCTTGCTCTTTAGTCCGTCTATCTGTACTCGGGCTCTTCTGTTGTGCAAGTATGCTTTCACCCATTTGTACATTCTTCCATTGACTTCGTCAGACCTTTCCAGACTTTGTCAAAGGCTTTTTTCAGATCTATCCATGCAGCAAGCACCAGCTCCATTTCTGAAGAATGCATCCTAAATTTCTTGAGAGAGGTAGGCTGTCTGATCTTCCGTAGAGTAGCACTACCTAAAGCCAGCCTGTGATCGATGCGCTCCATTGTTTTGCAGAGACAGCTGGTGAGGCTGGTCTGTAGTTGGGAGGCAATGCAACTATCTTTCCCTAAATTTTGGAGGGGTATCATGATTGCTTCTCTCCAGGCTTGTGGAACACTACATAGGGTCCAGCTGTTATTGAAGATCTGCAACCACTTTGCTTTGGCCTGTTCCTGATCATTTCATTGGAGATACCATCTGCTCCTGGTGACTCATTTTAAGTATTGATATGGCTAGTTCCAGTTCGAGATAGTGATAGGTGTCTCCAGAACCGCATGCACTTTTTCACTGTCCTGTATGTTGCCATTTCTCTCGAATTTCTTGTTTCTCTGGACTAATGTGGGTATCGTTATCTTGTGCGAAGGAAAGGAGTCCACAAAATGGTCAGCTGCTTGCTCCCGTTAAGATAAAAAAAAACAGGGCTGTTTCCGTCTTTATGTAGTGCAATTTTTGAGTTTCTCCCAGTGTCCTCATTGTTTTATTAGCTTTTACAATTTTCTTGTCTCTTTCAGAAACTTTTATCCTGCCAGCTTTTCCGTCTAGCCTGCAGCTTGGTCCTTTGAAATTTGGCTTTTGTGCGCTGATATTTATTGTGGTGCATTGGCTGGGTCTGGCCTCTGCTTGCTTTCTACACGCTTCCACATCATTATGCAACGGTTCCAGTTCACTTCTCCAGTAGGGTTTATATGTTTCTCGTGCTGCCTGTAGTAATATACCGAGGTGTCTTAATACACGTGGTCAATTTGATTTTTTATACACCAGCCAGGTGATGTCAATGACAGTTCACATTATGAAATAACACTTCCTTATGGGATATATTGGTTTTCTCACGGGCCCAAAGTGTTTTCCCACAATCTCTTCATAACCTTTTTTATCCACCTGCAGTAAAATCCTCCCACAACGGGTTCATCCTAAGAGAAACTGCTGTCAAAGAAGAGCTAACACCCAAATGTGGACTTTAATGGGAGTCCCTTGATTTCCCTCAGTATTAATTTCTTCCATATAAATTTCAACTCCCAGAACAAGTGAGCACCTGCTCTGCTCAGTTCACAGCAGTAACTAGATTCTCTGCACCCATTTTTTAAATGTGACTTTTGCAACCAAAAAGGAAAAATATCCCTTAATAACAGATAACTTGAAATCAAAATATTTAAAAACTTTCTATTTAACTCGCCCAAAAAAATAAATGTATGTGATAAATTTTAATGCGTAATATACTTTTTTGTTGCAAAATGTCACCGTTTTGCAGGGCAGTTTTCATAAATGTTTCTTATGCCATGTCAGTTTCTTAAATACCATGCTTGTATATGCCAATCTTTGCATGTTTGGAAAGGAAACTGCTATTAGAAACGTTTAACTAACACCAGCAAGGTCATTTGATACTTCAATTTGAAATATACTTTTGGACATAACACGCAATTAAACAACAAACAAAGCTATTTAATTAAACACATTCATTTATTGAATTAGTGATAAAAGTGTGTACACTTTCAGTGCAACAATCAAGCCTCTGAATCGAAACATCTGAAGGTTCAGTCAAGCTGTGGAAAGAAAGAGAAAATATTACTGCACTGAAAAAGACTGCTCTAGTAATTATTTAAACATGGTATGTAATCACCCAGACAAAACACATGACCAAAAGAAATGAACTGTTCATGGTGGGTAAATCAGTAAAAGATTGTGCTATAATGGTTTTAGTACTATAACAGAACCAAAAGCTAGCACCAGTTATATTTTGTTTTACAGCTACCTCAATTATTACCTTACGATGATCTTCGACCATATATAACAACCTAGTCAGTGTAAGCAGACCAGGCTACTTTTTTTTAGAAATTGTATCATGCTGTAGTAAATACAAGGGCGAGTCAATAAGTCAGTCACACAGTTCTGTGGGATGGCAGGTAAATGTAGTTTTCTACAGGTGTCATTGGGTGACAGCACTATGGAACTTTATATTCCCATTCATCAGGTGGCGCTGTGTGTCTCATGCGCATGCGGAGCGCATAAACAAAATGGTGACTGTATTTACATAGTATACAACCATAGAGCAACATGCTGTGGTGCGTTTTTGTGGGTAAAGTGCGTGTTTGTCCAGTAAAGCGGTGCATAGCTGGGCAGTAAAATTTAACGGCCTCTTAAATTTGTTGATGAAATCCGATCAGGTCGTTGTCTTGAGATTGCAACAGAAGCATCTGAGCAGCGGGTGGGGGAGATGATTGGAGGGTGACGATAGACTCAGTAGCATCTGCAATAGGGTGCTCACATGGTTCAGCATACAGCATAATGCATGATCGATTGAAATTTCCAGGACCGCTGACTAAGAGGAGTGTTGCTTCTTCATGGCAATGCCAGACCACATATGGCTCGATTAACTCAGGAGGTAGGAAGTTCTGGAACATCCACCTTACAGTCCCGACTTAATCCCTAGCGATTTACACCTTTTTGGTCCAGTGAAAATCCACCTTGGGAGGAGACATTTTGCGAATGATGCTAAAGTTGAATGTGAAGTGAAAATGTAGTTTAACAGAGCATGCAGTTCTATTTAGCCGGTTTGGTAGTACTGATAAAACGATGGGATAAGTGCATCAATGTTGGTGGAAATTATGTTGGGAAATAAAGGGACAATGTATGTATAAAAATAAACCGGTTTCGAGTTATATTTAGTTTTTTCTACAGCCATTTGTGACTTAATTATTGACTTCTCATATGTCAGTTTGTTTAACAGGTTCCATTTTTTTCTTAGGACTATATATATAAGCCCACCATTTGTACGTGAAGAGGTGAATTGTATGGAAAAGAAATGACACTGGCAAATCATGCCAACTAAGATTTTTATGAACAGTGGCTTATCTACAGTGAACATAAGGTAGCTTTGCAAGCATGACACTACAGATGACATAGCACTGGGAGCAAGGAATGTGTCCCGTGAGTAACTTCTATACCGAGTGAATAGGAATAGGAAAGAAAATAATGAACAATATGACCCCTTTGTGGAATAGAAATACTTGAACTTCATTGAAAATCAAACATCCAGAGATAATTTTTAAATATTGTAATACCTGGGGGTAATTATAAGAGATGGAAGATGCATGATGGAGCTGAGTAAATAAAAATATGACGTGTATCTAACTTATAGGATGGGTCAATATTGAAAATGAAATGTATGTTATACAGAACCTGTTCTTCTGTAAGGCAGTAAATAAAGTAATGTAAAAGAGGTTAATAAAAGTAGATTATATAATTATGCAATGAGACGAGTCTGGAAAATATGAAAATAGATCAGTGGGGAAAAGGCAGCTCAAGAGATGGAGGACAGGTGGTGTACTTATCGGGGTTAATCCAGAACAATGATCTGAACACCAGTTGTCAGTGCATGATACAACTGGCAACATTCATCATCATCATGTGCCATACTGGTACAAAGAAAGACAGTAAGAGACAGACATTTGCTATGTCAGTAAGCATGGGCTGTCATGTCTCGCCAACTCACTCGATCACCAGAGTCGTGCCTCAGCTCAGTGTTCTTGTCGAACATACAACTTGGCCAAGCTTTTAAGGTATTTACTTCTCAGCCCTCCTCTTTCCCTTGATCTTGCCAGTTGTCACCAAATTCTCAAATTTATTTCTTCTAATAACTTGGCCAAAAAACCTGTCTACGTCTAATTTCTCTAATCAGTGTGCGATGTTCATGTTTCTTGGTTTTCCTGTATGTCCGTGGCATTCTTTGCATTTTCCTCTGAAACCAGATCTTTCTCAGCCGTTTGCTCATTGTCCACTCTTCACATCCATACAAGAGCACAGGTTCTATGTAGCACCTCAACATACTATCTCATCGCAAATGACTTTACTGGACAGTGTTTTCCATCATCATGGTTACCCATGCCATGGAGATTCTTGTTCTAATCTCTTCAAGGTATCTCCTTTAGATGTTCCAAGATAATTGTAATGATTCACTTGTTTAAGAATATTCCTACTTATTTGTATATCCTTCTGCGTTCATCATGTTTTTTTTCGGACATGATTGCGTTGTGTCTGTTTACAGAAGAGCTGTGTTCATGCACCGTTAGGCCGACACATCCGACTTCTGCGGTTAACCTTCCCTGGGACAATTTAATTCTAACCCTAGTTGTTTACTGTGTGCAACTGCATCTACTAAACGCTGCAAACCCTGCTCGTTATCTGCAATTAATACTGCATCATCGGCACATCTAATGTCATTGATGCAACATTGGAAACATAAAAGAACGAATGCCCTGCAGAAACATGTCACAGTACTGAGAACATGCATATTCACTGTGGAGGCATGTGTAAACTTTTGAGCGCAAGTGTCAGGAATACTAAAAATACATGGGACAAAAAAAATATCCAGCAATAATCCAGTGTTGGAGACTGGGCATTACAAAATTGTGGTTAATGAAATAATTTGTGCTGTTATGTTCTCCAATGCCTCCCTTTTCATCAAATGACCAAAGACAGCTAATGGTCTTTCTTATTGTATATGTTATTAGTTTCATTAGCCTATTTAAGGCAATCGTCAGTTAATCTGGCAGTCCTAGGAATTTGCAACAATTGTCTTAGGAACCGCATCTCTTGTCCCTCCAAATTCTTCCTAATTTTTGTTCATTTAGTAAGCCAAATTACTGGCCTGTTTCTATGAGACTGCACAAAAGCCACTATCTCCACAAATGTAGTGTTTTAAACCACAAATCCAAACCAACTAGTAACTAAACAACGAAGGTACTGTACAACACAGGAAAACTTTACCTTTTTGAATCCAATGTCATCAGAGTATTGCCTGAAGCAACGCCTGCAGATGTTAAGGCCATATTTCCTTATTAGACCATGGGAATTGTTGCAGACTCGACTGAAAAACAAATCAAAGTATGTGTAAATGTACATAAACATAGTATGTGTCTATATATTTAAATATGCACGTGTGCAGAGGTAAAAAAAAATGTTAGAAGCGAGAATTATTTTTTGGAATTATAGGCTAAGAAAATATTTTCTACCCTTGTATATTGTAAGTGTGCATGCATTGTATGGTGTGTACAAATGTATGTAATTACAAACGTGAAAAAATACTTCAAGCAAGGATCAGAGGTTACTTTTTAGATCTAAAATTAAATATTTGAATATTTTGGTCCAAGTTTTTGTTGTGGGCTTTTAGTGCTGGTGGGCTGAATATTTTCTTAGATTTTCCAAGCCACATTATGCTGCATTACAATGATTTGTTTATTAAAAGATTTGAAAGGGTCGGTTGTGCCATGTATATATATATCCAGGTATCTCTTTGCATTCCCTTTGCTCTATACCCATCAATTTTACCAGCTGTCAAAACTTTTGTTTTGAAAATAATAGTGTCCCTAATAAATTTAAGATACTTTAAGAACTGCTTTCAGAAACCACATTTTCACAACCATTAGAATTAGATGTTTCTTGGTTGTTTCTAGTTATAAGTGTATTCAACATGTAACGTGTAATGGTGTATTCAACAATTGTAACATGCAGATGTTACACACCATCACCCTCACTCCAGTAAGTATTCATTCTCTACATCTTTTCTACTGGTCTGGGATATTCTCAAGAAAACGTTTTATTTAGTACACCACAATCATATTTCACATCACTGTCGGTTCATCTGTCAACCACATGGTTTGAAATCGTGTTATATTACATGATTTAAATAATCACTGAATACCTATTTCAATATCAGTAACACAATGTAAATATACGTTTTGTTATTAAAAAAATAACAAAAGCCATTTCATTTAATAATTAAAACGAGACATTTAAAGAAAAGATTAAACATAAACAGGAAGTCTCAAATATAAATTGTATTCATTCAAGCTTTTTCAATAGTCATCACATGGTTTCAAACTATTAGAAGATTCGGCACTCTTCCAAAAGACTGTCCCAAATTATTTAGCATAAAAATCATCCTTACAGGGGCTCATTAGCTGATATAATAAAACATACGAACTATGAACTAAAATATAGAGCAGAAAATGAAATATGTATCAATAATATTGGACAGTTATATGTGGAAATTGTGGCACTAAAGTTGTAAACACTGTCGGAAAACATGTTCTAAACTCTTGAATTGGTATATCCGCAGGGAAAAATACTACATATCGAAACTAGCATTGAATGTGTTGTCATCACTTCCAGTTCAGTGTTACGGACTGCTAGACCGATCAATGGATGCAATAACTATGGGCCCGGAGGAAGCACAAGATATGGATATACACTCCGACGTCATTGAGGGCCCTCCGGGCCCATAAACCCTTATTGTACCCATTGATCGGTCTAGCAGACGACGATACTCTCAAACGTAAGTGATTGACAACACTTTTTGTCCCGGAAATGGCCTTGAGGCCCTATAAGGGATGTTTGTTACACTAAATAATTTGGGATTGTCATTCAGGAGAGTGCCGAAGATTAAAATCTTCACTGAATATTTGTTTATTTTCAATTCACTGAATATTTGTTTATTTTCAATAAGATAACATCCAGTATTACTAATGGAACTTAGCTTTTCTACATTTAAAAAACAAAACATATTTACGAGGGTAAGTTAAGTCACAAATGGCTGTAGAAAAATTACACATAACTTGAAACCACTATTTTTATACATAAATTGTCCATTTATTTCTCAACATAATTTTCATCCCACATAACTGATTTACTTATTGACTCTCCCTCGTAATGTTTTCTACCCAGCTATGCACCACTTTACGGGACAAACATTTGTATTTGTCAGTCGTTTAGTCGTTGGATCAACATCACGGCACACGGTTTAACCCATAAGTGCTCCGTTTTTCTCCTAACTCAAACCTGAGTCTGGAGAAACTCAGCTCAATGCACGAACTCTGTTTCATCGGCGAGGATCTTGAAATACTTTGGGTAGATTTTTAACTTGAAATTTTGCCCGGGCAGCGCCGTTAGGCTACTCTCTTTCGATTTCCACTTTCCAAGGGATTTTTTACGTGCGCAACAATACACACGGGCGTCCGATCTCACTACCCAGAGACCAGGGGAAAGTCCGGGTGGATTTTTTAAATAAATCCCGGTCCTCACCCCAGGACCTCCAACACTTGAGGCGGACACCATAACCTCGAGACCACTCAGCCCCCCTATTTTATTGTATTTGTCAGTATAAACAGGAAACCCACCTTGGCGGGAGACATTTCGCGAATGACACCGAAATTGAATGAAGTGAAAACGTGGTTTAGAAAACAGAACATGCAGTTCTATGCATCCGGTTTAGGAGAACTGATAAAACGATGGGATAAGTGCATCAATGTTGGTGGAAATTGTGTTGAGAAATAAAGGGAGAGTATGTATAAAAATAAACTGGTTTCAAGTTGTTATCATCTTTAGTTATTTTTCTACAGCCATTTGTGACTTACTTATTGTAGGAGCTGTTACTAAAAACATGTACCAAGACACAAAATTGTATAAAAAATAATTTTGTTCAGAAGAGAGGGTGAGGGTGGGGAGGTGTGGCGTGACCTCGTTAGCATAAAATTACTTTGACATCCGGTTTTATGCTTGGTATAGCCTTGTTTGCTTCTGGATTGGATTTATTCGGAAATGATGGGTAAAACTTCGCCGGAAACGACAGTTGACAGAAACGACAATGGCAGAAATGCTACTGCTACTGTAATTGCCCTATTGCTACAAGTTGTTTCTCCGTTTAGTTATTTTCGTTATTTGATTCCCGGTAAGCTAATTGTTCTAATAACTCACATGATAATATAACTCAACTTTTATTTAACTTTCAATATTAATATAACTTTTATTTAACTTTTTATTGCATTTTTAGATTCACCATTCAATTTCTCATATATGTGAAGAGTTTCAACAATAACCGCTTCTTTGTTAGGAACAAGTTTTTTTTAGTGTAGCATGCATGCAGCATAGCCAGTCAGATTGAGAATGAAATTGAAATAATAGCGCATCCATTTCGCAAAATTCTATCTATGGTGACACCCATGCTATGGCATTTATTATGGCTGATCCTTCGTTTATTTTATAATTTGAACAGTCAGTTTAATTACTATAATTAAACAGAATAGAAGTTTAATTGATAGTAAATTTTAGCATAACGAGATATTGCAAAATTCAAAAAATTGCGGACCCGTGCTGTTAGCATTGCATAGTATGGCAGAGCAGACTTGCTATTTTTAATTTTATAATTATAACTGGCAATTTAACTATTAAAATTAAACATAATAGAAGTTTCATTTGTAGCAGTAATTTATCTGTGTACTTGTATAATTTGTCACCCTTTGACATGACTGAAAATAATTTTGAAAGCCATTTTTCAGACCCGTCTGTTGTAAACCTGTAAGGAGTACTATTTTTTTTCTTTGTTAGCAGCACACCAGTACATAAATAATTATTTACGATTTAAATAAAATACTGTGAAATAAGTTATTGTTTTAAAGTGTTAGTATTTATTATTTTAATTATTAATTGCTCACCTTTAGATACAGAACATTGTAATTGTCGAGCAGAAGTAGAAATCAATTTTAGTGAATATTTAGTTAATATTTTTATTTTTAGAATAATATTTTAATAAATAATCTGCTGCTTAATTTATGCAGCAGTTACAAACTTATTTACTAACATTAATGCATATTTAATCATGCAAAAGAAAGCTGATACAATATGAGTACATTTTCATGAATTCTTTCACTAACGTGAATATTTCATGTGACATTTAATTAATATAAATGGTCAGCTTTTGTTAACAATTAGGTCACAGCACATCCTATCGAAAAGTCGAGTGCATTTTTGTCGGTTATGCTTTGTACGATGCATTCGGCAGGCTGTCCATGCGGAAAGAGACCGAGCCATATGGGATAAAACGAGGTGCTATGAAGTCGATCCTCTCGACATTCTTCCAAAAGAGGAATGTTACTTTTATCCTGTTACCAAAATGCACAATAAAATATACATCTTACCAGGTTTGTTAGCAATGTGACAGACTTAATGAATAATAAACAATTGGTGGCCATTTTTAATTGTTAATTAGGTCACGGCACATCCTATTGAAAAATAGATAATAGGTCAAGTTAGGTCTCGCCACCTCGGACGCAATGATATATGGGTCTATGTTGTCCGTTCAAAATTAAACACGCTACAGTAATAGACAGCAGAATTTCTCCAATTTAACGAGCCGCGATAAATTCTCCCCCATCTCTTAGGACAATATTACACTTCCTGGTTTTAAAGTACGACACAAAAAATCATAACTCCGCTTAGAATTAACATATACTCTTCGTTGAGATACTGTTGGATTAGTCTTGTCAAGCTGTATCCAACTGTGATGATTTCATAAGTAGAAACCCCATTATAAAATATTCTCTGTATATGCTAGTATTACTCGGAAGTGTTATAGATTTCATTAAATGCCTAATAATAACCTGCATGCTTTTCATAATTACATGGTTTGAAACCATATATTCTTATAAGATTCTGAATCTTCGCTGATAATTATTTATTTTTAATGAGATCCATTATAATCATCATTAATGTCCATTTTGATCAATGGGCACTGGCCTAGCCTGTTTTCTACATTTAAACACATATAATGTATTAATTATAAACTGTGTATCTTATATCCATGTTCACTTATGTATAAAGACAAAACGCTTAGCAACATACAATTTAATAATATTATTATATTTAATAGAATCATTACACACGCGTGGTCAGCCATGTTATCGACAATTGGAGGCAATGACGTGAAGTCTGAATAAATTGTATTAAATTAATAATAACCTGCACACTTTTTAAAATAATCAAATAAAACAGATTGCGAGCTGTGAAAGCGCATTAAAGTAAAGTATTTCTTTACCATGATCGAGATCCAGGTCCAAATTTGCGGGGGTGAGAGTACCACGTTGAAGTAAAACCCATCTTGCTCGGTATCGCCACAGGAGAGAAAGAACGAGATTCTCGGGCAGTCGGGATACGTTTATGAGAGCTAGCCAGATTTCTTCCACGTTTCCGTTTTCCTGTGTTGACCAGATAAAGCTGTGAACCACGGTCAGCCGAACTATGTATTGCATATTACTAATGGGAATAGTCATCACCATCAACATCTTCTATTTTTGCCATAAAGCCACGGGGATGGGAAAGGGAAAGGGGGGGGGGGGAATAATTAACGTTCCAGCGCCCGGTGGGTGGAATTTGATAGTGTCATTCTATGTTCTTGTACAATTCCATTGATGTTGCCAATCCATTTTTTTTCTTCGGTGTCCCTTTCCGCTTACTTTCTAGATCTTTTTTGTAGTGCCATTCCTGGTTAACTAATGGTGTTACAAATAAGTTACAATGTTAATAAATCGAGGCTAAATATAAATTGCTCGATGGTTGAACGGGGCCATTCTTCTCAAAGAACTGGAACTGGATAATAAATATAACTATGTTCGTGGTTTAATTAATGCACATTATCAATCATGTGCCATGCCGGAAAGCGTGGGCGGTCATGACTCGCCATTTCACTCGATCACCAGTGTCGTGGATCAGCTCAGTGTTCCTGTCTCGTCCATGCCATGTGGCCAAGCCATCCAGGTATTTTCCTCTCGGTCTTCCTCTTGGTCTGTTCCCTTCGATCTTGCCAGTTGTCACTAAGTTCTCCAATTCATTTCTTCTCGTAACATGTCCAAAAAATTGTGACTGTCTACGTCTAATTTCTCTAATCAGTTTACGATGTTCCTTTGTCTCCGGTAGTACTTGGTCATTGGTTTTTCTGTCTGTCCATGGTATTCTTTGCATTTTCCTCAGAAACCACATTTCTGCAGCCATCAGATGCTTTTCAGCTTGACTGCTCATTGTCCAAGTTTCACATCCATACAAAAGAACAGGCTCTATGTATCCCCTATCTATGTATGCACATTATATGTGAACATTTATTGTTCTGTATAAGAAGGCCGCCAATAATACACTTTTTTAAAATTTCTTATTTTCATGACATTGCGGTGAACACCAGCATTTTCCAGCTGCTGTTGATGTCTTGGAAAGTTTACGTTCAGTAATAATAAACTAACAGTAACAGTACGAAATTTGTTAAATTGCATTTACAGATGAACAGATGTAGAATAGATAGCCGAACACAGCAAAAGATCTGCAAAATCGGGTAGACATTACAGTATTAGAAGCGGGCATTCCTTCAAAAATGACTTTCCTTGAATATGAAGAAAAATAAACAACAGAAACCGACAACATTAAAATATGATATCACAGCAGAAGGGCACATGCCTAACCACGTCAAAAGACAATGCATTCAATTTTTTTTTAAGCGCTCGCTCGCTTTGACCTCAAGCGTAGTCTATGCACACTATTTCTAGTAGCACTGGGCTGAAATGTGCTTTCCCTATTACTGGTGTCCCTCGCCATCGGGTAAACCAAGTCCAACTTCAGAGGTAAATATATTCAAATATCTGGAAGCAATCATAACACCTGTTAAATGATGCGTGACAGATATTAAGAGCATAGTAAGCAAGAAAAGTGGGATTTCAGAAGAAAAACAGTATCTGAAATAATAAGTGACTCTCATTAAATGCCAGAAAGAGAGTACAAACAAAACAGTAACCTACCTCTGAAGTCGAAGTCACCTGATGGCGAGGAACACTGGCAATAGCGAAAGCTAATCCACACGAAAAATATCAGTCCCGTGCACTAGAAGCAGTAAATCGTGTGTAGACTGCGCTTGAGTTTAACAGCGAGCGGAAAAAAAGTAAACACGTCTTTTTTAAACATCTTTAGACGTATTAAACATATACTGCTAGATCCATGTTGTTTTTTATTATTATTTTATAAATCAATGTGAGTCTTGGAATGTGAACCAACAAATTAGAAAGGATAATGACTATATAACTAAAGAAGAAAGAAAAAAAAAACAATTCACCTAAACAAACATCCCTTGAAACAAGTAAAGAGTTTCAAGTACCTAGGAAGTATATCATCATCAAATGGCAGATCAGAAGAAGAGATCGAAAATAGATGCAATAAGACAAACCAACTCATTGGACAAATGGCACCAATACTAAGGAACAAACATGTATCAATAACTACTAAGAAAGCACTTTACAACACAATCTTCCTACCAACTCTATGCTACCAATGCAAAACCTGGACAATGACAGAAACAGAGAAAAGAAAAATCACAACAACAGAAATGAGATTCCTGAGAAGAATACTTAACGTATAAAGAAGACCCCTCTGCCATGCGTCCACCTTGACGAGGTAGAGGGGCTTGCGCGTTCCAATGACCCCAAGAGCTATGCCGACGGTAGCACAGCTACTGGTAGGGTCACCTATGTCGGACAGGTCAAGGGAGAGGGACCAGACCAAGAGACACACAAACCTGCTGCCTTGTAGGTAGACTGGGGACAGTCAAAGGCTAGGGAAAGCATCGAGAAAAATGCTTGTCGAAATCGGATGTACTGAGCCACAGGCTTGACAAAGCAGTGCAACGTAACTTTATCATTTCATGATGCCACAGATGAAAATTAATCGTTATGGTGCTAATCCCGCGAAGTCCCATCAGGCGGTGATAGTGCCGGGCCCCCTGCCTCGAGGGGTCCACCCATGACTACTGGTGGTCACCTTTCCCTGTGCTGTGGAGTCAAGGCAAAGAGAAGTAGGTTAAGAGCTATTGATCAAACACCCCGGACACTCAACATACTACAGTGGAATGCCGAAGGAGTTTATAACAAGAAAGTCTCCCTAACACAGCGTCTTCATACAGATAGAATAGATGTGGCATGCATTCAAGAGACACACCTCAATGCCGATCGCAAATTCTCAGTCAGAGGATACCAGGCTACACGTTTCGACCGCCAAGGACACAAAGGAGGAGTTCTAATACTTATACGAAATACTATACCTTGCAGCGAAGTATCTGTGATCTCTGCAACCAAACGGAAATTATAGGTGTTGATATAATGATAAAGGACGTGAAAATAAGAATTTACAATCTGTATAGCCCAGCTAAAACTTCTGCCACTTAATTTAACTAGTAGAACTCTGTCTGACATTTCCCAATATCCTTGAACAGATTTTGATGTTTTCTGGTCCAAAATAATTGCCACTCCCCTTTGTCGATCTTCACCTCCAGAATAAATAATCTTAAAATCTTCATCTACCTTGATGTCTGCTCCTGTCCATCTTGTTTCGCACATCCTTAAAATATTAATTTTTTTTCTCTTTCCATTTCTTGTTTTATGTTCTCTAATTTTTCATCGTCGTTAAACGTCCTAACGTTCCATGTTGCTAATTTTAATGTCTCTGTCCTTGTCTTGCGATGATCTGTCTTTAGGCGAATCATAATGTACTAGGCACTTTTAAAGAGGTAGTTTGGCGTTGCTTTCCTCTATGGCAGTGACCGTACTGGTCGTGTAACCGCAGCCATTGTCTCGCGAAAGAGATCCTCTGCCTGCCGTCGCGAAACTTGAGACCATAACCAAAAAAGATCTGTCGACTGCCCTCAAAATTGCATCCACCACCTGCCTTCTGTGGCTTCTTTTGAACACTCCCAGTAAACGAATACGAAATAACACCACATAATCCACAGGAAAACACTAAACAGTGTCTCCCGAAGAATAAACGCACCACTTCGTCGCCATTTTTACTGGGAGCTCTACCCTGCCATGACATTTGGTCCTTAGGTTGCATTTCTTCGCACTAGGGTAAGGCTTGTACCCTTCCAATTGCACTCCTCCACCCGAAGGCGTTGGCACAATGTGGGCTGTCGGGTTTTGTGAGCGCCGCACAACATTCGGCACTAATAGAAAGCAGGAAGTACCATCTACTGTCATACGGTAGCTCAGTCATATCTGACTAATACCTGACAACACACACACACACACACACACACACACACACGTGTGTATGTGTGTTAGACACTAAAGAAATAAATGTGTAACTGCTATTTTAACAGCCCACAGTTTAATTGATAAGGTTGTCCTATCTTTAGGTAATTAAATATGCTATTTTAGCCTCATGTGTTCTGTGTGGAGTCTGCAGATTGTTAGTTATTATTTACTGTTTAGTTTGTATTCTGCCTCATCTTTACACAGTCTGGGAAACTATAAAGAGAACAGAAGATTGCACAAATGGGTAAAAGCATACTTGTACAACAGAAGAACGTGAGTACACATAGACAGACTCAAGAGCAAAAAAGTTCCAATGGGTCATGGTGTACACCAAGACATCATCATGTCCCAGCACAATGTTCTTTAATCTTTATCAATGATCTTATTGTCTAACTACCACATTGAATTAAAGTGGCAGTGTACGCTAATGACTCGGTCTTATGGAGCACAAACGAACATACACCGGTACCTACAGACTGCTACAAAGAGCTACAGATGTATTAGCTGCATGAGCAAATATATGGTGTCACCATAAACACTGACAATTGCTGAATCACTCTCATTATCTTCCCTAAGCAAAAAGCAGGCGTCATGCACACAAATGGAATATCACTGAAAGAAGATAAAGAACCCACATACCTTGAAGAGTGTTTAATGAGATGCTGACATGGAGAAAGCACATCGACAAAGCAGCAACAAAAGCCAGAAGGAAGATAGCTATCCAGAGAAAATCACATGGGGAGCTAGTGGGAAAATAATTAGCAAAGTTTATCAGTTAGTTAGTTAGTTAGTTAGTTAGTTAGTTAGTTAGTTAGTTAGTCGACAGATCATCCTCATTGTGCATCGAACTATTCAGTCCACAAGTGCTCAGATTTTCCTCCTCAGTAAATCCCACAGCGTGTAGCAGTTCACGACACAAACCCTGTGTTGGTTTATTAATCTTCTTTGGCTTCCTGCTGAGTATTCTTGTTTGGCCACAACTCTTTTAATTTGCAATACTCGCAGTCTGACCATGTGTGTAGATTCAGTCATCACTTGGTTCTCGCAAACGTATTACTTCTCGTAGAGCATTAAGTATATCAGCCTTGTCCGTGGCTCGCTCGCCCTCCACAGTATCATTACCTGCAAGCCTAACAGCCTGCTCATTCTCTTGTACACCCACATGCCCTGGCACGACAATTAAATATCTACAGGAGGTCAGCATAACTGAATGTATAAGAGCACTCGTTCTTAAACATCCGGTGTGCTGATGCCGAGGTAGCAGTTGGGCTAAAATTTTGACTTCTCGACATTGACTTGGGGGACGTAAATTACAAGCACCTCTGAAGTTGGAGTGGGTTCACCTGATTGCGAGGGACACTGGTAATAGGGACAGGTAATCTACGCGCAAACATCAGGCCATTGCACTAGAAGTAGTAGCACGTGTATGGACTACGCTTGATTTCAAGCGAACGAAAAACAAAAATCAACAGAAGCTGAACAAGATTCAAAATTGCGACAGTACTTTATTAGCGTAATATAGCATTTCGCATGGGTTCATGGACTTCTGACCTCTGTACTACTACACACGGGCCGCCACAGAGATCTGCAATGTCCCAGTGCTCTTCAATGTATACACCAGCAAAGTAGCAGCAGTTGAGGCACCAGGAATTGGTAGAATCTTGATATTCGCAGTGATGTGCTGTTGTACAGACAGGGAAGAGAACGGGAAAGAATGGTTGAAGACTTACAGTCGGCAGTAAACAGGTTGGCGACGTGATTCATGGACTCAGGGGTCGTAATAAATCCAGACAAGACATCGGTTGTGTGGTATTCCCTGGGTAGCCGAATTGTAAAAGCAAATATCCCATGTTGTACATTGAATGGACATCCTCTCAGCAGAGAGAGAGAGAGAGAGAGAGAGAGAGAGAGAGAGAGAGAGAGAGAGAGAGAGAGAGAGAGAGAGAGAGAGAGAGAGAGAGAGAGTAAACTGAACTGAAGTACTTGGGAATCACCTTCGACAGATGCATGTCTTTTAAGTGGAGGATATTGTAATGAAGGCTTAAAAGGGACATAATGCATTCGAAAGCAGCAACCGGGCTAGAGCAGAGGATGCTTTACATGCTCTTTCAGAAGTTAATAATTTCAGTCATTGAGTATGGTTTGGGGCTACTGACAGTATCAAAAAGATAGTGTGAAATGTTGGAGCGGATACAGAATGCGGCAGGGTGATCCTGCGGTGCACAAAGGACACACCAATTATATTATATGTTTGAGGCATATTCTTGCACTACCAACAATTGCGGACAGGCACAGGGTCCTTTAAGCCAAATGGTATATGACAGTCGCACCTCTCGGTGGTAGATTACCTACAGACAAGAGAGTGGTGGTCGGGCGCCTGTGGGACCAGGCGGAGAAAGCGATGGAACAGACTGAGAACCCGTATAACAATGATATGGCGGGGGTTCTGGACAAATCTCAAAACTGAAAGGGAAGGCCAGGAGAACTTTCAATCAAATGGCAGTTGGAACGATTAGCAGTATGGTTTTTCGCTGGCTAATGAACTAGGGGACGGAGCCCGTGTGGAAATGTCATAACTGTAGTGATGTTGGATCTTAGCTCAACTCAGCTCAACTTTTAACAACAAAAGAAGCCAATCTTCAAAACGGTGATGTCACCATATGCTGATAATACATAATTGTTAACTCATGATCATGTTACAATTTCTTAGGAATAAATGATTATTGTATATATATATATATATATATATATATATATATATATATATATATATATATATATATATATATATATATATATATATATATATATATATATATATATATATATAAACACACACACACGCACACACACACACACACACACACACACACACACACACACACACAGACAGACAGACAGACAGAGTTAGTTAGTCGACAGATCATCCTCATTGCACATCGAACCATTCAGTCCATAAGTGCTCAGATCCCCTCCTCAGCAAATCCCGCAGCGTGTAGCGGCTAACGACACCAGTTCTGTGTTGGTTTATCAATCTTCTTTGGCTTCCTGCGTAGTGTTCTTGTTTGGCCACCCCTCTTTTAATTTGCTGTTCTCGCAGTCTGGCCATGGTTGTAGATTCACAGTCATCACTTGGTTCTCGCAAAAGTCTTACTTCTCGTAGAGCATTCAGAATGTCAGCCTGGTCCATGGCTAGTCCGCCCTCCACAGTAGCGTTACCTGCAAGCTTGTCAGCCCGCTCATTCCCTTGTACTCCCGCATGCCCTGGCACGAAGATGAAACTAATCTTTGCCAGCCGAGACCGCTCCAGAGACAGCAACCATTCTCTTCGGATTCCCCCCCCCCCCCGCCCCATCTCTATCCTCTGGAGCATGTTCATTGAGTCGCTAAGGAAACATGCCCTAGTCAATGTTTGTGTCTCGAGCCATGTTATTGCTTTACTTGCTGCCATGACTTCCATAGTCAGGCTACTTGTGGTCTCAGCAAAAGCATCAGAGTCCTCCTTCACAATTCTCCCTCCGGACTGAGCCGTAAAGGTCCATGAGCTTCTCACTTGTCGGACGACCGACCCATCTGTGTAAATGACAGCATCACCGTCTAGCGAATTCTCGAAAATCAACGCTTGTACTTCAGCCTCCACAGCTGTAGGGATTTCTTGTCTGCATTTTCTGTCTAGTTGGATGCAAACTGAAAAGGATGTGCAGAAATCTGTTGGCACTTGTACCCACTCCTCACCAGGTTCTAAGTCCTCAAGTGAACACACCTGTTGAAGAATGTCTTCGGCTTGACCCATCCACGACCGTCCTCTTTTTAACCTGCTGCCCTTCACCTTCATAATTTCACTATGCAGTGGATGTTGTGTGTTTGCGTTAACTTTGAGGTAGGCGCGAGCTCTGCAGACTTGTATTCTGTCTTTAATGGTTGCTGTATCTCTTGTACATCCAAGAATAATGCGCATAGCTTCATTCTGTATCCTTTCCATCCTTTCTATCTGCTTGCGGCTGAGAGTCAGGATTGCCATCGCATACTCAAAAACAGACATGACCAGCCCTTCGTATGGAAGACATAGATGGCGCTGCACACAGTTTGCTGCCGCCATCACCCGCATCGCAGCCAACCCCCGCTTGGCCTTTGTTATCACCTGGTCTATGTGCTCATTATAAACAAGGCTTCGATCAAACCGTATCCCCAGGTAATTCATTGCCTGCCTTCTTTCCACCGTCTCTTAACACATATTTACAGTTGGTGTTTGAGTGTTGACAATATGGTTATTCAACGAGAACCAAGCCACTGTTGCCTTTGTTGGGTTGACCATTGCCCCAGCCTCAACACACCAAGTACTTATGCGATTGAGTTCGGTTTGTAGTTCCACAGCAACCTGATCTCTATCCTTACCTTGGCGATACACTAAGACATCGTCGGCATATGACAATGTCCTGCCAGGTCCAGTGATCTGCTCACTGGTGATTCTCACAGTGTAGGCGTTGAACAGTACCGGAGATAATGGTGATCCCTGTGGTAGGTCAGGATATATTTTTGTTGGTTCCGACGTCCAACTGCCACATCTACAAACTGCTTTCCTTTGGAAGAGGGCTGCAGCGATCCAATTAAGGGGGAATGGACTTTTTTTTGAGTTCAAGAAGCGGAAGCATTAAAAAATCCAATGGTAATCTGTTGTACGCGTCCTCAAGATCAATCGCTGCAGCAAAGGTTTCAATGCCTGAGTGGAAGCCTTCATAGACATCATGGGCAAAAACTGCTTTATTGGTCCAGGTTTCTCTTTTTGGACGGTACCCACCCAGGGTAGTTGGGAAAACACCTTGCCTCTCTAGCTGGCTTGATATTTTCCTGGCAATTAACTTCTCCAGCAGCTTGCCTGTTGTATTCTGCATGGTTGTGTTATAACTCGATATCCCTGAATTGTTGTGTGGTTTTTGCCAGGCTTCGGCAAGGGAATCAGATAGCTGTGGAACCACTCCTACTTGATGCTAGCACTCCCTATACTGTTGTTGTACATGTCTGCTAGTTCCTCTAGCTCGTTGTCGGTACACCTGTTTATATATATATATATATATATATATATATATATATATATAATCATCAGATTATTGGCACCTTTCCGTCTTGACAGACGATAGTTTGGTACATTGTGCTTCAAAAAGGCTTAATAACTACGACCCATGGCGGTGGCGAGGGTGCTGGTAAGGCCAATTCTTGCTGCAAATGTTTGCCCACAGTAGATGCATGTGAAAACATGGTCATTTCCACCATTGTGCACCATCTTACTACGCCAACTGACAAGGACTTATAACCCGTAACAGTTGCCTCTCGCTTTGATTCCGAGACCGGTTAAGACCGGGGATGGAGTTATTGCCTCTCCATAGCACAAAGCCTGGGCTAAAATAAAGAAACCATGTGTTGCCCATGCAGCATGATCCCTCTCTCGGCCTGCCTAGTTTACTCCAGAGGAAAGTTAATACCTATACATCTGGAACAAGACAAGCTGCAGAAGCTGCCGGATCAGCAAAGCAATGCTCTAACTGTCCGCCTGTCGGAGCTTCGATCCTAGACCAGCTGCCAACCAAGGCTTAGGGCCTGGTCTGCCCTGCCATGACTATTTTGTCTTTGGGTTGCATTTCCTAGCACCAGGATAAGGCTTGTACCCTCTCAATTGCGCTCTTCCGCCCGAAGCCGTTGGCACAATGTGGAGTGTTGGGTTTGGTAAGCGCCGCCCAACATTCGGCGCTGACAGAAAGCAGGTAGTACCGTCTACTGTCATACGGTAGCTCAGTCATATCTGACTAAGACCTCACACACACACACACACACACACACACACACATATATATATATATATATATATATATATATATATATATATATATATATATATATATATATATATATATATCTGTCTGTCTGTCTGTCTGTCTGTCTGTCTGACCCGGCTTCACCCAGTCCCTGGTGGTGAGCATCTCATTTAATTCATATAAGTAGTCATATAAGCTCTCGTTCCCGACTATCTGTCTGTCTGTCTGACCCGGCCCGGCTTCGCCCAGGTCCTGGCGGGATCTATCTATCTATCTATCTATCTATCTATCTATCTATCTATCTATCTATCTATCTATCTATATATCTATCTATCTATCTATCTATCTATCTATCTATCTATCTATCTATCTACCCATCTATCTATCTATCTATCTATCTATCTATCTATCTACCCATCTATCTATCTATCTATCTATCTATCTATCTATCTATCTATCTATCTATCTATCTATCTATCTATCTATCTATCTATCTATCGGTCTGTCGGTCTGTCTGTCTGTCTGTCTGTCTGTCTGTCTAACCCGGCCCGGGTTCGCCCAGCTCCTGGTGGAGAGTATCTCATTTAATTAATATAAGTAGTCATATAAGATCCCGTTCCCGTTCCCGACTATCTGTCTATCTGTCTGTCTGTCTATCTGTCTGTCTGACCCGGCCTGGCTTCACCCAGTCCCTGGTGGGGAGCATCTAATTTAATTCATATAAGTAGTCATATAAGTTCCCGTTCCCGACTATCTATTTATCTGTCTGTCTGTCTGTCTGTCTGTCTGTCTGTCTGTCTGTCTGTCTGTCTGTCTGTCTGTCTGTCTGTCTGTCTGTCTGTCTGTCTTCTTCTTCTGCGTTCATCCGGATTTTTTTTCCCGGATGTGACTGCGTTGTGCCTGTTTACAGCAGAGCTGCGTTCTTGCGCCGTTAGGCCGACACATCCGACTTCTGCGGGCATTTGTTGACCGGGTTAACCTTCCCGGGTCTGTCTGTCTGACCCGGCCCGGTTTCGCCCAGCACCTGATGTGGCTCTGTCTGTCTGTCTGTCTATGTATGTGTCTGTCTGTCTGCCTGTCTGCCTGCCTGCCTGCCTGCCTGCCTGCCTGCCTGCCTGCCTGCCTGCCTGCCTGCATGCATGCATGCATGCATGCATGCATGCATGCATGCATGTATGTATGTATGTATGTATGTATGTATGTATGTATGTATGTATGTATGTATGTATGTATGTATGTATGTATGTATGTATGTATGTATGTATGTATGTATGTATGTATGTATGTATGTATGTATGTATGTATGTATGTATCACTTGTTTTCCCGGGAGGAATGTGGAATCAACACGCACATCTTCAAACTTATTATCTGTTGGGATTATTGACTGACTTCTGTCTACACTCCTCCCTTCTGTCTTCCCTTCCATATATCTATTTCTTTCTCTCTCTCTGTTATTCCCTCAACACATACTCCGACAACAGTTCCTTCAACGATTAATAAAAGATTTATTAATAAAAACTATGTCTGGTGTATGGATGGACTGTGTATATGTAGTTGGTATTGTCTGCTAGTGTGAATGCAAGATAGGACGGTTGACTTCGTATGTGCCGTAGTTCTTCTCGCCTTTTCTGTCGGCGAAAACACAGGACAGCACACACAGAAATGGAGTGATCTCACCCTGAATGATCTCCTCCTGCTTGAGTCTGGTCTTAATCCAATTCTTGAAGAAAACAACTGTTCAATGTCTTATCACCAGAAAATAATCCGATTTGGTAAGTCACTGAAATTCATATATTTCCCGTTTTGGACGGTATTATAATCCACCTCTGAATACACACCGCCACTATCCAACATTGTCTAGAGTTACTATGAATGTTCTACACCATGTCTATTGTTAATAAAGTTTAATGTTTCGGCACAGTGCAATTGCATGCAGTTTTAAGTATCCCTGCTTGCCACAGGTTAACGTCTTTTCCTTTTAAGGGTTTTAGTTGTATATTCGTTTGAGCATACAGTGTTCTGTATTTGACGTTAAGTTATCACTTCTTCATATTAAAACATGTCTATGTTCTTGTTGGTTCTAAGTAGGTACTTTATTTGCTCAAGTGTAGTACCCTTCATCTCTTCTCTGATTTCAATAGGGGAATTGGAACCTGTGGAGAAGATAGGTAATCTGGTGATATGCGTCTGCTTCATATAATTTTCTTATGTGAGAGTCCTTCTCTAGCCATACTGAAAAGCCTCCGAAAAACATACGGACATACGATTTATGAGTGCACTAAAGTTTACACGACTAGATAAACGAATGCAATTCCACACGTTAAGAACAAACACCTATATCCCTATGCTACTATTACACTAAGATTATAATACCTTATATATTCACTTATCCTCCTGGAATCGAAATACACTAGCGAATAACACACTAATATCCCATATTCTTTCAACCATTAGGGACGTGTATTTCTTTCCCCACTCAGGAGACATAGATCATTCAGCCCAGTTTGGAACACACACTAAACAGAAACCCCATGTTCTACTATTTATAACGAGTGTCCAATCCTCCGTTGATTGTTTGATCTACAATCAAATTTGCCGTATCCTGCCCATCAAAAAGCGGTGAAATCACGTAGTGGTTAGTTGTTCGTTTCTCTCCGTTGTTACGCTGTTCCTCCGTTCATCGCTGGTCGCACTTCAAAGGGATCTATTCTTTGATCACCGTCTTTCTGTCCGTTTCCGTTTTTCCCGTCGGCCGATACGAGCGGCAGCCACTGACCTCGGCGAGTACCTGTATCCTATTTTTATATTCGTAGGTCAATGATCTTTACTTTATTCCTCCTCTCAGAATGAAGTACACAATTGTTAACCCTCCTCCTTCATTGCATTTTGATATGTAAGTTATCAAGGAATCACTAAACTGCAGTTTTTCCGTGACATAGGCCCCCTCTTAAGAGAGTTGACCGCGTCGACTCTTCATCACTGTAGTTTTGATTCCTATGATCCTCCAACTTATTCCTCTTCCTCTGGAGTTGGATGTCTAGATAAGAAATCCGCTCCTACATTCTCCTTACCCGAGATGTATTCCACTGTGAAGTTGTCCTGTTGCAGCAACAACGTCCATCACATCCACCGTGCGTTGAGCTTCTGCGAAGTAGCTATGAACATCACGTGTTGATGATATGATTGGATCCTCACATGGATCAGCACCTCATTCAGTAGGCGACCTCATAGACACCCTACCCTACTACTCATGATCACCATTAGTGTTGGCACATCGCCCCTGTACGTGCAGTCGACCTCCTTTCGACTGGCGTAAGCGATGGCTCACAATACAGACGGATCGTCCCATCCTTACTGTAACACTGTTTCCATATTCTCTTGGTTTCGACCGGCTTTGCCTCTGGGGATGTTCCACCTCGTCCTCGTTGGACCGAGTCGTCTTTCCCAAACCTCCCGGACTTTTGCTTCCAGGACCATCTTGGGCGATATTGTATCTGGTCAGCCAATCTTCGGTTGGAGTTCTGGGTATCCCGCGTCTTTCCTGACTTTTCCCATCCATTCTGAACTTGGTTACTAAGGAAAGTTTCCCTCTTGTCCTTTCCCTGACGTGCGATTTCCCTCCTCCTTTCGTTGGGTAAATCTGACCTATCACGTACTGTCCCATAGGCCCTCCTATGTTGTACTGGCGATCTCTGGTCTTCGTCTGGACTGGTAACCTTTGTCCCAATGGCTGCCATCACCATAAAGTGCGAAGCTTTACTCCCGGATCTCTCCTCATATTTCCTAATGAGATGTCTAGGGAGATTTTTCTGCTCTTCCCCGATCCGGATTTTGTAGATGTTCTTGGACACCACCTTTTCCACAGGATAAGGTCCTTTCCATCCTACTTGGAGTATATTGGTCTCTGCTGGACTCCACACTTCCACTTTGTCTTCCACTTTAAGAGCTATTTTACTCTTAGTCCGCTTGTTGGGTGGTGTGTTCTGGCACTCCGAACAAGACTTCAACCACCGGCGTACATCTCCGGTCATTCCTGGCCAGCAATAATGGCCGGAAATCTGTTGCAATGTTTCTCTGACACCCATATGTCGATTCACGCCTATGATGTGTCCACTCTGAAAAATGTGAGGACGGTGGGTCTCTGGAACCACCCACTGCTCGTGTAGGTTATCTCCCCTCCCAGCTCTCCGATAGAGTAGTCGATTCTTCAGAAAGTACTGTCCCCGTTCTGGTGGCTCAGCACTTCTTTGCAGCTTCCTGTAGCAAGGACGCAACGTAGTATCCTTCCTCTGGGCAGTATGCAATTCTCCTATCCCTGAGTTGTCGCATAGTGTCTCTGCCTCTTTTTCCTTCCTTTGAGATCCACTGACTACTGTTCCCTTGTGGGCTGGCTGTTTGGGTATCCCCAAAAAGACATATTTTGTGCCAATGATCATGGGAAATAAGGAGTCCGATAATACAGCAGCTGGAATAATGCCCGTGACGTACCTGGATTTAATCTCCACCTTGGCGATTGGCAGCGTCATCGTAACAGCACTCCTCATTGCCGGCTGTATCTCTATGGTCTCCCCTGTAAGTTGGTCTGGGCGTACCAAGCTGGCGTCTATCACAGCTTCCCCATGCAAACCGGTATCGTAGAGACAAACAACCTGCTGGCCATTGATTTCAATCAGTTCGACCACAGGTGGCCTCTCTTGGTCCGGAGTGTCTTCCATCTCCTTGACCGTTTCCTTGCCTTCCTCTTTTGATTCCTCGAGGTTGGTTATGCAATTGGCGTCTTCTGCCTTGCATCTGCAGTCCACAGTATTATGTGTTGTCGACTGGCAGTGAGTGCACCATGTTCCCTTCCTAGGTTTCCGTGTGTCCTTTTTGTTCCTAGCTCCTTCGCCGACCTCAGCCTTGTCTGTGATCACCGTCGTAGGAATCACTTTGCATGCTGCGAAGTAAGAACTTTTAGGTTTCGATCTGCAGTCCTTCGTGTTATGAGATGGCACCTTGCAGAATGAACACCACTTCTCGGACCACTGTCGTTTCGCTGGAGAATTCGAGGTGTTCTGGTTTCCTTCCTTCACCTTCTCTGAACTCTCCATTGACGCCTTTATATAAGGTTCCACTTTTTCTCCTTCCCAGTTTTTAGGTTTCTTTTTCTCGTTTCTCCTGACCTTTGGTTTGAATATTGAGTTCCGCAGCCTCCCCATGTACCTCTACGAATCGTTCCGCCAGCTTATTCACAACATCAATCCGTTCCGCCCCTTGTTCTCCCAAGAAGGTTCTGAGAGGTTTCGACATTTGCTTTCGCATCTGGTCGACCACCATCATCTCTTCGAGATTCTCATAATCCCTCTTGAATTCTGCCAAGTCCATCCATTTCTGGAGATAGGATTTCAGCCTCAGACTGTAGGCTGCGAATAGCTCTCCCGGCTCTCGTCTAGACGATCTAAACTTTTTCCGATACGTTTGTGCTGTGATGTCAAAATGCTTCATCAAAGTGGCTTTTAATTCCTCGTAATTATTTTCCTGTCCTGGTGGTAAGCGTGTTTACACCTCGAATCCCGAACCTATTAATCCCTGGGATAATTTAAGAGACCATCTGCTCCTATCCAGCCCCATAGCGACTGACATTGCTTCAAAGCGAGATGCGTACTGATCAAAGCGTTCCTTAGACTGATCGTAGACAGCTAAGGGAAACTTCATGGCATGGTACCCATGTCCAATCATGTGGGTTGCACCAGGTGAAGAAGAACTTCCTTCCACTCCATCTATTTCTCCCTTAGTTTGTGTCTTGAGTTCTAACTCTTTCATGCGGTATTCATGTTGTCTTATCTTTTCAGCCTCTTCCATTTCCCATTCTAGTCTCTTGGTCTCCTTTCGATATTCCCTTTCTTCTTGGCGAAATTCTCGCTGCCTTTCCTGTATGTAATCAGTTAGTTCCGAACCAGCTAAACCAATTGCCTCCCCGTTGGCCCTTAGTTCTGCTGTAGTTACTTTAGGAGTTGCCATAGTTAAGAATGTAAGTCAGACGGCACCCCGAATACATGCTTGTCGAAATCGTATGTACTGAGCCACAGGCTTGACAAAGCAGTGCAACGTAAAACCTGCTGCCTTGTAGGTAGACTGGGGACAGCCAAAGGCTAGGGAAAGCATCCCGAATAAATGCTTGTCGAAATCGGATTTACTGAGCCACAGGCTTGACAAATGAGTGCAACGTAACTTAATTCATGATGTCACAAATCAAAATTAATCGTTATGGTGCTAATCCCGTGAAGTCCCATCAGGCGGTGATAGTGCCGGGCCCCCTGCCTCGAGGGGGTCCACCCATGACTACTGGTGGTCACCTTCCCCTGTGCTGTGGAGTCAAGGCACAGAGGAGTAGGTTAAGAGCTATTGACCAAATACCCCGGACACTCAACATACTACAGTGGAATGCTGAAGGAGTTTACAAGAAGAAAGACTCCCTAACACAGCGTCTTCATAAAGATAGAATAGATGTGGCATGCATTCAAGAGACACACCTCAACGCCAATCACAAATTCTCAGTCAGAGGATATCAGGCCACACGTTTCGACCGCGAAGGACACAAAGGAGGAGTTCTAATACTTACACGAAATACAATACCTTGCAGCAAAGTATCTGTGATCTCTGACAACCAAACGGAAATTATAGGTGTTGATATAATGATAAAGGACGTGAAAATAAGAATCTACAATCTGTATAGCGCAGCAGATAAGGACCTTACACTCTCAAACATGAAAATAACTGACACAAACGGCATTATTGTCAGAGACTTTAATAGCCATTCAGAAAGATGGGGATACCCAGATACTGACAAAAGAGGAGATGAATTGGAGGACTGGGAAATAGACTCAAAAAAAAGCAGTAAGAAGTACTCCCTATAAACAGATAATCTACCTAGAACCTATATCATTTATCTATGTCTATCCAATATTATTAATCTACAACACCACACAGTACATCACAACCACTCTCTCATCTACAAGAGGAGATATAGGATAAAGACTTATGTAGACGTGTGACCGTGTGACTAGGTATGTAATGTGTCTTACCACCTATCCATATTCACTCTGTCTGGAACTTTCTCACTGTAAAGTCACCAGCATTAATGAAAAGTTTCTACCATAAATGTAATGGCACCATATATCCAATGGACGTCCTTCCATTAAAAGTCATCAATGTATACTTATATTTATTCCAATCAGTATGTCCCAACATGCAGGTACTCCGCTATGCCTGTGCCAATATGCAGGTACCCCTCTATGCATATGCCCTGTTATGCCTCCAGTTCATATGGGTATTATTTAGTACTCCGCTGCTCCACGAATTATGTCACTTGTTTTCCCGGGAGGAATGTGGAATCAACAAGCACATCTTCAAACTTATTATCTGTTGGGATTATTGACTGACTTCTGTCTACACTCCTCCCTTCTGTCTTCCCTTCCATATATCTATTTCTTTCTCTCTCTCTCTCTCTGTTATTCCCTCAACACATACTCCGACAACAGTTCCTTCAACGATTAATAAAAGATTTATTAATAAAAACTATGTCTGGTGTATGGATGGACTGTGTAAATGTAGTTGGTATTGTCTGCTAGTGTGAATGCAAGATAGGACGGTTGACTTCGTATGTCGGCCAAAACACAGGACAGCACACACAGAAATGGAGTGATCTCACCCTGAATGATCTCCTCCTGCTTGAGTCTGGACTTAATCCAATTCTTGAAGAAAACAACTGTTCAATGTCTTATCACCAGAAAATAATCCGATTTGGTAAGTCACTGAAATTCATATATTTCCCGTTTTGGACGGTATTATAATCCACCTCTGAATACACACCGCCACTATCCAACATTGTCTAGAGTTACTATGAATGTTCTACACCATGTCTATTGTTAATAAAGTTTAATGTTTCGGCACAGTGCAATTGCATGCAGTTTTAAGTATCCCTGCTTGCCACAGGTTAACGTCTTTTCCTTTTAAGGGTTTTAGTTGTATATTCGTTTGAGCATACAGTGTTCTGTATTTGACGTTAAGATATCACTTCTTCATATTAAAACATGTCTATGTTCTTGTTTGTTCTAAGTAGGTACTTTATTTGCTCAAGTGTAGTACCCTTCATCTCTTCTCTGATTTCAATAGGGGGATTGGAACCTGTGGAGAAGATAGGTAATCTGGTGATATGAGTCTGCTTCATATAATTTTCTTATGTGAGAGTCCTTCTCTAGCCATACTGAAAAGCCTCCGAAAAACATACGGACATACGATTTATGAGTGCACTACAGTTTACACGACTAGATAAACAAATGCAATTCCACACGTTAAGAACAAACACCTATATCCCTATGCTACTATTACACTAAGATTATAATACCTTATATATTCACTTATCCTCCTGGAATCGAAATACACTAGCGAATAACACACTAATATCCCATATTCTTTCAACCATTAGGGACGTGTATTTCTCTCCCCACTCAGGATGCATATATCATTCAGCCCAGTTTGGAACACACACTAAACAGAAACCCCATGTTCTACTATTTATAACGAGTGTCCAATCCTCCGTTGATTGTTTGATCTACAATCAAATTTGCCGTATCCTGCCCATCAAAAAGCGGTGAAATCGCGTAGTGGTTAGTTGTTCGTTTCTCTCCGTTGTTACGCTGTTCCTCCGTTCATCGCTGGTCGCACTTCAAAGAGATCTATTCTTTGATCACCGTCTTTCTGTTCCCCGTTCTTCTGTCCGTTCGTTTTCCCGTCGGCCGATACAAGCGGCAGCCACTGACCTCGGCGAGTACCTGTATCCTATTTTTATATTCGTAGGTCAATGATCCTTACTTTATTCCTCCTCTCAGAATGAAGTACACAATTGTTAACCCTCCTCCTTCATTGCATTTTGATATGTAAGTTATCAAGGAATCACTAAACTGCAGTTTTTCCGTGACAGTATGTATGTATGTATGTATGTATGTATGTATGTATGTATGTATGTATGTATGTATGTATGTATTTGTCTGTCTGTCTGTCTGTCTGTCTGTCTGTCTGACCCGGCCCGGCTTTGCCCAGCTCCTGGTGGGGAGTATCTAATGTAATTCATATAAGTAGTCATATAAGATCCCGTTCCCGACTATCTGTCTGTCTGTCTGTCTATCTGTCTGACCCGGCCTGGCTTCACCCAGTCCCTTTTGGGGAGTATCTCATTTAATTCATATAAGTAGTCATAAGTTCCCGTTCCCGACTATCTATCTGTCTGTCTATCTATCCATCTATCTATCTATCTATCTATCTATCTATCTATCTATCTATCTATCTATCTATCTATCTATCTATCTATCTATCTGTCTGTCTGTCTGTCTGTCTGTCTGTCTGTCTGTCTGACCCGGCCCGGCCTCGCCCAGCTCCTGGTGGGGAGAATCTCATTTAATTCATATAAGTAGTCATATAAGATCCCGTTCCCCCGGGAAGGTTAACCCGGTCAACAAATTCCCGCAGAAGTCGGATGTGTCGGCCTAACGGCGCAAGAACGCAGCTCTGCTGTAAACAGGCACAACGCAATCACGTCCGAAAAAAAACTCCGGATGAACGAAGAAGAAGAAGAAGAAGATCCCGTTCCCGTTCCCGACTATCTGTCTGTCTGTTTGTCTATCTGTCTGTCTGTCTGACCCGGCCTGGCTTCACCCAGTCCCTGGTGGGGAGCATCTCATTTAATTCATATAAGTAGTCATATAAGTTCCCGTTCCCGACTATCTATCTATCTGTCTGTCTGTCTGTCTGACCCGGCCCGGTTTCGCCCAGCCCCTGATGGGGCTCTGTCTGTCTGTCTATCTATCCATGTATCTATGTATTTATGTGTCGTGTCTTAATTTAAAGTGTCGTCCCTGGAGTGAGGAGAGTCAACACCCACATTATATTTTACCCCCTTTCAATAACCTGGAGAATAAACCAGCTTCCGTCCAACACACTCCTTCGGTTCATGGACACCTTTTCCTATCTCTCTCTCTCACTGTCGTACTATGCCCCCTCTCATTCTTCCCCAACGCAACATATTCAACAACTCATTCTTCCAACAATTAATAAAGATTAATTTATTAAAAGAAAAAAAGTGTAATGTACGTGAGGCGTGTATGCAAAGAAAATGTGTGTTGGGTATTCTAATGTAAATGTAGAGGTCAGACTACAAAGTTCATGATCAGAGTCCACTCATCATGGCAAGGATTACACGACATCACAAGAATCAGCACAATGGACCTCACCAAATGTCGTGTCCTTCCCTCCAGACATGTCCTCCTCCAGGAGCTCTGATAACCATGAGATCTGATTCCCATTCAAATCTACAGTCCGGAACGATACTATTTTTGTTCCTAACAACAAAAAAACTGTTCCTAATAGTTTATAGAAAACTGAGACCTCACAATTCCTGCGCAGTGAAAAAAAAAATGGAACACTGTCCCATGAACATGACGTTTTTCCTTCTTGCGAAATGTTCTACAGTTTTCACTCTTAAAACAGTCATTGTATCTAGTCTCAAATAGATGTCTTTATTTTCTAGATATTGTCATTAATGTTATGATTTCCTTGATACTTGGAACAACCACTCTTCAATGTTTGGGTTTCATCTAATGTGAACATCAGTCCCTACTGATCTAGTAATAAGTGGACTGAACATCCATCACCACTGGTGTGTTCACGAATGATATGAACTCAAACTCATTACTACGTTGCGGTCCACAGATATTGTGTAATCTTCTTAGTAATGTTATCAGTATTTATCCTGTAGGATACTTATACTATTCAGCTCCACCGAGCCAATGTTTATCAACTTCTTCTAGCATAGGCCCATTGAGAAAGTTGCTGGCCAATCTTCCTGCACCAAAATTTATCCGGGATCTGATTTTTCAATGGTTGTGTTCTTCATCCCAACCAGAGGGAACCTGTAAAATATATAACACAGCTGGTGATAGTCTCCCCGTCACTGATCCCTATTAGATGATCATGGGCCATCGGCCTTGCTCAGAAAAATACATTGAACCTAACTCTGTCAGGGACAGATGAACTCAACACATTGGGTTTCATCAGGCCAAGACAAGAAGAAAAAAAACAACCAGAATGCTGAGCCCCGCCCACCAGGGAGCACCCACTGGAAGATCCCAATTATCCCCCATTACTCAATTCTCAACTAGTAGAGCTTATCAACACTTCACTACTCTATTTTCAACTAACAGAGCTAATTATCACTTCACTACTCTAGCTAGTTTCAACCATGCTACTGCCTAAATTAATTAGGACTAATTATACAATATGAACTACCGTAGGCAACACTGCAGTCTACCAAATCACATCTACATTTGCCATGACAGGCACGTGTAAAATTAAATCCACTTAATTCGCACACGGTAGGCATTATTACAATCCATAACTGCAGTGCCACAGCACTTCTGCCTAAATCAACTGTCTGAGCCAGACTGTGTCCCAAATCATGTTTTCTTGGCAAACAGCCTTGAATTGTTCACGTGACGTTCTTTTGATCTCCAATACATCAGATTCTCAAGGGGCAGATCATCCATTTTCAGAAATCGTATGTCCCCTGTCGCAACCAATGCAAGAGTGATTCCCCTTGTTGCAACTTCCAACCAAGGTAGCGAGTCCCTGCATTTCCCCCAACCACGGGTTTCACTAACCAGCCGCCAATTCGTTTGATGTCGGAGAATTCTCTATGTTCCCTGGGTGTCTTTATTTCACCGCTACTCGAAGTAAACAAGATGGAGCTGAGAACACAGACTGTTTTTTCTCTGGACCGGTTAAAAACAAGTGTGGCCTTGAAGACACGCCGTGAAGCAACTGTCTGTATTATCATCATCTGGTTAATACACGGTGATTTTCATGACACTATGTATCTATGTATCTATGTATCTATCTATCTATCTATCTATCTATATATATATATATATATATATATATATATATATATATATATATAGATATATATATATATATATATATATATATATATATATATATATATATATATATATATATATAGCCAGGGGACTTAACTTAAGATATAGCAATGCTACAAAAAGTTATGTCCCTTGTTTTATTTTTTCTTATGTTGAGTCATGTAATTACAAAATTAAATTTTAGTAAGTAAATAGATGATAGTACACTAAGAAACTATTACAGTTGGTTGCACAGGAATGAAAAGAAGACGTGTAGAAAATTTCATCTCAATCGGATGGACCGTCCACAAACGCATAAAGAACGGACATACATACACACACACATACATCCTTTATATATATATATATATATTCTTCTTCAGCGTTCCGAGTCATTGAGGTTCTTTGCTGCAGATACAATCCGTCTCCATTCGTCTCTCTGGTTGGACCTTCTCTTGCCAGTCGTTGATTCCAAGTGCTTGTAGGTCTGTATATATATTATCTCTCCACCGTTTTCTTGGTCTATTTCGGGGTCTACGGTCATTTATTTCCTGAGTGTAAGCGAGTTTTGTTTCCCTATTATCTTCCATTCTTTCTATATGCCCCAGCCATTGTAGTCTATTAGCCTTCATGATACCAGTGATTAGCGGGACTTAAACAGATCATAAATGTCTTTGTTACTTCTTCTTTTCCACTCTCCACTTTGTGTATCCCTAATGGGCCCAAAGATGCGTCTTAAAACTTTGTTCTCAAAGGTTTGTAACAAGGCTTCGTCTCCTTTCGTTGTAATCCAGGTTTCAGAGCCATACAGCACAACTGGTCTGATCAGTGTTTTGTATATTGTGATTTTGATGTAACGAGATAGCGCATTTGATTTTAGTAGATGTTGTAGTGCATTCATTCATTCAGAAGCATGTCCTTTGCAGAACCTCGCTGCCATAACAACCTTCCGGAAAACCTCTCGATCATAAGCAAGATGTCCCGCGTCTGATACACTCATCTGGAGATCATCCGCCACATCCTGCACCCATCTTCTCTTTGGCCTTCCTCTTCCTCTCTTCCCAGGCATATATCCTTCCATTATTGTTCTCTCCAAACTTTCGTGACGTTTCAAGTTACCAAAATATTTCAATTTTCTTTGTTTTATCGTCTTTAATAGCCAACCTTCTTCAATATTCAATTCTTTAAGTATGGATGCATTTGTTCTTTTCTTTACCCAAGATATTCTTAGAATTCGTCTATAACATTTATATTGAAAGGCATTTATGCGCTGTTCAGCTTGTTTAGTAAGTGTCCATGTCTCACAGGCGTATGTTGCAATGGGAAAGATGCATGCTCTTAAAAATATAATTTTCTGCGTTGTGCCTGTTTACAGCAGAGCTGCGTTCTTGCGCCGTTAGGCCGACACATCCGACTTCTGCGGGCATTTGTTGACCGGGTTAACCTTCCCGGGGGTACAGGTTCAAGGTAGCACATTAACACATTTTTTCTCTTTGCAAATCTTTTTTTTTGGGGGGGGGTCTTTAAATAGGCAGATTAGTAGGCCTATGTTTTACATCTAGCGAAAGGCAACCAAAGAGAATCTACACGATTCTCGTTCTTATGACTAATCTCTTCAAGGCACCTCCCATCAGATGTTATAACTGTTACGAGATAGCATTAGTTGTACTGATTCATTTGGTTAAGTCGAAATAGAGGAGCGGGAGTGTACAAAGAATACCTAAATAATACTAGGGACACGGCCAGAGTTCCAACAGGAATGTAGGCCTACTGCTATAACTATGATGCTGAAATTGAGGCAATCAAGATAGCAACAGAGAAATTACAAAATACCAGCCATTGTAGCCTACACATCTTGTGGTGATATTGACAGATGCAAAATCAGTAATAGAGGCGCTCCTGTCTGGGAAATTGCCAGTTCTAAGGACACTACTTTCTGAACTTAGCAGTCAGCATCATAAGATCACCATACAGTGGATACTAGCCCGGAAACGACAGAGCAGATCGATTGGCTAAGGAAGAAGCAAAAGAAGAACAACCTGATGTGCCCGTATTACGCAACCACATGTATACACAATTCAAGATTGGTGAATCAGCCATGTGCACATGTGGTTTGGCGTCGCAGACAGCAGAGCATATACTCCAGGATTGCTCAAACTACAACATATCCAGGCGAACCTTCTGGCCTAGAGAGGCAACAGTGGAAGATAAACTCTATGGACCGCTGAGTGAACTAAAAAAGACTGTTAGATTCATACAAGAGACAACATTGCAGTTATAGACATATTTCAGGAGAACGAAAGAAGAAGAATTTGGTTAAGAATATTCCCATTTACTTGTATATTTCATCGTGGTGTTTCTTTTTTCTTAGTGACGACCATAATCTCGGTCTTCTTACAATTTAATTCTAAGTTCTTATAACCCTAGTTGTTCAATGCTTACGTACAACAACCACATCTACTAAATGTTGCAGATGCTGTTCGTTGTTTGCAATCAATACTGTATGATCCGCATATATAATTTTATTGATGTTATGTCCCCCCAATGGTGATTCCTATCATATCTTCTAAATTTCTAAAAAATATTTCCACTGTATAGAGAAAAAAGATCTGGAGATAATACACATCCCTGTTACACAATGTCAACTCGCCTTAAAGCCGTTGAAATAATGCAATCTGGCATAAAACATGTTTACACGCAGTTGCCTTCAGTCCGGATCTGTTTATGAATACGGCCGAAGGAAGGCATCATGGCGACGCTGTTGGCACCTCTGCTCTTGTTGGTGTTTGGTGGGATTGTCAGAGTTGGACTAGCAGCACCCGAACAGGGTGTTTGGGTTTTCGATATTTTAGCGAAGGATCTTCCAAAGGTAATTAGTTTGTACGCATATTATAACTGAATTAATTCGTTGAATAACGAAGTCATAAATATAGATAGATTTAGTAAGAAAATAAATAACATCTTTTTTTTTTTCATTTTCGTGTCATCATTTCAGGACACTGAGTCAACTGAGTGGAGTAATTGAATAGAATATACTCATGTGTACAGTTATGAAGTTATTGTACAAGTATGAACACCGGCCTTTTTGTGTACGATTTAAAAATAAATATATCCCAATGGTACCTCATCAGAATCTCTTCATCAAGTGCCAGTTTTAAGTAGCAATATAATATATTTTTGTTTCTTTATCCTATCTAAAAATTGGCAAAAAATGTCAATAAAATATATAATATATAATTATAGATAGAAGATAACTGATATTTATGTATAGTAAATGAGTAAATGTAATCCTTTGACAAAATATAAGATTCTTCAGTAATATTATGAATAAAATTTGATGGAACTGCGGTAAAGCTGTGGAAATGTAAACAATATAAAATAACACAAAGTAATGCAGCTTTACATAACAGAATTATGACATATACAGGACGTTGCGGCTACTAGCCTTCATCAGCAAACAAATACATGCATGAAACGCAACAAATAGTACAGGAGAAGATCCTTCGGTGACTACATTAAGGCATAAGGAAGAGATGAGAAGAATAAAAAGAGCAATGAAGAGAAAATGAAAATATGAAAAAAAGGTGCTACTTAGAGTCCGAGGCTGTACTGCTACAGTAATATTAGTATGAGAATCATTTTATTTTTTTGATTGATTGAAGTACCTCAGTGACAAATGACAATAAAAGGTAAACATAGGTATGCTAGTCATCATTTTTAAATTGGGTATTTAGTATTTACTAATGAGACCACCACAGATAGATTTTTTCTCCCCCCATGTTTCCATCCTGTTTCAGGATATTGCGGTCAACATCAGCATCTTTCAGCTGTATGTTGATTCCTAGGCTAAATTACGCTCATCAGCACGCCACGACTTTCTGAGCGACCGGCTCCATACTCTCATAAGTCACTGGTGCAACTCGAACCGCTTCCAATTCTTGTGCGCTCATGTCAACCATGAGAGTATTCGGGGTTACAGAGAAAGCTGCTAACCTCTTGGCCGGGGAGACAGGTACCACAGATAGATAGGCCTTAAAAACAAAATCTAACGTTACCTCAGTAATGCTTGTATGACAGTTCTAAGCGGAGATATTCACATTTGAGTGTGAGGATCTTAACAAAATTTTTTTTGTCAGATTTTGTTTCTGTGCAGCTCACCTGTATGTCTCTTATAGACGGATATGAAAACTGACTTCAAAAATATGTTCCATCATGTTAAGTGATAAAAAATAGTAAAAGTATTCAAATAAATTAATAATCTTTAAATTTGTATTCTCTTTAAGTTTAGTAGCATGTTTTGAGCGTAGAAAGTATACATGGCCTAGTCCAATCGTTATGCCCACCACTGCCATATTGGATTTCCATTCACAAAGAAAAACACGTCAGCAGAACTATTTTTTTTTTCAATCTCAATTCGAGCAAACTCAGCGATTAAACTTTCCACATATATGTAAAAATGGATGCAGAATTCAAAAATCCATCTAAAATTAATGACTTTCTGTAAACAGTGTCAGAAACAAATAAATTACTTACTGTTTGCCAAATAATTTAATTTATTTTAAGGCCATGATAATTTCAATCATTCGCTATGCACAGAATATTAGATGGACCTATACTGCAGAAACCAAGATGGCATTTGTTGTCATGTGATATTTGAATGAATGAATGATGTCGGAAGCATGCATGGTCTTTTACATAGCCATCTTTGGGGACATGCAGGCGCGGTTTCCGGTTACGGATTGCATAATCAGACTAAATGAAATCGCTAGTAAACATAGTCCCATAGCAAATACTGTTCAGTTGTGAAGTGTTAGACCATGACATAAGAAGTTTGGTGACCAACTCCCTTCATCACCACCTATCCTACTGAGACAATTCCCAGAAAATTATCTGGTACCCATTTTTATGAGGCTGGGTAGACCCCAGAACCACACTGGCCCCAAAAAATAATCCTGCTTCTGATTAGGGTTGAACGTGGACCACTGTCCTAGCAGGCAAGCACATTAACTGCTATGCCACTGCAGCTGTCTGTCAGCATCGTCAGTTTGTCAACAACGAAGACATCATCATTAACAACAACAATACTACCACCACCACACTCTCACTACCACCGCCACTGTGATATGAATAAGAGTCAAGTGAAAACTGCCGTCAGCAGTTCTTACATCAGTATCCAATGGCGACAACACCATCATCATTAACAATGACTCTGCAGGACAAAACAGAACACAATAGAAAATGCTACCACATGTATACAAAATTCAAAATTGGCAAATCAGCCTTGTTCACATATGGATTGATGCCGCAGACTGCAGATCACATACTCCAAGGCTGCTCAAAATATGACGTGTCTAGACAAACATAGCTTAGAGAAATAACAGTGGAAAATAAACTCTATGGACTCTATGAACCACTGAGTGAACTAAAAGATAGTGAAATTCATACAAGCGACAACATTGCAGATGTAGATAAATTTCAAGCGAACGAAAGAAAAAGAGGAGCAGCTGGCCGAGTGGCTAGAATGTCGGATTTTCCTTCGGGAGACTTGGGTTCGAATCCTCAGTAAGGTGTGGGATTTTTTTCTGTTGGGGAGAAAAAGAAAACCCTAACCTGCACAGTCGGCCTTTATTCCTCAAGCTCAAAAACCCCCCTGCCATACACTGTTATACTGTTCTAGTTACTGAAGTTGATGATTTCATCCATGTTGTTGATGATGAAGTTGTTGCCCATTTGATGCTAACACTAATTTTCTTTCTACATCTAAGTAGTTCTTGTTACTGAAGTTGATGTTCATGATTCCATGGATGTGTTTGAAGGCAATGACCTTCATCCAGAGTGAGGCTGTGGTGATGGTGACTGTTACGGATGATGATGATACTGTCACTGCTTTGGATGATGTCATGGTTGTTGACAATGGCAATGACACTAACCCAATATGTAGATAAGCCAATTTGTTGCCATGTCATTGATAAAGATGTAATTGTCATTGCTGCCCTACACTGTTATATATACAGTTAGCCTTGAATGATGTGTGAATGGTATAATGTATGAAAGAGAGTGATAAAAGGGCAGAATGTTAGACGGGCCTGCGTGCCCAATTCTTAACCCTTTCAAAATAAAGTTTTGTTGTTGTTGTTGTTGCAAGGTACTATATTGGCAGTAAATGACAGTTTTGACAGAAAGAAAAATGACAATAACATAATCATCATGAGCAGGGGTAACATCAATAACTGTTTCTTAACAGCTGTCACCACCAGTATTGTCTTGTGGGTGAGTGTTAGTCATGTAATCAATATCATCAGTGTTGATGACATATTAACAATGACATCAGCAACCATGACATCAGCAATTACATCATCAGCAATGACAATTACATCTTTATCAATGACATGGCAACAAATTGGCTTATCTACATATTGGGTTAGTGTCATTGCCATTGTCAACAACCATGACATCACCCAAAGCAGTGACAATATCATCATCATCCGTAACAGTCACCATCACCACAGCCTCACTGTGGATGAAGGTCATTGCCTTCAAACACATCCATGGAATCATGAACATCAATTTCAGTAACAAGAACTACTTAGATGTAGAAAGAAAATTAGTGTTAGCATCAAATGAGCAACAACTTCATCATCAACAACATGGATATAATCATCAACAACAACCACATGAAATGAAACAAAGCCACTGTTCGTAGTACACAATGCGATGGTCAGTTATTAATAATAGTAATAAAGGTAGCTCCACAGACAAAGCTACATGTTAACCAAACGTTACAATAACAATGGGAAGAAATTGAAAACATGACACACTTTCAATGTCTTGGTTGCATCATTAACAATAATGGGATTGTTCAAAGAAGACAGGTCATAGTAATTCAGAGATTAAACATATGACATAACACTAGCAAACAAAGGTATGTTTTGTGAACATGCATCTCTTTTGTGGCAGTATACAAATGCGAATCATACACACCAAAGTAAATCAAGGATTTTAAACATAATAAGTATAGAAACATTCTTAAAATACTCTGTTTCAAAAAGTATAAAAATACTAACTTCTACAAGATCTGTACATCAGAGAAAACAGACTAATAAACAGTATGGTGTCTCTGAAACCAAACTTCTGTGACCACATGAAGCATAGCGTCAGGGTTGCCAGATCCTGTGATCAAATAAAGCCAAGTCATGAAATAAAAAAGCCAATTTGGCAACCCTGCATAACATTTTAGAAAGAACAGCAAGGGACGGCAAGCTTGCTGGAATATGTGGCAGGGGCAGACCAACATTATGGAAGACCCAGGGCATTAATCATAACCTAGTTTACAGGATGCGGTAGTCAACCCCAGCATTTTTTGGCTGTTTGTGATTTCATGGCAAGTTTACATTCAGTTGTTTGCCATTGCTTCCTTAATTACCAGCACTCATACCATTGTATGGGAACCAATGCAAGGCGGTCCGCTTCAAAATCGCCCGCAGCTGTGTTTGGAGGAACTGTTAAATGCTGACGTAACCTCTTCACCACAGAGCCGGTTGACCACCTAGGCAGGAAATTGAGTCAGGAGAACTGGCCAAGAATTGAGAATCTTTCTGGCAGGCTATGGTGAGAGCCATGTTCTGCAAAAAAACTTGCTACATGATGATAAGTCCAATGAAAAATATTGGGGTGTGACGTGTTGAGCACATATTCTAGATCATGGCATACTGAGCTGTAGTGGCCTGTTTTCTTCCTCACTACCTGTCCTTCCCATAAAATTTTCTGACAATTATGCAGTATCCATTTTATGAGACTGGATTGACATCAGAGTCATCATTAAACAAACTGTCATTTACTGCCAATATAGTACCTTGTAGTGTATGGCAAGGGGGTCTTGAGCCTGAGGAATAAAGGCCACCTGGCTAGTGCAGTTGACGCGAATTGTGCAGGTTAGGGTTGTAGTGGTTGGAAACAAGAATCCTACTACTGCTGGCAATTAAACCTAGAACACCGGGAAGGTTAACCCGGTCAACAAATGCCCGCAGAAGTCAGATGTGTCGGCCTAACGGCGCAAGAACGCAGCTCTGCTGTAAACAGGTACAATGCAGTCATGTCCGAAAAAAGAAACTCCGGATGAACGCAGAAGAAGAAGAAGAAGAAGAAGAAGAAACCTAGAACATGTGACTTGGCAAGCACATGCTGTTATCATTATGCCACCACTGCTCCAAGTTATAATGGCACTCTGGTATGGTCTACAGAAAGTAACATGTCTTGACAAGAAACATATTTCCTAACATGCACCATATGCAAATCTCTGCTTAACTTGAAAATTTACAATGATCACTATGTTACTGACATAAGAAAAGACATATATATCAGTTGTGGAGTTTCCTTAATTACGTATACCTTGTTCCTTCCCAGGAGATGTAAATTACATATAAAAATATATTTAAACAAACTTTTCCAACAACAATACAAGCTGTCTTCTGGCTTATTTGCTGTTATAAATGTCACATTTTGAAATAATTTATGTTTGATTGTTGTCAGTGACAATATAAATACATCATAACTGACCACACCAGTGAAAACTAACCCATTAAATAGTTAGAAATTGTACATGTCGACCAAAAGGTGCAGTTATCGTAGCTTTGCCTTTCATAAATGTAATGCAAATACTGTTCAACAATAATAAAAGAAAATACTGGACAAATGCCGCCCTTGTATTACCTGGACCTGTAAGGGAAGCAGAGCAAAGTAACACTGTGACCTATCATGTATGTCATTAAAGACAAATAAGAAAGTTTGTGCAGAGGGCAGGCTGCCAGAGCTTGTAGAAAAAATCAGCCACAGTCCATCCAACCATGAATAAGTCTGATTAAGAAATAAAAACAAATAAGAACAAGTATTTCCAGAAGAGCTGTGATAATTGGAGAAAGCCAGACTGTCTGAATCCTCTCTTGAGAAGAGATTAAAGAAGGTGGATAATCTGGAGAGAACATGGATAAAGCTGCAGGAGACAGCAAGAGATAGGGGCGGTTTGGTGTGAGTTGGTAGAGAGGATGGTTTAGTGAGAGTTGGTAGAGAGGATGGTTTAGTGAGAGTTGGTTGAGAGGATGGTTTAGTGAGAGTTGGTTGAGAGGATGGTTTAGTGAGAGTTGGTAGAGAGGATGGTTTAGTGAGAGTTGGTTGAGAGGATGGTTTAGTGAGAGTTGGTTGAGAGGATGGTTTAGTGAGAGTTGGTTGAGAGGATGGTTTAGTGAGAGTTGGTTGAGAGGATGGTTTAGTGAGAGTTGGTTGAGAGGATGGTTTAGTGAGAGTTGGTTGAGAGGATGGTTTAGTGAGAGTTGGTTGAGAGGATGGTTTAGTGAGAGTTGGTTGAGAGGATGGTTTAGTGAGAGGATGGTTTAGTGAGAGTTGGTTGAGAGAATAGATTAGTGAGAGTTGGTTGAGAGGATGGTTTAGTGAGAGTTGGTTGAGAGGATAGATTAGTGAGAGTTGGTTGAGAGGATGGTTTAGTGAGAGTTGGTTGAGAGGATGGTTTAGTGAGAGTTGGTTGAGAGGATGATTTAGTGAGAGTTGGTTGAGAGGATGGTTTAGTGAGAGTTGGTTGAGAGGATGGTTTAGTGAGAGTTGGTTGAGAGGATGATTTAGTGAGGATGATTTAGTGAGAGTTGGTTGAGAGGATGGTTTAGTGAGAGTTGGTTGAGAGGATGGTTTAGTGAGAGTTGGTTGAGAGGATGGTTTAGTGAGAGTTGGTTGACAGGTTGGTTTAGTGTGAGTTGGTTGAGAGGATGATTTAGTGAGAGTTGGTTGAGAGGATGGTTTAGTGAGAGTTGGTTGAGAGGATGATTTAGTGAGAGTTGGTTGAGAGGATGATTTAGTGAGAGTTGGTTGACAGGTTGGTTTAGTGTGAGTTGGTTGAGAGGATGATTTAGTGAGAGTTGGTTGAGAGGATGGTTTAGTGAGAGTTGGTTGAGAGGATGGTTTAGTGAGAGTTGGTTGAGAGGATGATTTAGTGAGAGTTGGTTGAGAGGATGGTTTAGTGAGAGTTGGTTGAGAGGATGGTTTAGTGAGAGTTGGTTGAGAGGATAGATTAGTGAGAGTTGGTTGAGAGGATGGTTTAGTGAGAGTTGGTTGAGAGGATGGTTAGTGAGAGTTGGTTGAGAGGATGATTTAGTGAGAGTTGGTTGAGAGGATGGTTTAGTGAGAGTTGGTTGAGAGGATGGTTTAGTGAGAGTTGGTTGAGAGGATGGTTTAGTGAGAGTTGGTTGAGAGGATGGTTTAGTGAGAGTTGGTTGAGAGGATGGTTTAGTGAGAGTTGGTTGAGAGGATGGTTTAGTGAGAGTTGGTTGAGAGGATGGTTTAGTGAGAGTTGGTTGAGAGGATAGATTAGTGAGAGTTGGTTGAGAGGATGGTTTAGTGAGAGTTGGTTGAGAGGATAGATTAGTGAGAGTTGGTTGAGAGGATGGTTTCGTGAGAGTTGGTTGAGAGGATGGTTTAGTGAGAGTTGGTTGAGAGGATGATTTAGTGAGAGTTGGTTGAGAGGATGGTTTAGTGAGAGTTGGTTGAGAGGATGGTTTAGTGAGAGTTGGTTGAGAGGATGATTTAGTGAGAGTTGGTTGAGAGGATGGTTTAGTGAGAGTTGGTTGAGAGGATGGTTTAGTGAGAGTTGGTTGACAGGTTGGTTTAGTGTG
This sequence comes from Cepaea nemoralis, assembly GCA_014155875.1. Lineage (NCBI taxonomy): Eukaryota > Metazoa > Mollusca > Gastropoda > Stylommatophora > Helicidae > Cepaea > Cepaea nemoralis. The sequence continues at coordinate 127,345 of JACEFZ010000203.1, read as the reverse complement.
AGTTGGTTGAGAGGATGATTTAGTGAGAGTTGGTTGAGAGGATGGTTTAGTGAGAGTTGGTTGAGAGGATGGTTTAGTGAGAGTTGGTTGAGAGGATGGTTTAGTGAGAGTTGGTTGAGAGGATGGTTTAGTGAGAGTTGGTTGAGAGGATGGTTTAGTGAGAGTTGGTTGAGAGGATGGTTTAGTGAGAGTTGGTTGAGAGGATGGTTTAGTGAGAGTTGGTTGAGAGGATGGTTTAGTGAGAGTTGGTTGAGAGGATGGTTTAGTGAGAGGATGGTTTAGTGAGAGTTGGTTGAGAGAATAGATTAGTGAGAGTTGGTTGAGAGGATGGTTTAGTGAGAGTTGGTTGAGAGGATAGATTAGTGAGAGTTGGTTGAGAGGATGGTTTAGTGAGAGTTGGTTGAGAGGATGGTTTAGTGAGAGTTGGTTGAGAGGATGATTTAGTGAGAGTTGGTTGAGAGGATGGTTTAGTGAGAGTTGGTTGAGAGGATGGTTTAGTGAGAGTTGGTTGAGAGGATGATTTAGTGAGGATGATTTAGTGAGAGTTGGTTGAGAGGATGGTTTAGTGAGAGTTGGTTGAGAGGATGGTTTAGTGAGAGTTGGTTGAGAGGATGGTTTAGTGAGAGTTGGTTGACAGGTTGGTTTAGTGTGAGTTGGTCGAGAGGATGATTTAGTGAGAGTTGGTTGAGAGGATGGTTTAGTGAGAGTTGGTTGAGAGGATGATTTAGTGAGAGTTGGTTGAGAGGATGGTTTAGTGAGAGTTGGTTGAGAGGATGATTTAGTGAGAGTTGGTTGAGAGGATGGTTTAGTGAGAGTTGGTTGAGAGGATGGTTTAGTGAGAGTTGGTTGAGAGGATGATTTAGTGAGAGTTGGTTGAGAGGATGGTTTAGTGAGAGTTGGTTGAGAGGATGGTTTAGTGAGAGTTGGTTGACAGGTTGGTTTAGTGTGAGTTGGTAGAGAGGACTACAACTGGCCTTGGGATGCAATCTTGAGAAATGAAATAATTACTTGATAATGTGGTTGTTTCGGGATTTGAAATTTAAATATTGTGCACAACCCACTACTGGCAACGCCGATCGCATTCTGGTATGAACCTAAGGCCTATCCACGTCAATATGGAAGCACTATACTCGAGTTTCGCCCTCGTTTGAGCTCGTCAGTAGTGCATATCCCTGACCGGATCCGGAAACAGTCCCGGATCACGCGTGTGAAGCGGGTGTGTAACCACGCGGCACACACTGGACACACCAAATTATCACAACAGAACATCACAACGCTACCCATCGTAGGCTATGCTCAAGATTGCCCAATCGCCGCGACCAACAATCAAATAACCCGAAACAACCACATAATCAATTGATTATTGCTCACTGGATTTAGGAGGCCTGGTGTTCCTTGCCAGTGAGAAGTCCTGATCGTTCGGGTCCCATCGATTGACGGACGTCGGTCGCGGCGATTGGGCAATCTTGAGCATAGCCTACGATGGGTAGTGTTGTGATGTTCTGTTGTGATAATTTGGTGTGTCCAGTGTGTGCCGCGTGGTTACACACCCGCTTCACACGCGTGATCCGGGACTGTTTCCGGATCCGGTCAGGGATATGCACTACTGACGAGCTCAAACGAGGGCGAAACTCGAGTATAGTGCTTCCATATTGACGTGGATAGGCCTTAGGTTCATACCAGAATGCGATCGGCGTTGCCAGTAGTGGGTTGTGCTCAATATTTAAATTACTTGATAGTCTTACATGATTACTGTACATTAAAATATATATTATCCAGAAAGATCTAAACATGTTGCTGTGGGTGGGGTATAACAGTATTGGGGGACATAACATGAAGAAAATATTTATACATCAGCATCTGCAAATATAAAGAGATATTGCTCACAGATGTGAGCAAGTAGCTAAGTTTGTGTACAAGTGGCTAAGTTTGTGTACGAGTGTAGGCAACACAGAAGTCAGTGCGGCAGAAAGGATAACATCGCTTGCTCTCAAACTTCCTGTGCACTGATGGTGGGGTGGTGGGTTCATAGCCTATATGTCATTGATTTCTCATTCAGAAAGTCATGGCAAACTACTGAACATAAAATAACCTAGAAAATCAGCCTGGAAATGACACGCAACATTTAACATAGTAACCCTATACATGCCACCTGCTGTGGCTTCTGTATTTACTTCTTCTTCTTCTTCAGCGTTCCGAGCCATTGAGGTTCTTTGCTGCAGATACAATCCGTCTCCATTCGTCTCTCTGGTTGACCTTCTCTTGCCAGTCGTTGATTCCAAGTGCTTGTAGGTCTGTATATATATATTATCTCTCCACCGTCTTCTTGGTCTACCTCGGGGTCTACGGTCATTTATTTCCTGAGTGTAAGCAAGTTTTGTTTCCCTATTATCTTCCATTCTTTCTATATGCCCCAGCCATTGTAGTCTATTAGCCTTCATGATACCAGTGATTAGCGGGGACTTAAACAGATCATAAATGTCTTTGTTACTTCTTCTTTTCCACTCTCCACTTTGTGTATCCCTAATGGGTCCAAAGATGTGTCTTAAAACTTTGTTCTCAAAGGTTTGTAGCAAGGCTTCGTCTCCTTTCGTTGTACTCCAGGTTTCAGAGCCATACAGCACAACTGGTCTGATCAGTGTTTTGTATATTGTGATTTTGGTGTTACGAGATAGCGCCTTTGATTTTAGTATTTGTTGTAGTGCATGGTATATCTTATTTCCAGAGTTGATTCTAGTTTGTATTTCTTTCCTTATGATGTTGGAGCAGTTGAAGATTGTACCCAGGTATTTGTATGTTTCCATTCTTTTAATGGTCATATTATCTATTTGTATGTGGCCAGAGTTTTTAGCCATTCCTTCTCCTGAAATTACCATATATTCTGTCTTATCTTGGTTGTTAACCAGCCCCATCTGTTGGGCTTTTTCCTTTATTTACAATTACATTAATTTTTTTTAAATATATATGTCGGCTGTTTTATTATTTTTGAATCACATGCAGGAAGACTTATTTCTGTTCATGATCTGATGCATTTATATGTATTTATGTATTCCGTAAACTTTATTTAATTATTTGCAAATACATGAGGGGTGGTCAAAAAGTTGTGCACTCTAGTATGAAGGAGTCCAGGTGTACACCTGGAAATTGGTGTGAACTTTAATCCTTCTCGTTGTATTTGCCTCTCAAGGCAGTGCACTTCTCCCATACCTTCTTCACCAATCTTAGGCCCTGTTCGATGTTGCGGAAAGAGACCGAGCCATATGGGATAAAACCCGGTGCAATGAAGTTGACCTTGTCGACTTTTAAGCGACTTTTTAAAAAATGGTTTAGTGTGAATTGGTTGAGAGGATGGTTTAGCGAGAGTTGGTTGAGAGGATGGTTTAGCGAGAGTTGATTGAGAGGATGGTTTAGCGAGAGTTGGTTGAGAGGATGGTTTAGCAAGAGTTGGTTGAGAGGATGGTTGAGAACTCTACCTACCTGGGCCGGAACCACGTCTTCAGTTTAGCTATCAAGTCCTGATCATTGAAAAAAGATGTCCACGAAGCTGTGTCATATGATGGGCAGATATCCTTGTAAATGGCGAACATCTGATCAGAATTTGCTTCGCAGTTGCAGGAATCTAATTACACTCCTAGCCTCTGTTTTTCCCCATGATGCCACTTCATATACACATGCACTAGTTTTCCACCAGTGCCTCATACACATGACAAACCCCATGCACAGTGTATGTATAGGAAATTTAAACCAATAATGTGTCTCTACACCGGCTCCGTGGCGAAGAGGTTATGGGCGCAGTTCATAATCTCGCATACCCGCGTTCAAAACACAGCTGCAGGCGATTTGGCAGCAGACCGCCTCGTGTTGGTTTTTTATAAAATGGTATGGGTGCCGGTCGTTCAGAAAGCAATAGCAAACTACTGAATGTACACTTGCCAAGAGATCACAGCAGCAAAATATGCTGGTGTTGACTGCAGCGTCCTGTAAAGGATATGCAGCTAACTAACTGTTAACATGTCTGTACAATGATACACTACACTCCCGCCTGTCTTAATAATTTCTTCATACAATGGAGAACACTTCGACGCCCCTCATGTTGTCATTTAAATATAGGCATTGTTTCTTAATTCAGCTAATGTGGTAATTGTTTTAATTTCTAATAATTATCTTTCCAGGACGGTTATTCATTCTTCTCCTATAAAAGCATGTTCAACGGTAGTCATGTAGCTCTATCAAGTAAGTATTTCATTTCTCAAATTGTTGTCCCCTTCCATTTTTGTCTTTCAGTGTCAGGCTTTGAAGAGAGTTCTGGTGTAGTTTAGGTGTGTGGCTTGTATATTATAACGTGCTTTGTCTCCACTGTGCTGTTTTGCCATCTCTTTCAGAGTTGGCTGTTTTATTTTCTTTGGATGTATCTATATGATATTGCTTTCTGTGGAGCTCAATCTGGTAGTAATTGTAATATGTGACTAAATCATTTTCTTGTAACTTTTTGTGTGAGATCTAATACTCTTATTTGATCAGTTTACTTCCTGACATAGTATTGTATTTGTCTGTCCATGTTAAGATGAACATCATTCATCTGCATTTATTTGCTGTGACAGTTGTTCTTATGTTGCTGTGTTGTTAAGGGTTTTTTCCCCCACTGATATAAGATGGGAAGGAAAATTGTGTTGAGTAATAATCTATTTTTTTTATTTTCCCTCTCTTATGATATTGGTGTGAGACTTGGACATTAATGGCAAAGGAAAAACAGAACAATGGTATCAACTGAATAAGACCAAGAAATAAATGGATAGACAACATCAAGAGCACTCTAAACAAACATGGATATGGCACAACTGGCCTTGGGATGCAATCTTAGGCTCCCCACACCCCCTACTTTTAACCCCAAATTTGTATTTAGAAAAGAGACATCATCCACTTGTGGATAGACAATAGAAAGATAGACAAGGATGAAGTTTCTGGGTATGATGGGTATGAAACATAATAATTGTTACCGAAGCTTCGGAGTTTGTACTTTGTGTGATGCTTTCAGTTCAGCGCTCTGTGGAAAGAGACAGAGCCATATGGATAAAACCTGGTGCAGTGAAGGCAATCCTCTTGCCTTTCTTTCACTGCAAATAAATATTGATGGCTTGTTAAAATGTTTGATTGATTTTATATCTATAGGAATAATTCTGGCTTATTCTACCACAATGAAATACACTGAGTGAATAGGCAAGACCATACATAGTGAATAGGCAATAGTTGGTTGGTTACAATACACTCTTTAATGAAACAGTCATAGAACTTTGACATCTAGTGTTGGTTAATTTTATATGTACAGGATACATGTTGGCTTATCCTGCCACAATAAAATCAACCAATGTCTGCTGAGTGAGTAGGCAAGATTTTGTTCCGATACACGTATAATGGAACTCCCCTTGAGTTACCGGTGCCCATGAGGGAAGTGTTAGAAGAATTCTACACCTCCACTGGACAGATTTCAGAACCAATACGCAAATAAGACAAGAGACTAAGCAAGATATTGTATCAAATTTTATAAGAAAACGCCATTGGAACTACATTGGCCATGTACTCAGAATGGGCAAGACAAGACTCCTCAACCAAGCCCTCTTATGGTCACCAGTAGGGAAAAGAAAACGGGGAAGACCATGAGAGACCCTGCGTAGAACCATCATCAGAGAAGACTCATTCAACGGCCAAGTGAACATCCAGGATCTACAACAGGTAGCAGCGAACCGCCGGACATGGAGAGCCATGACTTCTTCCCTATGCGCCGCCTCAGGCTCAAGAGGAAAGACTAACTAGCTGGTTGAGGGTCTATGCTCCATACACAAGGGGCGTCTCATAAGTCTTTAGCCCCTCTGCTGTGTGTCCACCGTGACGAGGTAGAGGGGCTTGTGCGTCCCAATGACACCAAGAGCTATGCCGACGGTAGCACAGCTACTGGTAGGGCTACCCATGTCGGACAGGTCAAGGGAGAGGGACCAGACGAAGAGACACACAAACCTGCTGCCTTGTAGGTAGACTGGGGACAGTCAAAGGCTTGGGAAAGCACCCCGAATACATGCTTGTCGAAATCGTATGTACTGAGCCACAGGCTTGACAAAGCAGTGCAACGTAAAACCTGCTGCCTTGTAGGTAGACTGGGGACAGCCAAAGGCTAGGGAAAGCATCCCGAATAAATGCTTGTCGAAATCGGATTTACTGAGCCACAGGCTTGACAAATGAGTGCAACGTAACTTAATTCATGATGTCACAAATCAAAATTAATCGTTATGGTGCTAATCCCGTGAAGTCCCTCAGGCGGTGATAGTGCCGGGCCCCCTGCCTCGAGGGGGTCCACCCATGACTACTGGTGGTCACCTTCCCCTGTGCTGTGGAGTCAAGGCACAGAGGAGTAGGTTAAGAGCTATTGACCAAATACCCCGGACACTCAACATACTACAGTGGAATGCTGAAGGAGTTTACAAGAAGAAAGACTCCCTAACACAGCGTCTTCATAAAGATAGAATAGATGTGGCATGCATTCAAGAGACACACCTCAACGCCAATCACAAATTCTCAGTCAGAGGATATCAGGCCACACGTTTCGACCGCGAAGGACACAAAGGAGGAGTTCTAATACTTACACGAAATACAATACCTTGCAGCGAAGTATCTGTGATCTCTGACAACCAAACGGAAATTATAGGTGTTGATATAATGATAAAGGACATGAAAATAAGAATTTACAATCTGTATAGCCCGGCAGATAAGGATCTTACACTCTCAAACATGGAAATAACTGACACAAATTGCATTGTTGTCGGAGACTTTAATAGCCATTCAGAAAGATGGGGATACCCAGATACTGACAAAAGAGGAGATGAAGTGGAGGACTGGGAAATAGACTCAAATCTCCATCTACTCAACAAAGCAGATGACACACCGAGCTTTTACTCCAGAAGATGGATTACCACTTCTACTCCAGACTTAGCTTTCTGCACAGGAGACATCCTCCACAAAATCGATCGCCATGTGCTTGACCAATTAGCAGGTAGTGACCACAGACCAATCAAGCTTGTAATAAATATGGAGTATGTTCCACAGGAGCAAAAGCCTTTGCCCCGTTGGAATTACAAACGAGCAGATTGGGACAGATTTGCCATACTAACAGACACATATTGTGAAAACATAAATACACGATATGGCAACATGAAGCAAATGGTGGAAAGTCTAAACAGAGCAATAATACAGGCGGCCACTGAGTCTATTCCAAGAGGAGCGAGGAAAAATTACAAACCATACTGAACTGAAGAACTACAAATTTTGGAGGACAAAGTTGAAGATGCTAGGAAGACCGCAGAGAGAGAACAAACAACTGAAGCGAACATCTCTCTCAAAGCCATCTCAGCAAAATATAAAAGAACAGTAAATCAAACAACAAGAGATTGTTGGAGGAAAAAAACAGAAAACCTGAATTTTGACAGGGATGGAAACAAACTATGGAAACTAGTGAAAGCCATGAACAATGAAGGACCTAGAAACAAACAAATAACAATTAAACAAGGAAATGCCTTGCTTACAGGAAAAAAGGCTGCAAATGCACTAATGGAACACTATGCCAGTGCAAACCACATTGATATTACAGCCGAACAGAAGAATGCAATCAAAGATAAACAGATACATCATAGATATACAGAGACAGCAGCAGAATATATGATGGCAAATCTAACAATGGAAGAAATGGAACAGGCAATGAATACCCTAAAAAAGAAGACATCACCAGGAAAGGATGGAATCACAAATGAAATGCTAATAGGACTAGGCACTAAGGCAAAAAAGAAACTACTAGCAGTCCTAAATTACAGCTGGAAGAGGGGAATAGTCCCTCAGGCATGGAAGGAAGCTATACTAATACCAGTCCCAAAGAAAGGAAAAGACCTGGAAGAACCAAATGGCTATCGACCTATCAGTCTTCTTAGCTGTGTAGGAAAATTAATGGAACGCATTATCAATGGCAGGCTAACATGGCATCTGGAAGAAAACCAACTCTTAACACCTCACCAAGCAGGATTCAGAAAGTACAGATCCACTGAAGATCAAATAACCTATATAGCTCAGGAAATAGAGGATGCCTTCCAAGAGAAAAAGCACACACTAGCGGTCTGGATAGATTTAGAAAAAGCATTTGATAAAGTATGGAAGGAAGGACTGAAAGTAAAACTACAAAAAATGCATGTCTGTGGGAAAATGTACAAATGGATCAGCCACTACCTTGAGAACAGAACTGCCAGGACAAAAGTACAAGGACAAACCAGCAAAATGATGCTGTTGGAGCAGGGTGTCCCCCAAGGAGGAGTTCTTTCACCAACATTATTCCTAGCATATATAAACGACATCACGGAAAATTTTCCAGCCAGAGTACACACATCATCCTTTGCAGATGACCTAGCCATATGGACATCTGAAGAATATATTAGTACAGCTAACAGCAGAATACAGCAAGCCCTATTAGCGCTAGAGGACTGGTCAAAATCATGGCTAGTGAAGATAAGTGAGGAGAAAACAACATGCACAGTGTTCTCCCTCTCAACTAAAACTCAGCAACCTAAGCTGGTATTGAATGGAAAAATATTGCGCCATGAAGAAAATCCAAACTATCTAGGAGTCACCTTTGATCGTCGCCTGACATGGAAGAACAGGTTGAGAAAAATCGAACAAGAGCAAGGCAAAGAATGGCAATCATGAAAAAGCTTGCTGGTACAACGTGGGGAGCAGATGAGAAAGTTCTCAAGAAGTTATATACTGGACGGGTGAGGCCAGCACTGGAATATGGCATTGCAGCTTGGGCAACAGCAGCTAAGTCACACTTTAACAAAATAAGTAGAGTCCAAAACCAAGGAATGCGAATCATAACTGGAAGCCTGAAGACAACGCCTATTAATGAATTAGAAAAGATAACTTGTTTACAACCAATGCAGGATAGAAGAGATAGCAGAGCCCAGCAACAAGCTGAAAAATTTAGAAGATTGACAGACCACCCTATGTATAAAAGGTTTAGTGGTTTTGGAAAGGGAAGACTGAAGCGTAGCAACTTTGTAGAAACTGCAAAACGAAAGATTAGGGCAGATCCCATACTTAACATATCAACAGTCAAACCCATTTACAATGCAGACAAGTTCCCAGCTTGGAGACAGCAGCAACTGCCTGAGATGATAGAAAACATTCCTGGTATTGAGAAAAAGAACACTCAGCATGAAACCGAAAGAAGAGAAATAACCCTAAACTACATAAAAGAACATTACCCAAGCAGCAATTGGACCCATGCATATACAGATGGATCAGCCAAAAATTCAGTAGAGAATGGAGGAGGAGGAATTCTCCTAAATTTAAAAAATGGAGTGAAAAAAAACACATTCAGTGGCAACTGGAAAGTTTTCAAGTAACTTCAAAGCGGAGGTAGAGGCTCTGAAAACTGCAGCAGAAATGCTTTTGATGGAGGAAAATAAAGACACGCAAATAGCTATCTTTACAGATGCAAAGTCAGCTGTCTCAATACTGAAGAGCAAAAACAGCACAGAACTAGCTGACCTAAGAGCAGCACTCCATGGTCTATGCCAGAAATCCAAAAAAGTTGTAATACAGTGGATCCCATCACATTGCAGTATACCTGGAAATGAAGAGGCTGACAGACTGGCAAAAGAGGGCGGACGACTACCACAGCCTGACATAGACATAACCTATAATGAGGCAAAGAGGTTGATAAAAAGCACTTATAGAACCAAATGGGAATCAGAGCATCCAGGCCACCAGAAGGATGATGCATATTACAAACTCGACCGAAGAGAACAAGTAGCAATCTTCAGACTCCGCACAGGACATAACAGGCTGAAATACCACTTGTTCAACAAACTAAAGATAGGAGATACAGATGAATGTAATTGTGGAACTGGTAAAATGACAGCTAAACATTTGCTGCAAGAGTGCCCAATATATGCAGAACAGAGAAAGATATTTTGGCCCACACCTGCTTCATTCGAGGACAAGCTTTATGGAGATATCAACAAGCTCAAGTCGACTGCAGCTTACTTTAACTGTATTCAGGTTGACATTTAAATGTACATGAAGAAGTTTTTAGACTGCCACACTTCATACCACAGGCATGTCGGTTACACAAGCCTCCCAGAGGCATGAAATGGAATATTGCTTGGATAGCAAATCGATTACGTGGAAAGTCCGAATCGAAAGCTCACTGTGTGGGCTTCATAAAAGGTGGAAAAAGCGTCCTAGTGGCACAAAATGGAATATTGCTTGGATAGCAAATCCATTACGTGGAAAGTCCGAATCGAAAGCTCACTGTGTGGATGTCACCTGCAAACTGCATTCTTCTGGCTTCTGGAAGAACAGCCTATGGTGAACGGAAGGCCCAATATACGGAAGTAAGGCTAAGCAGCCATGTGCAGGACGTGACGATTCCTTGGGTGAGCCCAGTACCAGAGCGCTGTGTGATGGCTCTGCAATTATGGAAGCCTCCTTGGATGGCGGGGAATGCCCATGGTCTGCCCCTGCCTTCCCTTGAGGGCCGACTAGGATGCCTTTGGCTGTTCTATATGGGCCAGCTGGGATGGGAGATAACACCACAACAGTGAGAGTCTAACGTCCTAAGAAACCCCCCGGGAAGGTTAACCCGGTCAACAAATGCCTGCATAAGTCGGATGTGTCGGCCTAACGGCGCAAGAACGCAGTTCTGCTGTAAACAGGCACAACGCAATCACGTCCGGGAAAAAAACCGGATGAACGAAGAAGAAGAAGAAGAAGAAACTGCATTATTGTCAGAGACTTTAATAGCCATTCAGAAAGATGGGGATACCCAGATACTGACAAAAGAGGAGATGAATTGGAGGACTGGGAAATAGACTCAAATCTCCATCTACTCAACAAAGCGGATGACACACCAAGCTTCTACTCCAGAAGATGGCTTACCACTTCTACTCCAGACTTAGCTTTCTGCACAGGAGACATCCTCCACAAAATCGATCGCCATGTGCTGGACCAATTAGCAGGTAGTGACCAGACCAATCAAGCTTGTAATGAATATGGAGTATGTTTCACAGGAGCAAAAGCCCTTGCCCCGCTGGAATTACAAACGAGCAGATTGGGACAGATTTGCCATACTAACAGACAAATATTGTGAAAACATAAATACACGATATGGCAACATAAAGCAAATGGTGGAAAGTCTGAACAGAGCGATAATACAGGCAGCCACTGAGTCCATTTCAAGAGGAGCGAGGAAAAATTACAAACCATACTGGACTGAAGAACTACAAAGTTTGGAGGACAAAGAACATGCCAGGAAGACAGCAGAGAGAGAACAAACAATTGAAGCGAACATCTCTCTCAAAGCCATCTCAGCAAAATATAAAAGAACAGTAAATCAAACAAAGAGATTGTTGGAGAGAAAAAACAGAAAACCTGAATTTTGACAGGGATGGAAACAAACTATGGAAACTAGTGAAAGCCATGAACAATGAAGGACCTAGAAACAAACAAATAACAATTAAACAAGGAAATGCCTTGCTTACAGGAAAAAAGGCGGCAAATGCACTAATGGAACACTATGCAAATGCAAACCACATTGATATTACAACCGAACAGAAGAAAGCAATCAAAGACAAACAGATACATCATAGAAATACAGAGACAGCAGCAGAATATATGATGGCAATGGAAGAAATGGAACAGGCAATGAATACCCTAAAAAAGAAGAAATCACCAGGAAAGGATGGAATCACAAATGAAATGCTAATAGGACTAGGCACCAAGGCAAAGAAGAAACTACTAGCAGTCCTAAATAACAGCTGGAAGAGAGGAATAGTCCCACAGGCATGGAAGGAAGCTATACTAATACCAGTCCCAAAGAAAGGAAAAGACCTGGAAGAACCAAATGGCTATCGACCTATCAGTCTACTTAGCTGTGTAGGAAAATTAATGGAACGCATTATCAATGGTCTGATCTAGAGATCCTATTTCAAGATGTAGATGATCAATGGGAAATGATGAAGAATTCAATCAGTTGTGCAGCAGAAAAAACTATTTCAAAAGTAAAGAAAGTGGGCCGTAAGACATGGATGACTGAAGAAATTTTACAACAAGAAGATAGAACAAAAATAATCCTGCCAAATATAAAGAAATTCACAGAAAAGTGAGAACCTTATGTAAGGAGGCAAAAGAAACATGGCTTGAGAAAAATTGCAGAGAAATTGAAAAACAACACAACAGTAACAATGCAATACTAATGCACAAAATAATTCAGGAGCTTACTAATCAAAGAACATGTACATCAGCAGGCTGCCTAAAGACAAAAGATGGAAGAGTCATAATAGAAAAAGATCAGATCTTACATGAATGGTCAGATTACGTGAAAAACCTTTATGACGATGTAGTGTGGTTTTTGATGCCGAACACCATGCAGTTGACCCGTATTCCAGGTGTGGTCGTATGCTCTGTTGGTAAACTTTGCTAAGTATTTTCGTACTGGCTCCCCATGTGGTTCCACTTAGCTTTCTCAAGATGGCTATTTTCCTTCTGGCTTTTGCTACTGCTTTGTTGATGTGCTTTCTCCATGTCAGCCTGCCGTCAAATGTTACTCCAAGGTATGTTGGTTCTTTATCTTCTCTTAGGGGTGTTCCATTTATCTGGATGGTCCCTGCCTTTTGTTTTGGAGAGAGGGTAAATAGGGTGGTGCTGCACTTGTCAGTGTTTATGCTGACACACCATCTATTTGCCCATGCAACAAGTGTATCTACAGCTCTTTGTAGTAATCTGGTGGCCACTGATGCATGTTCATTTGTGCTCCATAGAACCAGGTCATCGGCGTACATTGTGGCTTTAATTCCATGCGGTAGATTAGCAACGAGATCATTGATGAAGATAAGAAAGAGTGTGGGGGACAATACTCCGCCCTGGGGAACTCCGTGACGCAGTAGTACTTTCTTGCTCTTTAGTCCGTCTATCTGTACTCGGGCTCTTCTGTTGTGCAAGTATGCTTTCACCCATTTGTACATTCTTCCATTGACTTTGCAGTTTCTCAGTTTATTCATCAGACCTTCTTTCCAGACTTTGTCAAAGGCTTTCTTCAAATCTATCCATGCCGCAAGTACCAGCTTCTTCTCTTGGAATGCATCCTCAATTTCTTGAGAGAGGTAAGTTGTCTGATCTTCCGTAGAGTAGCACTGCCTAAAGCCAGCCTGCTGTGGCACAAGGATGTTTTTACTTTCAATGTACCACTGCAGTCTGTGATTGATGATGCGCTCCAGTGTTTTGCAGAGACAGCTGGTGAGGCTAATTGGTCTGTAGCTAGAGGCAATGGAACTAGCTTTCCCTGATTTAAGTAGGGGTATCATGATTGCTTCTCTCCAGGCTTGTGGAACACTGCCTAAGGTCCAACTGTTATTGAAGATCTGCAACAGCTTTGCTTTGGCCTCTGTTCCTAGGTTCCTGATAATTTCATTGGAGATACCATCAGCTCCTGGTGACTTTCTCATTTTCAGTTTTGATATGGCTAGCTCCAGTTCGCTGATTGTGATGGGTGCCTCCAGAACCTCATCTACTATTTCCTTCTGTCAGTGGCACAGTGGATCCCATCACATTGCAGTATACCTGGAAATGAAGAGGCTGACAGACTGGCAAAAGAGGGCGGACGACTACCACAGCCTGACATAGACATAACCTATAATGAGGCAAAGAGGTTGATAAAAAGCACTTATAGAACCAAATGGGAATCACAGCATCCAGGCCACCAGAAGGATGATGCATATTACAAACTCGACCGAAGAGAACAAGTAGCAATCTTCAGACTCCGCACAGGACATAACAGGCTGAAATACCACTTGTTCAATAAACTAAAGATAGGAGATACCGATGAATGTAATTGTCGAACTGGAAAAATGACAGCAAAACATTTACTTCAGGATTGCCCAATATATGCAGAACAGAGAAAGATATTTTGGCCCACACCTGCTTCATTTGAGGACAAGCTCTATGGAGATATCAACAAGCTCAAGTTGACCGTAGCTTACTTTAACTACATACAGGTTGACATTTAAAGGTGTATGAAGAAGTATTCAGACTGCCACACCTCATACCACAAGTATGTCTGTTACAAAAGCGTCCCAGAGTCATGAAATGGAATATTGCTTGGATAGCAGACCCATTACGTGAAAAGTCCGAATCAAAAGCTCACTGTGTGAGCTTCAAAAAAGGTGGGAAAAGTGTCCTAGTGGCACGAAATGGAATATTGCTTGGATAGCAAATCCATTATGTGGAAAGTCCGAATCAAAAGCTCACTGTGTGGGTTTCAAAAAAGGTGGAAAAAGTGTCCTAGTGGCACGAAATGGAATATTGCTCGGATAGCAAATCCATTGCGCGGAAAGTCCGAATCGAAAGCTCACTGTGTGGATGTCATCTGCACACTGCATTCTTCTGGTTTCCGGAAGAACATCCCCCAATATACGGAAGTGAGGCTAAGCAGCCATGTGCAGGGCGTGACGATTCCTTGGGTGAGCCCAGTACCAGAGCGCTGTGTGTTGGCTCTGCAAGTATGGAAGCTTCCTTGGATGGCGGGGAATGCCCATGGTCTGCCCCTGCCTTCCCTTGAGGGCTGACCAGGATGTCTTTGGCTGTTCTATATGGGCCAGCTAGGATGGGAGATAACACCACAACAGTGAGAGTCAAACGTCCTAAGAAACCCCCGGGAAGGTTAACCCGGTCAACAAATGCCCGCAGAAGTCGGATGTGTCGGCCTAACGGCGCAAGAACGCAGCTCTGCTGTAAACAGGCACAACGCAATCACATCCGAAAAAAAACTCCGGATGAACGCAGAAGAAGAAGAAGAAGAAGATAAGTCTTTAGCCTGACCATGAAGGAGTAGGCGGAGAAAATTGACATTTGGCACAGTGCTTATTCCTTCTCAATGTAGCCACCACCTGAATTTATGCATTTCTGCCATTTCTGCGTGACCTTGAAAAGATCTTCAGAATAAAACAACCTATTTTTCTAACTAAACCAGTTATCACAAGCCAATATGACATCTTCGTCACTGTCAAAACGATTTCCTTTCAGCTGTTGTTTTAAGATTTGGGAAAAGAAAAAAGTCTGATGGAGCCAAGTCTGGAGAATATGGTGGGTGTGGAAGAATTTCAATATTCAAATCGTTGGCAGTTTGCAGCACAAGCCGTGCTTTATGGGAGGGCGCGTTGTCTTGAAGCAAAGGCAGAATTTGCGTATGCGCTATCCCTCGTTTTCTGGTCACAGCCTTTCTTAGTTTGATAAGGAGATCTGCATAGTACTGCCCATAAACCGTGTTGCAATGAAGCATGTAATCTTTCAATATGACACCTTTGACGTCCCAAAAAACAGTCAGCATCACTTTTCTTGCAGATTTGTGTGCGCTTGGCTTGACATGTGTTGGCGAGCCCGGGGTTTTCCACTGCATGCTGGCAATTTTGGATTCTGGGTCATAATGGTGAATCCAAGTCTCATCTACCGTCACCTATGGTCGTCAACATGTTTTTCGACCGCCACATGTTGAGCAACTGGCCACAGCAATCAACCCGTGTTTGTTTCTGTTCACATGTCAGCAGGCGCGGGACCCAGCGGACCACACACTTTCTCATGTTCAGTCTGTTGTGTAAAATTCTAAAAATTGTACTCTTACTCAGTTTTGCTGAACCCGATATCTCTGCAATTGTCATTTTCCTGTCCTGGTCCATGATTTTCTTCACTTTTGCAGCATTTGCATCACTTGCACTCTGAGGACGGTCGTCCTGATCTTGGCAGATCAGCAACTTGGGAACGGCCACACTTAAACTGCAAACACCAATTTTTTTACATAAGCATACGAAGGACAGACTTCCTCAAACACTGGCTCCATCTCCTTGTGTATTTCTGTAGGTGTTTGTCCCTCTAACGTCAAGAATTTTATCACAGTCCTGGCATCTGATTTCTCCATTGTTCTGACAAACCATTGGATGTGCAGATCTGGTCAATAGGGTGTGTTGTGCCATGCACCATATCGAGAAAACCAGTAGAGGAGGGAAATTCATAATTCATATGTCCATTACAAATTGAATGAGCTATACATGTGCCCAATTTCAATTTTCTCCGCCTACTCCTTCATGGTCAGGCTAAAGACTTATGGGAAGCCCCTTGAATGGTTGGTTTGACATTTTAAAACTTTTATAACAAATGAGTACTTTGTCTTTGTAGATGTATGCTCCTATCTATTTACAGAGTGATTAGAAGCTTGTGCATGTGTTGTTTGTTGTGTTTAATGCATATGTCTAATCCCTTTGCCGATCTCTGTGGTGAAGGGTTTATGGACGCGATTCGTAATCCTGTATACTCGGGTTCGAAACACAGCGGTACTGTTTTTTCGAAAAAGGTATAGGTGCCGGTCGTTTAGAAAGCAATGGTAAACTACTGAACGTAAAACTTGCCCAGGAATCATGAAGAGCCAAAATGCTGGGGTTGACTGCTACGTCCTGTAAAGGACATGCAACTAAATTTTTTTCTAATACCTTTGTCTGTTTTAGTTGACTGCCAGGGAAGTGAATCAGTTCCAGTTGAAATACACTGGCTAGTACGTGAATCTCCATGTGCCAACGAGTATCTTGCTGTAACGCAGGTTTGTATTTCTTTGCCAGATTTTTTTCTCACGCTAGTTAACAACATTGTTAATTGAAGACATTGTAACAGAATAACACCTTGTTTCTTATAGAATCTACAAAGATGAATGACGTCAACAAGTAGTGTCTAACTTATTTTGGGAGATGTGGCTGAGAAATATCAATGTCTGCTTTAGGGTCAGAAGTCACATGGAACTTCCAGCAATAAGGCTGAGATTTAAAAATAAAAATACTATTGGTTTCATATTAGCCATCGAGTGCCAATTGGTCTATTTAGATATAGTGGTAGCACCATATACCCAACGTGCCTCAAGGCCAGGAAAAAGGGTCCTTTGCTTTACTTTTTTCCCATTGTTTCTGTCACCTGGCCCCTTCATTTCTTGTGTGAGATCTGATACCCAACCTTCTCAGATAAGATCTAAAGGAAGTGTAGGACAGACATATTAAACATCCCACACAGAGTAGGCTGTCAGGCCTCTGCCCTGGCAACATTATTGCAGGAGAAAACTTAACCTTGGGTAAATAGATCCATTACTTTGTATGTAATCTGTCTTAAAGTAAACTTTAGTGTACAATCCTTACCCTAGTGCAGCCTCAAGACTAAATGTCATAGCAGAGTAAACCAGGCTATAAGCCTTTAGTCGGAAATTGGTCTAGGATCGAAGCTCTGAAAGGCGGACAGAGTATTTGCTGATCTGGCAGCTTCTGCAGCTTGTCTTGTTCCAGATGCATTGGTGTTACCTTTTCTCTGGAGTAAACTAGGCAGACCAAGAGAGTTATGTTGCATGGGCAACACATGGTCTCTAAATTCAGCACATGCTTTGTGTTATGGAGAAGTATAACTCCATTTTATAAACTATCGTCTGTCAAGACGGCAAGGGGCCAGTCAGTCAAATAAACCTTACACAAATGCATACAAGAATACACTGATCTCTATGGAGAAGAGCTAGAGAGGTGCATAACTAGACGTCAAATATCTTGAAAAAGAATAAAGAAGTGGAACTCATTTTATACCAAGTAACTCACTATACATTCATTAGTTACCCCATACATGACATGTTTTGTGTGTGTGCGTGCATGCGTACTATATCTAATTTATAATAGTTTAAAATATTAAATACCTGGATTAGAATTATTGACGAGCAGATTGGGACAGATTTGCAATACTAATAGACAAATATTGTGAAAACATAAATGCACGATATGGCAACATGAAGCAAATGGTGGAAAGTCTAAACAGAGCAATAATACAGTCGGCCACTGAGTCTATTCCAAGAGGGGTGAGGGAAAATTACAAACCATACTGGACTGAAGAACTACAAATTTTGGAGGACAAAGTTGAAGATGCCAGGAAGACAGCAGAGAGAGAACAAACAACTGAAGTGAACATCTCTCTCAAAGCCATCTCAGCAAAATATAATAGAACAGTAAATCAAACAACAAGAGATTGTTGGAGGGAAACAACAGAAAACCTGAACTTTGACAGAGATGGAAACAAACTATGGAAACCAGTGAAAGCCTGAACAATGAAGGACCTAGATCAAACAAATAACAATTAATCAAGGAAATGCATTGCTTACAGGAAAAAAGGCTGCAAATGCACTAATGGTACACTATGCCAGTGCAAACCACATTGATATTACAACAGAAGCAGTCCTAAATTACAGCTGGAAGAGAGGAATAGTCCCACAGGCATGGAAGGAAGCTATACTAATACCAGTCCCAAAGAAAGAAAAAAGACCTGGAAGAACCAAATGGCTATCGACCTATCAGTCTACTTAGCTGTGTAGGAAAATTAATGGAACGCATTATCAATGGCAGGCTAACATGGCATCTGGAAGAAAACCAACTCTTAACACCACACCAAGCAGGATTAAGAAAGTACAGATCCACTGAAGATCAAATAACCTATATAGCTCAGGAAATAGAGGATGCCTTCCAAGAGAAAAAGCACACACTAGCAGTCTGGATATATTTAGAAAAAGCATTTGATAAAGTATGCAAGGAAGGACTGAAAGTAAAACTGCAAAAAATGCATGTTTGTGGGAAAATGTATAAATGGATCAGCCACTACCTTTAGAACAGAACTGCCAGGACAAAAGTACAAGGACAAACCAGCAAAATGATGCTGTTGGAGCAAGGTGTCCCCCAAGGAGGCGTTCTTTCACCAACATTATTCCTAGCATATATAAATGACATCATGGAAAATTTTCCAGCCAGAGTACATACATCCTCCTTTGCAGATGACCTAGCCATATGGACATCTGAAGAATATATTAGTACAGCTAACAGCAGAATACAGCCTTATTAGTGCTAGAGGACTGGTGAAAATCATGGCTAGTGAAGATAAGTGAGGAGAAAACAACATGCACAGTGTTCTCCCTCTCAAATAAAACTCTGCAACCTAAGCTGGTATTGAATAGAAAAATATTGCACTATGAAGAAAATCCAAACTATCTAGGAGTCACGGTGATCGTCACCTGACATGGAAGACCCAGGTTGAGAAAAATCGAACAAGAGCAAGGCAAAGAATGGCAGTCATGAAAAAGCTTGCTGGTACAACGTGGGGAGGAGATGAGAAAGTTCTCAAGAAGTTATATACTGGACGGGTGAGGCCAGTACTGGAATATGACATCACAGCTTGGGCAACAGCAGCTAAGTCAAACTTTAACAAAATAAGTCCACTATCCAATAAGAGTCCACAATCAAGGAATGCGAATCATAACTGGAAGCCTAAAGACAATGCTTGCGCGAATCATAACTGGAAGCCTAAAGACAATGCTTGCCTTGAATCACCATCCAGGCATTTATTTTTTTAAAAATTGCCTGGACTCTCTGGTTAACCCAGCCTAAAAATGGGTACTAGATGTCCTGGTATGTCAAGTAATATTGGCCACATTCCCTACCAAGTGCAAATCAGCCTGTAAATGTATGCTGCTAGCATCAAGTGCCCAATATTCCTCAAGGCATGTAAAAGGGTCATTTACGTTTACTTACATACACCTTTGGGTTACTTCTTCAATTTCTAACTGCTGAAGGACCACAGAGATTGCAATACACCAGGCAGAGCAATCAGCAGTGATGTTCTCCCACATTCCCGTGCCATTAACCCTTTACAGGGCAGACGCTTGTCCGTTTTTTAGCCCTGAACAGGCAAGATTTTTTCAGGTTCGGTAAAATTTCGGGTTGCGTTAGTAAAAACATCACAAATAAGGTGTTAGTCAACCGATTTTAGTTAAATAAACAACGTAATGAAGGGAAAAGCATGCAGAATATGTTACTCACATGATTGTTGCTGTTTATCCATATATGAACACAAATATTTACGAAATACAGTTATTGTTTGTGATTTTCAGTCATCTATACGGCAATATACAAACGCGTTTTCAGAATCATAATCACTTTCTTTAAAGTCCGACTCACGAGTGCTAAATCTAAAGTAACGCTTTTCACTGATATCTAGCTCCGATTAGTAGTCAACTTCGTGCCCTTTAATGTCACTTAAATTGAACAGAGAGAAATCTCGGCTATCACTTGAAGAATCGCTGAAATCCATTTGGAAAAACTAAGCGTAAAAACCCCAAAAACTATCAAAAAAAGTCTGTTCAAATTCATAGTAGGCGCATGCAAATGGCGGCCACGTTGTCAAGCTATCCGCGAAAGCGAAAGTAGCCATCGGAAGTATCAGAAAGCTGAGAGATCGTGTTTTTACAATGCATAATAGTATCGGGCGCGTTCGGGCGGTCTGCCTGTTTAAGCGATCGGTCGGAAATGGACGTTCCACCCTGTAAAGGTTTAACATAGGTCTTCATTGAGGGTTTCTGATTGTCTTTTTGTTTCTCCACTGGACGCTTGCCTACCTGAATCAGGTTTCCAGCAGTTTTTCTTTTGTAGCCGCTCATTTTGTATACAGGCAACAGAACTGACCACAACCCTGCCACACTTAAATCCAGTGCATCTCCCCCGATGTGTCTCCACCTTGCCGCTGTGGGGGAGCTTGAGTGTCCCACTGACCCCAAGCGCTGTGCCAATGGATATAAACTACAAATTGGACAGCTCTTGGGATAGGGATCAGACTAAGAGAGACACAACCTGCTGCTCTGCAGGTAGACTGAGGATAGCAGTCAAAATTTAAACTCAGGCGCAAGAAGCCACAAACTGGGTCCAGACACTTACACAAAGGCCTCCATCTGAGAGATGTAGCTGAACGCCTCTAAGCTACTACCCTTGGATGAGAGAGCCAGGCCGATACTCACCTACCGAAAAATGGAGGTGAGATACTGAGCATGCTACATGCCCAGTTCAGATACCTGTCCGAAGGCTCCCAGCGGGGGGATATGAGGGATCCCCGGATGAGAGGGCCTGGCCTTTTCTCGCTCACTGCTGTACGGAGGTAAGGTGCTGAGCCGGCATCACATGTAGCCTACCTCGTGAGCGAGTACAAAAAGGTTGAAGAAGTGCCCCAGTCGAATGAAATGGTTATGAAAACTGTCTGTATCACTCATAGAGACTGTGGAAAAACGTCTCAATAACACGAAATGGAACGCACGGCTAGCGAATCCATTGCGTAGTCCGAAGCGAAAGCTTACCTAGTGGATGTCGCCTGCAGACTGACTGTTCCTGGTGTGTGCTTGAGCGACCAGTGGCAAGCGAGATGCCCAACACATGGAAGTGAGGAACTAAAGCAGCCTTGAGCAGGATGAGGCAACTCCTTGGGTGAGCCCAGTCTCAGAGCAATATGTGCCGGCTCTGCAATTATGGAAGCCTCCTTGGATAGCGAGGGAATGCCCATGGTCTGCCCCTGCCTTCCCTTGAGGGTTGACCGTGATGTCTTTTATTGTTCTATCTTGACCAGCTGAGATGTTGGCGACATCACAAAAATAAGTCTAACATGCCTCGAAACCCAAGGAAGGCTAACCTCATTAAAAATGCCCGCTGAAGCCGGAAGTGCCGTCCTACGGGTGGCAAAATAAAAATTGGCACTATGCATTTACGTCCGAGTGAAATGTCTTGTCCGAATGTCTCTCATGCTAGGAACAGCTCTGACTACCTAGTTTCTGAATGCCGCTCTTGTTCGGAACAGCTTTGACTAGGTAGTTTTCCGAATGTCCGTTGTGCCTGGAACAGCTCTGACGGGCGCAACGACAAGCACATATCAGTGTCGAAAACTTGCTGAGTGGATACCGTCTGCAGACCTGTCTGGTTTGTGCCGGGAACGGCCCGGGGCGAACAAAATGCCCAATATAATGAAGTGAGGAATTAAAGCAGCCATGAGCAAGACGTGACAATTCCCTCGGTGAGCCCAGCATCAGGGCGCTATGTGTCGGCCCTGCAATTATGGAAGCCACCCAGGATGGCGGAAAATGCCATGGACTGTCGCTGCCTTCCTTTGAGGGATATGACCATTAAGTCTTCGACCGTTCCAACTTGTCCAGCTGGAAGGTGGACGGTACCACAAAAGTGAGTGTCTCCCAGGAATGCTACCTGGCCAAAAAAGCACGCTTAAAGCCGGATGTGTTGGCCTACGGGTTTCAGCCCAAGGGCGCATAACTTAGACACACCGCAATCACATCTGAAAAAAACACTCCGGATGAACGCAAAGAAGAAGAGAAATCCAGTGCATGCATAAGTGGTTTTGTTACCTCACCTCATCATTCATTAGTTCAGACTATTTATGCTTGTCATTGTAAATGCATTAACTGGTATTTCTGTGTTATGTCTAAAGGAGTATGCTGAGAGATACCTGAATTCAGCTGAACTGAAGCGGCAGGAGCCCATGCTATACAGAAGTGTCAAATATTTAACTAGTTACTTCACCATCAACTGCACCAAACATCAGCATGTGGTTGTTCGTGTGAGTAGACATTTGATAAAGCTTTGGTGTTGATAAACAAGGTAGTCCCCGAGCAGATGTTGCCTTGAGGGTGAAGTGTTGTTTTTCTTCTTATGTCTTTCATCTCCCAGTGGAGTATAGGCAGTCAGCCAAGTCAAGCCAAGCAGACTTGTTCATGATTAGTTGGATTTTGCAGCTAAAGTTCTATATGGAATGAGGAACATAATCCGTGCCATGTTCTTAAGTATTAGAGAGAATAGTTCAAACAGTTATGACACTGATAAAGTTCTATATGGAATGAGGAACATAATCCGTGTCATGTTCTTAAGTATTAGAGAGAATAGTTCAAACAGTTATGTCACTGATAAAGTTCTATATGGAGTGAGGAACATAATCCATGCCATGTTCTTAAGTATTAGAGAGAATAGTTCAAACAGTTATGTCTCTGATAACGTTCTATATGGAGTGAGGAACATAATCCGTGCCATGTTCTTAAGTATTAGAGAGAATAGTTCAAACAGTTATGACACTGATAAACAAACTCTTAAGGTGTCACAAAAATCATTATCATCAAGTGCCATGCCAGCTGGCGTAGGCATTCATGTCTCCACAGATCTCAGTCTTTGGTGTTCTGGATCAATTCTGCTGATGATATTCCCTCATGCCACCGCCTCAATCCATCCAGCATCATTTCTCTTGGTCGGCCTCTGCCTCTCTTCCCCTCGATCTTTCCTCCCTTCTCATCACATGACCAAAGATAGCTGTAAGCTGGTTGTCTCTTTCTTATTGTTGTATGTATTGTTCTAGTTTCATCAGCCTATTTCAGGCAATCGTCGTTAGTTACACTGGCAGTCCAAGGAATTTGCAACATTCGTCTTAGGAACCACAGTCACAACAATACAGTATGATTAAGAAAGAACAAAATTAAAAATATACCATTATTCCCTTTGAGGAACTTGACCAGAAAGATGCTGAGATTTCATGTTCAGCTGTACATAAATTTGTCGGCTCTAAAAAAGCTGTTGACTTAAAGGAAAATATTGAGGGCCTCCAAAATCTCATGTTACATTGTTTTATCATCAAAAGCCTGTACAGCTAAAACATATGAAATATAGGATTACAGAGTAACTTATCACCGTGATTATCAGCTGTTCTCATTCTGACTCATAAAGTGGATGATGAGTTAGACTGGATGATACTTAAGGGCTGTATGATTGGGCTGACAATATGATACTTATAAACTGAATAATGAGCTAGACTATTCATTCATTCATCATGTGCCATGTCAATAAGCATGAGCGGTGATGATTTACCATCTAATTGGATCACCAGAATCGTGCATCAGCACAGCGTTCTTGTCTCAACCATACCACGTGGCTAAACCATCCAGATATTTACTTTTCTGCCTTCCCCATGGTCTCTTCCCCTCAATCTTGTCAGTTGTAATAAGTTCTCCAATTTATTTCTTCTCATAACATGAGAAAAAAATTTTGACTGTCTATGTCTAACTTCTCTAATCAGTGTACGATTTTCATTTGTTTCTTGTAGGACTTGATCATTGGTTTTTCTGTGTATCCATGGTATTCTTTGCATCGCTAGACTATATGATACTAATAAACTGAATAATGAGCTAGACTATATGATACTTATAAACTGGATAATGGGCTAGGCTATAGATACAAGAACCGATTACTTGATATAGTTTTTCCCTCCATACTTTACGGTTCTGTACTTCTTGCTCTTCTGAAATTCGTTTTATAGTTAGTTAGTTAGTTAGTTAGTTAGTCGCAGTTCCAACTTCATGGCAACGGGTCGTCTCCATATTGCTCCGTTCCTGTGTCAGTGAATATCACAAAATGCTCCTCACTGCCCTATGTGAACAATGGAATAGACAGGAGTGTCGGCAAGCCAACAGCCCGCACAGGTACACTGCATAATTCCGCCGCCAGAATGCCAACACAAAAGTCCTCCACGAAAAATACAGTTCATCGTCGATGAAAACGACAGTCACCAGAAAGACTACATTGACCGGGGTTTTATCCCATATGGCTCGGTCTCTTTCTGCAGGGCGACCCACCGAAAGCGCCGCACAAAGCACAAACTCCATAGCTACAGTGACAACTCCCAGGAGTCTCCTGAAAAATGCAGTCGTGAACCGAAAAGGCAAACCAGTCAATCCAGCAACAGCCGGCCGTCATCATTCCGAACATGCAGTTCATGCGAAAAACAACTGCGGACAGATGCAAAAGCATTCCATGTGAAATTCACAGCTCACAGTGTCGCGCCACGCACTCACTTAGTAGCAGGGCGATGGAACCATAGCCTCCTTAGTCGCCTCTTACGACGTGCACAGTAGGCAACAGTGCTACTATTCTTTGCTCCCCCTTATGGGCCCCGGCAACACACGAAGTAGACCCGCAAATCTTGTTTTATGTAGACATCTAGACGTTCTAGTATGAGTTATTAAATTTAGCTTCCATTTTTATGTATACTGTGTGTGCGTGTGGGGGGGAATTAAGATTATTTTAAGATCATGATCATGATATACAAGAACTGATTACTTGATATAGTTTTTCCCTCCATACTTTACAGTTCTGTACTTCTTGCCCTTCTGAAATTCGTTTTATAACGTAAGTAGATCAGCAAATCACGTTTTATGTAGACATCTAGACTTGTTCTAGCATGTGTTATTAAATTTAGCTTCCATTTTTATGTATACTGAGGGGTGGGGGTGTTATAGGGAGGAAATGCGAAAGGGGGGAGGAATAACATTCTGAACATATGGTGAAAGGGTGCATGAGCCCAAAAGGTTGAGAACCACTGAGCTAGACTATATGAAACTTATAAACTGGATAATGAGCTAGACTATATGATACTTATAAACTGGATAACGAGCTAGACTATATTATACTTATGAACTGGATAATGAGCTAGACCAAATTATACTTAAAAACTGGATAATAAGCTAGACTATATGATACTTAAAAACTGGATAACGAGTTAGACTATATGATACTTATGAACTGGATAATGAGCTAGACTATATTATACTTAAAAAGTTGGAAATGAGCTAGACTATATGATACTTAAAAACTGGATCATGAGCTAGACTATATGATACTTATGAACTGTATAATGAGCTAGACTATTATACTTAAAAAGTGGATAATGAGCTAGACTATATGATGCTTAAAAACTGGATAATGAGCTAAACCAGCGCTTCCCAAAGTGGTGGTCCATGGACCAGTGCCGGTCCGCAACGTGAGTTGAAAAAAGTTAAAAAAAAAGTTAAATATTTTCTCCTTTGAGGATTGTTTAGAAATTTTTAAAAACAAGATTGTCCTTTTTTCAAAACATGATATCCGCACCGTTTTTATGGTGATCTGCAGTTGTATGGCCCAAGGAGTGTTTATTTTTAAGGATAAGGGAATCATTGGTTCTATGGGAAAGTTAAAAATAGTAACCAGCTGAGACGGATACTAAAAGCCGGCCCGGTCGATGATATTTTTGACGACATGCGTTTCTTTTGTTTCCTATGTGATGAAAAGTGAGAAAGATGCACATTATAATTTGCTGATTGTCATAAGATGCAGAACATATGTGATTTTCGTTGTACTTCTTCTTCTTCGTTCATCCGGAGTTTTTTTTTCGGATGTGATTGCGTTCTGCCTGTTTACAGCAGAGCTGCGTTCTTGCGCCGTTAGGCCGACACATCCGACTTCTGCGGGCATTTGTTGACCGGGTTAACCTTCCCGGGGGTTTCTTAGGACGTTTGACTCTCACTGTTGTGGTGTTATCCCCCATCCTAGCTGGCCCATATAGAACAGCCAGAGATCCTGGTCAGCCCTCAAGGGAAGGCAGGGGCAGACCATGGGCATTCCCCGCCATCCAAGGAGGCTTCCATACTTGCAGAGCCGATACATAGCGCTCTGATACTGGGCTCACCCAAGGAATCGTCACGTCCTGCACATGGCTGCTTAGCCTCACTTCCGTATATTGGGCCTTCCGTTCACCATAGGCTGTTCTTCCGGAAACCAGAAGTATGCAGTCTGCAGATGACATCCACACAGTGAGCTTTCGATTCGGACTTTCCATGTAATGGATTTGCTATCCAAGCAATATTCCATTTCGTGCCACTAGGACACTTTTCCACCTTTTTATGAAGCTCACACAGTGGGCTTTTGATTCGGACTTTCCACGTAATGGATTTGCTATCCAAGCAATATTCCATTTCATGCCACTAGGACACTTTTCCACCTTTTATGAAGCCCACACAATGGGCTTTTGATTCGGACTTTCCACGTAATGGATTTGCTATCCAAGCAATATTCCATTTGGTGCCACTAGGACACTTTTCCACCTTTTATGAAGCCCACACAGCGAGCTTTCTATTTGGACTTTCCACATAATGGATTTGCTATCCAAGCAATATTCCATTTCATGCCTCTGGATCTTCATGCACCTTTAAATGTCAACCTGTATGTAGTTTAAGTAAGCTGCGGTCAACTTTAGCTTGTTGATATCTCCATAGAGCTTGTCCTCAAATGAAGCAGGTGTGGGCCAAAATATCTTTCTCTGTTCTGCATACGTTGGGCAATCCTGCAGCAAATGTTTTGCTGTCATTTTTCCAGTTCTACAATTACATTCATCGGTATCTCCTATCTTTAGTTTATTGAACAAGTGGTATTTCAGCCTGTTATGTCCTGTGCGGAGTCTGAAGATTGCTACTTGTTCTCTTCGGTCGAGTTTGTAATATGCATCATCCTTCTGATGGCCTGGATGCTCTGATTCCCATGTGGTTCTATAAGTGCTTTTTATCAACCTCTTTGCCTCATTATAGGTTATGTCTATGTCAGGCTGTGGTAGTCGTCCGCCCTCTTTTGCCAGTCTGTCAGCCTCTTCATTTCCAGGTATACTGCAATGTGATGGGATCCACTGTATTACAACTTTTTTGGATTTCTGGCATAGACCATGGAGTGCTGCTCTTAGGTCAGTTAGTTCTGTGCTGTTATTGCTCTTCAGTATTGAGACAGCTGACTTTGCATCTGTGAAGATAGCTATTTGCTTCTCTTTATTTTCCTCCATCAGGAGCATTTCTGCTGCAGTTTTCAGAGCCTCTACCTCCGCTTTGAAGTTACTTGAAAATTTTCCAGTTGCCATTGAATGTGTTTTTTTCACTCCATTTTTTAAATTTAGGAGAATTCCTCCTCCTCCATTCTCTATTGAATTTTTGGCTGATCCATCTGTATATGCATGGGTCCAATTGCCTGCTTGGGTAATGTTCTTTTATGTAGTTTAGGGTTATTTCTCTTCTTTCGGTTTCATGCTGAGTGTTCTTTTTCTCAATACCAGGAATGTTTTCTATCATCTCAGGCAGTTGCTGCTGTCTCCAAGCTGGGAACTTGTGTGCATTGTGTATGGGCTTGACTGTTGATATGTTAAGTATAGGATCTGCCCTAATCCTTCGTTTTGCAGTTTCTACAAAGTTGCTACGCTTCAGTCTTCCCTTTCCAAAACCATTAAATCTGTTGTACATAGGGTGGTCTGTCAATCTTCTAAATTTTTCTGCTTGATGCTGGGCTCGGCTATCTCTTCTATCCTGCATTGGTTGTAAACAAGTGATCTTTTCTAGTTCATTAATAGGCGTTGTCTTCAGGCTTCCAGTTATGATTCGCATTCCTTGGTTTTGGACTCTACTTATTTTGTTAAAGTTTGACTTAGCTGCTGTTGCCCAAGCTGCAATGCCATATTCCAGTACTGGCCTCACCCGTCCAGTATATAACTTCTTGAGAACTTTCTCATCTGCTCCCCACGTTGTACCAGCAAGCTTTTTCATGATTGCCATTCTCTGCCTTGCTCTTGTTCGATTTTTCTCAACCTGTGTCTTCCATGTCAGGCGACGATCAAAGGTGACTCCTAGATAGTTTGGATTTTCTTCATGGCGCAATATTTTTCCATTCAATACCAGCTTAGGTTGCTGAGTTTTATTTGAGAGGGAGAACACTGTGCATGTTGTTTTCTCCTCACTTATCTTCACTAGCCATGATTTTGACCAGTCCTCTAGCGCTAATAAGGCTTGCTGTATTCTGCTGTTAGCTGTACTAATATATTCTTCAGATGTCCATATGGCTAGGTCATCTGCAAAGGAGGATGTGTGTACTCTGGCTGGAAACTTTTCTGTGATGTCATTTATATATGCTAGGAATAATGTTGGTGAAAGAACTCCTCCTTGGGGGACACCTTGCTCCAGCAGCATCATTTTGCTTGTTTGTCCTTGTACTTTTGTCCTGGCAGTTCTGTTCTCAAGGTAGTGGCTGATCCATTTATACATTTTTCCACAAACATGCATGTTTTGCAGTTTTACTTTCAGTCCTTCCTTCCATACTTTATCAAATGCTTTTTCTAAATCTATCCAGACTGCTAGTGTGTGCTTTTTCTCTTGGAAGGCATCCTCTATTTCCTGAGCTATATAGGTTATTTGATCTTCAGTGGATCTGTACTTTCTGAATCCTGCTTGGTGTGGTGTTAAGAGTTTGTTTTCTTCCAGATGCCATGTTAGCCTGCCATTGATAATGCGTTCCATTAATTTTCCTACACAGCTAAGTAGACTGATAGGTCGATAGCCATTTGGTTCTTCCAGGTCTTTTCCTTTCTTTGGGACTGGTATTAGTATAGCTTCCTTCCATGCCTGTGGGACTATTCCTCTCTTCCAGCTGTTATTTAGGACTGCTAGTAGTTTCTTCTTTGCCTTGGTGCCTAGTCCTATTAGCATTTCATTTGTGATTCCATCCTTTCCTGGTGATTTATTCTTTTTTAGGGTATTCATGGCATGTTCCATTTCTTCCATTGTTAGATTTGCCATCATATATTCTGCTGCTGTCTCTGTATTTCTATGATGTATCTGTTTGTCTTTGATTACTTTCTTCTGTTCGGTTGTAATATCAATGTGATTTGCATTTGCATAGTGTTCCATTAGTGCATTTGCAGCCTTTTTTCCTGTAAGCAAGGCATTTCCTTGTTTAATTGTTATTTGTTTGTTTCTAGGTCCTTCATTGTTCATGGCTTTCACTAGTTTCCATAGTTTGTTTCCATCCCTGTCAAAATTCAGGTTTTCTGTTTTTTCCCTCCAACAATCTCTTGTTGTTTGATTTACTGTTCTTTTATATTTTGCTGAGATGGCTTTGAGAGAGATATTCGCTTCAATTGACTGTTCTCTCTCTGCTGTCTTCCTGGCATCTTCAACTTCGTCCTCCAAACTTTGTAGTTCTTCAGTCCAGTATGGTTTGTAATTTTTCCTCGCTCCTCTAGGAATGGACTCAGTGGCTGCCTGTATTATCGCTCTGTTTAGACTTTCCACCATTTGCTTTATGTTGCCATATCGTGTATTTGTGTTTTCACAATATTTGTCTGTTAGTGTGGCAAATCTGTCCCAATCTGCTCGTTTGTAATTCCATCGGGGCAAGGGCTTTTGCTCCTGTGGAACATACTCCATATTCATTACAAGCTTGATTGGTCTGTGGTCACTACCTGCTAATTGGTCCAGCACATGGCGATCGATTTTGTGGAGGATGTCTCCTGTGCAGAAAGCTAGGTCTGGAGTAGAAGTGGTAAGCCATCTTCTGGAGTAGAAGCTCGGTGTGTCATCCGCTTTGTTGAGTAGATGGAGATTTGAGTCTATTTCCCAGTCCTCCAATTCATCTCCTCTTTTGTCAGTATCTGGGTATCCCCATCTTTCTGAACGGCTATTAAAGTCTCCGACAATAATGCAGTTTGTGTCAGTTATTTTCATGTTTGAGAGTGTAAGGTCCTTATCTGCTGGGCTATACAGATTGTAGATTCTTATTTTCACGTCCTTTATCATTATATCAACACCTATAATTTCCGTTTGGTTGTCAGAGATCACAGATACTTCGCTGCAAGGTATTGTATTTCTATTAAGTATTAGAACTCCTCCTTTGTGTCCTTCGCGGTCGAAACGTGTGACCTGATATCCTCTGACTGAGAATTTGTGATTGGCGTTGAGGTGTGTCTCTTGAATGCATGCCACATCTATTCTATCTTTATGTAGACGCTGTGTTAGGGAGTCTTTCTTCTTGTAAACTCCTTCGGCATTCCACTGTAGTATGTTGAGTGTCCGGGGTATTTGGTCAATAGCTCTTAACCTACTCCTCTGTGCCTTGACTCCACAGCACAGGGGAAGGTGACCACCAGTAGTCATGGGTGGACCCCCTCGAGGCAGGGGGCCCGGCACTATCGCCGCCTGATGGGACTTCACGGGATTAGCACCATATCGATTAATTTTGATTTGTGACATCATGAATTAAGTTACGTTGCACTGCTTTGTCAAGCCTGTGGCTCAGTACATCCGATTTCGACAAGCATTTATTTGGGATGCTTTCCCTAGCCTTTGACTGTCCCCAGTCTACCTACAAGGCAGCAGGTTTTACGTTGCACTGCTTTGTCAAGCCTGTGGCTCAGTACATCCGATTTTGACAAGCATGTATTCGGGGTGCTTTCCCTAGCCTTTGACTGTCCCCAGTCTACCTACAAGGCAGCAGGTTTGTGTGTCTCTTCGTCTGGTCCCTCTCCCTTGACCTGTCCGACATGGGTGGCCCTACCAGTAGCTGTGCTACCGTCGGCATAGCTCTTGGGGTCATTGGGACGCACAAGCCCCTCTACCTCGTCACGGTGGACACACAGCAGAGGGGATTTTCGTTGTACGATTATAGTGCTTTTTGCCATCATCTGAGCGAGTGAAGGTGTTAGATACATCTGCAAAGTATTTTTCATTACAGCTGGACGAAAGCATGGACATTGCCAACTTAGCGATTCAGATGGTGTTTGTAAGATATCGATACAAAGACAACTTGAAAGAAGAGTATTTCTTTTTCGTCAGTGAGCATTATTAAGACAAAATACAGAAATAGTCTACAAATTTGTTCTCCTTTGCGGGGAGCGCTGTCTACAATCAAGCCACGATATGATAAGCTTGTAAATAATAAACAGGCCCACCCCTCGCATTAAATAACTACTGTTAGCAGCTAATCATTAAATCATTTTTATTACAACATACTGTAATGTAGTCAGCTTGTTTAAAATCTGATTTGGTATCGTTTTCCAAAATATATTTTATTTTTATTTTATATTGGTGTTCATTACTGTCATGGTATACGAGTATATACATCTTTATAAGAAGACCTAAATGTAGTTTTGACATTTGAAAATTTTTTTGATTTGTAAATCTCTACAATAAAATTTTTACTCATGAACATGAGACCACCATTAAATAAATCACCATCATCCAATAATATTATGGAGCAGTATTTAGCGCACCGGGACAACACCCACAATTACGTTAAATCTTATATTTATATTAAAATGTATATTGGGGTGATATAAAATTCCAGATTTCAAGGAGAAAAATTTTTTTAAACGGCAGCGGTCCTTGGTGCAAAAGGACAATTTTATGTCGGTCCACAAAAGGGAAAAGTTTGGGAAGCACTGAGCTAGACTATATGATACTAAACTGGATAAGGAGCTAGACTATATTATACTAATTAATTTGGATAATGAGCTAGACTACATGATACTTAAAAAGTGGATAACGAGCTAGACTATTATACTAATTAACTGGATAATGAGCTAGACTATATGAAACTTATAAACTCTATGATGATTAAGACTGCACATGATACTTATAGACTATATAATACATACAGATTAAATGATGAGCGAGGTACTTATAGATTAGATGATAGACTCCTCTTCAGTGGAAGATATGGACTATTTAAGTCGTGGGGGGTGGGGGGGGGGGGGGGGTCTTGTATGACATCTGAATTAATTCATCCAAGAAAGTGTTAGAAACTAATCACTAACACATTTTTGTTTACCTATTTGGAACTGTTTCTTTTAAAAATATTTTCTTATAACACTGTATTCCAGGCTGAATACTGTAATAATGTTATTTTATGTTTTTTAGCCATTCCTCCGACCACCTGAGATAGCTTTCGCTGCAACACCAGTAAGTATTGCCTTATTTCAGAGTGATTGAAATGATACGGTTGTGATGCCTGTTGCTTGTGTAAAAGATAAAGGTACTCCCATGGACTGACGTGGAGGTGTGAAGTGTTAGATCATCACACATTCTAGGCCATGCTTTCGCTCTTAAACTTCTGGTGTGCTGATGCTGGGGTAGTTGGTTCAACCCCCATACCGGTCATTTGAACTAAAATGTTGACTTCTCAATCTTGACTTTGGGACATCAATTACAAGTGCCTCAGAAGTCGGAGGTGGGTTCACCTGATGGCGAGGGACACAGGTAATAGGGAAAGCTAATCCACACACAAAAATCAGTCCAGTACACTAGTAGTAGTTGTACGCGTATGGAGTACGCTTGAGTTCAAAGCGGTCAAATGGAAAAAAAAATATTATATACATATGATATGAAGCACGAGATGGAATATTACTTGGATAGCAAATCCATTATGTGGAAAGTCCGAATCGAAAGCTCACTGTGTGTATGTCATCTGCAGACTGCATTCTTCTGGTTTCCGGAGGAACAGCCTGTGGTGAACGGAAGACCCAATATACGGAAGTGAGGCTAAGCAGCCATGTGCAGGACGTGACGATTCCTTGGATGAGCCCAGTACCAGAGCGCTGTGTGTCGGCTCTGTAATTATGGAAGCCTCCTTGGATGGTGGGGAATGCCCATGGTCTGCCCGTCTTCCCTTGAGGGCTGACCGGGATGACTTCAGCTGTTTGGCCAGCTAGCATGAGGGAATAACACAACAGTGAGAGTCAGAACGTTGTATGAAACACCCAGGAAGGTTAACCCGGTCAATAAATGCCCGGAGAAGTCGGATGTGTTGGCCTAATGGTGCAAGAATGCAGCTCTGCTGTAAACAGGCACAACACAATCACGTCCAAAAAACCTCTCCGGATGAACGCAGCAGAAGAAGAAGAAGATATGAAGTGGCCAGTTCCCTAGCTCATCAGCTTTTCTTTCCAGGAAATTTCCAGAAAACTGTCTGATGTCTTATGAGGTTGGATCCATCCCCAAAAATAATTCTGTGGGGATTGAACCCAAGCCACTGTCTTGGCAGGCTAGTGCACTAACCACTGTGCCACTGCAATTGCTTATATATAATAGTAGCGGGATTGACAGAATGGCAGAGGCCATGAACATCACCATGTACACAGCCCATACAAAGTCCTTGTCCAGAAGGGTTTTTCTAACTTGATGCTGAAAGGCATAACAGGAAATGCACAAACAGGAATTAGTAGACATTTCATCTAGTTGTTCTTAATCATTCTTCAACCATTTCTGTAGTATTCCCTAGTTAGTTAGTTGCATATCCTTTAAAGGACATCATAGTAAACCCCAGCATTTGTTGTTTGGGATTTCTTGGAAAGTTTACATTCATTAGTTTTCCATTGCTTTCTGAACAAGTGTCACTCATACCATTATGTGAAAACCAATGTAAGGTGGTCTGCTGCCAAATCACCTGCAGCTGTGATTTGAACTTGGTATGCAGGATTACAAATTGCATTCGTAACCTCTTCGCCACAGTCAGTTGTGGGTTGGTCTTAATCATTCTTCAGCTATTTCTATTGTATTTCGTAGTGGATTTTCTTAATCACTTTTCAGCTTTTACTGTAGTATTTCTTAGTGGGCTTGTTCATAATCATTCTTCAGCTTTTAATGTAGTATTTTCTAGTGGGTTCTTAAGCATTCTTCAGCTATTACTGTAGTATTTTCTAGTGGATTTTCTTAATAATTTTTCAACCATTACTGTAGTATTTCCAAGTGGGATGTAATTATTCAAATAATTTATGATTTAACCGTTATTTTGTGACTTAAAGCAGCCTTATATGTCAAGATTCCATTCTCAAGTTGTTTTTTTTCGCTCGCTCTATTGCTTGCTTTGAACTCAAGCGTAGTCCATGCACACTATTTATAGTTGTGATGGACTGAATTTTTTGTGTGGATCAAGCTTTCCCTATTAGCAGTGTCCCTCGCCATCAGACAAACCCACTCCGACTGCAGTGGTATTCTCAAGTTTATACAGATCACTTCTAATGTTAGCATCTGACATCATTATTGAGGTTTCGTTGTTTTGATATCTATGGTTGTGTAAATTTGTTTTCGATGCCTTTGGTTCAGTCTTTGTATTGTGTATGTCAGTTTGTTTACTGTAAAAGCATTTATATATTTGTTCATCTCACAAGGCACCCGCAGATGTTAAAAAACCAGCAGTTGGTGAAAACAAAGGAGACAACAAAAACATTCCTGCTCAGTCTTCTTCAGAGCAAAACCAAGCAGGCAATAAACAGCAGAGTGAAGACAATAAAACAGTGAGGCGAAGAAGGGCAGTGGATACAGTAACACCCAAGGATGATTCCCATGAGCATAATAATACAGACAAAATAGTTCAGAAAGAAACTGATCAGGTTTGATGAATTTTGTATTGTTTGGTGGCAGTTTTAATCTTAGTTGTTAAGGCAAGCTGGAGAAGTTGAGATAACAGCTGCTATACCCAATGCTTGGTAATTTCTGCACATCCTGACAAGGTGAAGTCAATAGTGACAACTTAGTTCTCGCATGTGAAGTTTTCATCTTCCAATAAAGCTACCTCATTCATGGCTGTTGCCAGGGGCTTGCTGCTAGTTGTGACAGTTAGCTTAGGACACAGTAAGTAATTGGAACTGCTAACTAAGAATTGACCGACCAAAGCATTATCCAGGCTGTGATGTTTATAATGGAATACACAGCAAGATGAGATGTTCATGATACTGCCCTGCTGTCCTCTTCTAGTCCACAGTTAACTGTTATGCCTAGTCATTCCTTTTGATGAATCATGACTACCAAAATCCTCACTTATGACTGAGCTGTATGATGACCATTTCACATGGAATCTTTCTTGATAATAACATCCCCCTGGAGTTCATTACTCTTGCTCATCCTGACATCCGTCCAGTTGTTCAATTCTCGAGCGGCTGGCCGAGGGGCTAGAATGATGGATTCACCTTCAGGAGACCAGGGTTCAAATCCTTGTTACCCGGGAAGGTTAACCTGGTCAACAAATGCCCGCAGAAGTCAGATGTGGCAGCCTAATGGAGCAAGAACGCAGCGCTGCTGTAAACAGGCACAACGCAAAAAAATTCTCTGGATGAACGCAGAAGAAGAAGAAATCCTCATTAAGGTGTAGATTTGTTTCTGTTGGGGGCAAAAAGAACACCAGTACGTGGCCTAAGACCCGACACCACAAGGTATTGTAGGCAGTAAATGAAAGAAAACAATTGTCGATAACAAGACCCAAAAACTTAATTCTATAAAGCTATCTTAACTTTTGTTGGGTGTGCTATTAAAATCAAATAGCCTCTCAAAGTGTCTTAAGTTCCAACAAGCAATCCTCAGAATGTTGGTGGAGTATGAGAATATTCTTCAGATATATATCATCTCATCCTCTAGTAAACTTCTTTACCATAGTTGTGAATGTGGTGGTGTATTTGACATTCAGAATGGCATCTGTTGCCACCAAAAAAAAGCTGCAAGGCATTTCAAAGGCTGTGTAAGGTCTAGCCTTCTCAGCTGGAGGGATCTGCCAATATCTCTTTGACAAATTTAGCTTTGTGAAGTATTGTGCTCTTATTCATTTGACAAATAAATCATCCACATTTGATATAATATAACATTGTTACATTATTACATTTCCTGAAATTGATCCATATACGCATGGTTCCATCTTTCTTATATAGTATCTTTAGAAATCTGTATGGTGAGTCCGATTGGTCATTTATTCCCAACCTAACAAGTCGTCGATTTCTTGTCCAATTTATTCTATGCATCTTGCTTCATCATATAAATAGATTTATGTGTTTGTATTTTTAAGATAATATTTATGTTTAGTATGTTTTAGGTAGACTTGGCTTTCTGACAATATATTCCGTTTTACAGAATGGACATCTGGTCAGAGTATGGGAAGATGGTTATTATCTGTTTGTCTTTAAAGTTGCGGTTAAGCTGCCGGTTGCAGAAGATTTCAAGATGCATGGTAAGCTTTGTAGATTTATTTTCGTACTTTACCATCATGTGATGCATCTTAAGTTTCTGATACAGAGTATGTGAATGGCTTCAACAGCTGGGCAACAAATAATCATTCCAGTAAAGTCAAATTTATTAAAATATTAGATGATGGAGGGTCATGGTTGTCTAGACTGTTCCCAGACTAAATGCCTGATGAAGAAGAAGAAAATAATAAGTTATTTACTTAGTAGAACCCCATGATATTGCAAAATTATATGTGTGATCAAAGAATACAAATATATGATATGTAAATATATTTGAAATGCATATTCTGTGTTGTGAATATATCTTTTTCTTATGCATTCGGACGCAGTTGTGATGTGCCTGTTTACAGCAGAGTTGTGATACTGCACCTTTCGACTGACACATCCGACTTCTGGGGGAATTTGTTGACCGGGTTAACCTTCCCTGGTGTTAATATTTTTTTGCACTCGCTCGCTCCTGAACTCAAGTGTAGTCCATACACACACATTTATAGTAGTGATGGACTGAATTTTGCATGTGGATTAGCTTTCCCTATTAACAGTGTTCCTCACCATCAAGCAAACCCACTTCGACTTCAGAGGTACTTGTAATTTACGCTCCCAAGTCAAGGACGACAGGTCAACATTTTATTCCAGCTGTCCAGTGTAGGGGTCGAACTACTTACCTCGGCATCAGCGCAACAGATGTTTAAGAACACTCGTTCTTACCGATTCGACCATGCTGACCTGTGTGTGAATATATAATATACAAACATATTAAAATTATGTGGAACATGTCGTGACAACTGGAAAGATTTGCAGAAAGAGGGTTAGAGGAAGACAGCATGAGAAGATTCATGACATTCTTGAGTCATGGCACAGAAGGGAGTCAACGTGGGAATTGATCCATGCCATTGGAGATCACAATTTGTGGAGAGGCATGTTCACCCACACCAGCCGGCAAGGCACTGGATGATGATGATGATGATGATGATGAGAAGATTGTAGACGTGTAGCCAGGGAGTGGTTTAGAGGTATGGCGTCCTCTACTATATGAATCAGACTTGAGATTCATGGTGTGAACAATAGGGGTCTTTACAAAATAAGAAACCTGACACTGGTACAGAGGGTTGGCCATAAGTCTAATTTACCCTGATTATGAAGGAGTGGCAAGAGTAAATTGAAATTGAATACATTCAAAGCTTCACATATTTGCATGGAACATGCATTTGTTTCATCAAGTTCTCCCACTATGGTGTTTGGCGCAAAATACCCTATTAAACAGAATTGCTGCTCCAACAATTTTTCAGAACATTGGAGAAGGCTGAGGTTAAAAAGGTGATAAAATTCCTGAATATACAGGAAAAAATACCTAAAAAAATATGAAAGGAGCATCATGAATCCTGCCCTTTAAGGCTTCAGTAAAAAGAACTAGTATAGACAGTTTATGTGTGGCTGATCAAATGTTGCTGATCTGACAAAATCTGTGAGACCATCCTCAGAACACCGCAGTGGAAATGTAGCGAGAGTCAAGAAAATCATTATCCGGGATTGAAAAATGGCAATTGCGGAGATAGCTAGTGCAGTAAAACTGAGTGAAAGAACAGTTAATAGAATTTTGCACAAGAAACTGAACATAAGAAAAATGTCCCCACTAAGTTTCATGCATTTTGACAAACAGGTAAATTTCTGCAAACGGTTACTCAGAAGGTGCCAGTCAGAAATCATTTTGACAACCATAGTGATAGAAATTAAGGCTTGGGTTCACCATTATGACCCTCAATCCTAAATGAAGTCCCACAGGATTTCAAAGATTCAAACATCATAACGCTGTATAAGAACAAGGGAGATCGGAGCGACTGAACAACTATAGGGGTATCTCACTTCTGTGTATTGTCGGGAAAGTATTTGCCAGAATTGTCCTGCACAGACTTCAAGTCCTGGGAGATCAAGCCTACCCCGAATCACAGTGCGGCTTCCGTCAGAACCGGTCTACCATTGATATGATATTCTCATTGCGACAGATGCAAGAAAAATGCCGGGAACAAAATCAGCCACTGTTTATTGCCTTCATCGACCTCACAAAGGCATTCGATTTGGTCAGTCGTGAGGGTCTGTTCAAAGCACTAAAGAAGATTGTCTGCCCACCAACTCTTCTGTCCATTGTGGAATCGTTCCACACAGGCATGAATGGTATAATCAAGTTTGATGGCTCAACTTCAGAAGAGTTTGAAATCAAGAGTGGAGTTAAGCAAGGCTGTGTACTATCCCCCACCCTCTTTGGGATATACTTTTCACTTCTACTGAAATATGCCTTTCGTGATCAGGATGACGGTATATACATTCACTCACGCTCAGATGGTGGCCTCTATAATGCTCAGAGATTGAAGACCAAGACCAAAATTAGCAGGGTACTAATCAGAGAGTTGCTTTTTGCGGATGATGCTGCGATTACGACCCACTCTGAGGAAGAATTACAACATCTACTATCTGCATTCTCCAATGCTTGTTCTGAATTTGGTTTAACAATTAACAAAAAGAAGACACAGATTATGTCACAAGGTGCACCATTAATCTTTATTGACGACGCCGAACTGGAGATAGTAGAACATTTTACATATCTAGGATCAGAGGTAAATAGCAAATTATCCCTCGATCAGGAAATCAACATCAGGATTGGCAAGGCAGCAACAACAATGAACATGTTAGCAAAAAGAGTCTGGGAGAACAGGAAGCTTACTGCCAAAACAAAAGTCCTCGTCTACCAAGCCTGTGTCCTTAGTACTCTTCTTTATGGCAGTGAAACCTGGACAACTTACTCACGCCAAGAGAAACGTTTAAACAGCTTTCATATGCGGTGTCTGCGAAGAATACTTGGTATTAAGTGGCAAGACAAAATCACAAATTCTGAAGTATTGGAAAGATCAGGTTGTGTGACGGTGTATTCCATGCTCAGTCTTCGTACACTTAGATGGATAGGACACGTTAGGAGGATGGATGATGATAGAATACCAAAGGACATCTTTTTTGGTGAATTACAGACGGGTAGGAGATCTCAGGGTCGGCCTCTACTATGATACAAAGATGTGTGTAAGCGGGACATGATTGATACAGGCATTGATAATGCACATTGGGAGCACGTCGCCGCTGAACGTGTTGCATGGAGGGCAACTATCAGAAACGGAATAAAGACAAAGGAGAAAATGATTGCAGATAAAGCACACACAGAGCATGAGAGACGTAAGATGGTGCAAAATGGTGGGAGTGACCATGTTTTCACATGCACCTACTGTGGGCAAACATTTGCAGCAAGAATTGGCCTTACCAGCCACACTCGCCACCGCCATGGATCATAGTTATTAAGCTTTTTTGAAGCATAATGTACCAAACTATCGTCTGTCAAGACGGAAAGGTGCCAATGAAATGAGTTTGTATGTTTAGTCACCATTTTCTGTGAGGGACAGTTTTGAGTATTTCATAGTTTACTGTCACCAGTGGACTTGAGTTATGTGTACATGTCAGCTTTGTCTGCTGTCCTAAAAACCCATTCTTTATTCACAGTGACAGTCAAGATGAGCTATGGAAGCAGCTACCTGTCTGCAGTGGAATGGCCATTGCTTATTGTGAGTTATATAATTTGCACCTATTACGATTGAAGAGCTGTGGAATGATTTAATTTTTCAACTGGTATAGCTGGTTCATAACATCAGATGGAAGATATGTGACAGAGATTAAGAGCAGTGTAGGATAAGTAAAAACTGCATTTCAGAAGATGAAAAGTATCTTATGTAATAAGTCACTCTCATTAAATGTCGGGAAGAGAGTAGCAAATAAAATAGGGGAATTCTTTTACGTGCCATGCCGGCTCCTTGGCGGAAAGGATACAGACACAGTTCATAATCTCATATACCGCGTTCGAAACAGCTGCGGGCAATTTGGCAGCAGACCTGCCTTGCATTGGGTTTTTTATAAAATGATATGAGTACCGATCGTTCAGAAAGCAACATGACAAGAGATCACAAACAGCCAAAAAATGCTGGGGTTGACTGCGATGCCCTGTCAAGGATATGCAGCTAACTTTACATGCCATAAGACGCATCAGGCATATGGTGCTAGACCCATATTTTTGTAGACCAGTTGGTTCTAGGTGGGTCATGTGGTCTGTACCTTGCCTGCTGCCTTGACCCCCCAAGACATTCTTGGTTCCCGTTGTAGGCCAGGCCAACTTGGCAGCCCAGGTTAATTGATACAAATCTGACTCCACCAAGCTGCATACTGACCCCATGACCACCAGGACAGCAGGCCAGTGTCTAGCCCAGGTTAATTGATACAAATCTGACTCCACCCAGCTGTGTACTGACCCCTTGACCACCAGGACAGCAGGCCAGTGTCTAACCCAGGTTAATTGATACAAATCTGACTCCACCCAGCTGCGTACTGACCCCATGACCACCAGGACAGCAGGCCAGTGTCTAGCCCAGGTTAATTGATACAAATCTGACTCCACCCAGCTGCGTACTGACCCCTTGACCACCAGGACAGCAGGCCAGTGTCTAGCCCAGGTTAATTGATACAAATCTGACTCCACCCAGCTGCGTACTGACCCCCAGGACAGCAGGCCAGTGTCTAGCCCAGGTTAATTAATACAAATCTGACTCCACCCAGCTGCGTACTGACCCCATGACCACCAGGACAGCAGGCCAGTGTCTAGCCCAGGTTGATACAAATCTGACTCCACCCAGCTGCGTACTGACCCCATGACCACCAGGACAGCAGGCCAGTGTCTAGCCCAGGTTAATTGATACAAATCTGACTCCACCCAGCTGCGTACTGACCCCTTGACCACCAGGACAGCAGGCCAGTGTCTAGCCACTACGCTTACATGGCTCACATAATCAAACTACAGAAATTGTACAATGTATTGTTTGTACCATTTATTGTTTCTTCATTATTCAAATATGTACAATCACCATTTATTGACATTAAATTCAGCATATTAAGGTGGCTAATTCATGTTGAGCCATTAAATACTGATGGAAAGATATAAAAGAAATTAGCATGCACTCAGTACATTATTGCTGTTGCATCTATTGGCTGTATTTTATAATGATGACACATATGTGTTCTACCTCTGAAGTCGGAGTGGGTTCGCCTGATGGCGAGGGACACTACTGTAAATAGTGTGTATGGACTACACTTGAGTTCAAAGCGAGTGAGCGCAAAATAAATAAATAAAACTTATGTGTTCATTTTTTATCATTTGCACTCTAGTTCTATGGCATCATGGGTCTCGTTTACATCTTCTTTGGCATATTTTGGCTGGTGATGTTGGCCTGCAATTGGAGAGACTTGCTGAGGGTACAGTTTTGGATTGGAGCTGTTATATTCCTTGGTAAGTATTTGACAGGATGTGATTATTTTTAAACCTTACATGTGCCATTGTAAATGAGCCAGATTTCTGTACAATTTGTATTACTTTAGCCATGCATTTCTTTCTTTGTCAATAACGACAGTGACAAGGAGAAGATAAACTGAAGAAATCTTATTGCTGTAATAAAGTGTTTTTAAACATTGAAAAACTACAACTTATGCTTAATGGGTACTATTAATATTTGTTTCTGTGACACTGCTGGTGGTCTTGTAATGAGAAATGATAAAGGAGTAATGGACATCATCATCATCATCCTGCAGCAGGTCCTTGGCAGAATGTTGGTGTCATCACAGCCCACCAAAATCTCTTGATCTCTTGCCAGTTCTTCCACCAGATGCATTATCATGGTGCCTACAATATCATGTGCCCACCTTCATGCTGGTTGACTCCTGGCTTTTCTTCCAGGAACCATGCCTTCCAGCACTGTTCTTTCTTAAACACCATGGCATTCAGTATGGCCAAAGTATTTCAGTTTCCAAGACATGTGACTCTTTGTGAGTCCGTGTTCTTCATGTCTGGATGTTTTAGAATGTCAGGATATTTTTCTTGGGCCACAATATTCTTATAACATTTCTGTAACATTTAAGATTTATAAAAACCTGATTTTGTTCTTTAGAGATTGTGGACTGGTCCATGACCCCCATCTGTATGTTGCCACAGGAATGATTTATGTTCACAAAAATGTGACTATTTGTTTTCTGGTGTTGAGCATAGGTACTTGACAGCCATGGGATTTTTTATTTTATTTTGGCGCTCGCTCGCTTTGAACTCAAGCGTAGTCCATACACACTACTTCCAGTAGTGATAGACTTAATTTTACATGTGGATTAGCTTTCCCTATTAACAGTGTCCCTCACCATCAGGTGAAACCACTCCGACTTCAGAGGTAAGCCATGGGATGATTTATCGTCTTAAGCAACTTCCTCATTCTGCCATGGGTGTATATATCCCCAAAATGTTGCCATTGCATTATAATACAAATTGTCTGCTGCCATATTAACAACTTTTAAGCTGTACGTGTGACACAACACTACTTCCCATTTTCCACCAATCATTTTTTGGGTACAAAGCTACTTGTAGTTTGGCACAGAATGGGTAAATACTGTTGAACCTCTAATTACTATGGCCAGTCAATGTCTGACTTGTATGGAACAACCCCCAATGTTGATTATATAGTCAAGGTATTTTTATTACATTTTTCCATTGTTGAACTGATATTTGGTTGGCATGTAGTTTTGTCCATCCACATTATTGGTCTGTGTTTATACATTTAGAGAAAAGATGATTGTGGTTGACATGTAGTTTTGTCCATCCACATTATTGGTCTGTGTTTATACATTTAGAGAAAAGATGATTGTGGTCACAGTTCATGTGCTCTTCCCTATAGGCATGCTGGAGAAGGCAGTGTTCTTTGGTGAATACGAGAATATAAATAACACAGGGCAGTCGGTGAAAGGGGCTATCATTGTAGCAGAGTTGGTGTCCTGCTTCAAGAGGACCTTGGCCAGGATGCTAGTGCTCATTGTTAGCCTGGGCTATGGCATCGTCAAGTAAGTCACCTTGTGTTACACTGATTATTTGTGCAATTTAGATGAATGGTGAGAACATCATGGACAGATGAAAAGCTAAATGAAGATACCATGGAAGAAGTTAACTCACAATGAGAACTGGTTACTCAGACCAGAAGAAGACAATCCACATTCTTTATGCGCATCACGAGTAGGGAAAAGCTTTGTGCATGTTGTGACAACGGGAAACTTGGAAGAGGAGGGGGTAAATCAAGAGAGAAGAGGCTGGAGAGTTTGACTTCATTGCATAAAGGAACATCACAATGTATCAGAACTGACTGGCAGTACATGAGATAGAAGGCAAGGCGACCAACACCACACACATGGACTGTGAGAAGAAGAAAATATGATCATTTGTGTGCATGCATGCTTGTGATGTGTGTGTGTGTGGACACACAGATATGTGTGGACTGAGAAGAAGACAAGATGA
Source organism: Cepaea nemoralis (assembly GCA_014155875.1). Lineage (NCBI taxonomy): Eukaryota > Metazoa > Mollusca > Gastropoda > Stylommatophora > Helicidae > Cepaea > Cepaea nemoralis. Next base: position 83,358 of record JACEFZ010000203.1, on the reverse strand, counting down.
TCATTTGTGTGCATGCATGCTTGTGATGTGTGTGTGGACACACAGATGTGTGTGGACTGTGAGAAGAAGATAAGATGATCATTTGTGTGCATGCATGCTTGTGATGTGTGTGTGGACACACAGATATGTGTGGACTGTGAGAAGAAGACAAGATGATCATTTGTGTGTATTATGCATGCTTGTGATGTGTGTGTGGACACAGATATGTGTGGACTGTGAGAAGAAGACAAGATGATCATTTGTGTGCATGCATGCTTGTGATGTGTGTGTGGACACACAGATATGTGTGGACTGTGAGAAGAAGACAAGATGATCATTTGTGTGCATGCGTGCTTGTGATGTGTGTGTGGACACAGATATGTGTGGACTGTGAGAAGAAGACAAGATGATCATTTGTGTGCATGCATGCTTGTGATGTGTGTGTGGACACAGATATGTGTGGACTGTGAGAAGAAGACAAGATGATCATTTGTGTGCATGCATGCTTGTGATGTGTGCGTGTGGACATACGCACACCTGTGTGAACACACAGATATGTATACTCGTTTATTGGTCTGGTGAATTTAGACCACAAATGCAGCAAAAGAGGAATGCAGTCAGTGACTCAACTGAAGCACAAGTTACTTTCTGGTTCTGGGAAAGAATTCTGGGGGACTTTAATTAGCTGACCTTGATCTCATTCAGTGATGTTCTCTTAAATCTCAGTTTTTGTAATATGTTTGTTTTCTTCTCCTATTATGATATTCTTCTTATTCATCTGTTTAATCTAATTTCAAAAGTGTTTACTTGCCCTCACATTATTTATTCTTTTTCGCATGTTTCTGCACCATTGAGCAGTGCAGGGTAAATGTAACACTCAATCACTCTTAGTTTTCAATTGTAACATGGCTGTTTTGATGTGAGAAACTGTTTAATATTGTTGGAAAACATAATATTTATTGTATACACAAGTACCTGAGATGTTGGTGTTGCATATTTCACAGACCAAGACTTGGCCAAACATTCCATAAGGTGCTATTTGTGGGGGTTGTCTTTTTTATTCTTGCCTCAATTGAAAGTTGCTCAAGGGCATTGTCGGTAAGTTTATCATTTTATTAATTTAAAAAAAAACTATTTATTTACATTGTTGCTGCTTTTGCTTGTGTTCGTTGGCTTGAGCTCCAACACGAAGTCCTGTATGTCGGATGAAGACATCTGGTTGTCCAACATCAGTGTGATGTCATACAGGACCTGAGGTTTGCGTGAGTATCTGTTGTCCCATGTCTGGCTTATTGGTGTGCAGACTGGTGGTTCCTCGCCGTACAGGCAGACATTCTCTGACTTCGGAGGAATCGGCGATCCTACTGACTTTAGCCAGGACCCCGAAGGGACCTGTTGCCCATGATGCTCGACGAGGACGTGTCAATAGGTCTTGGCCAGTATATAACCCGGCCCTGGTGCCTTGGAAACACCTCTGCGTCCCATTTACATTGTAATTATTTATTGTATCTGTTGGTTTCACATATATGTGATATTTTAAACGTGAGTTTAAAACAAAATCTTTTGTGGTTGATTTATTACTTATCTGTTGTTTCTTTATTAATGCTTATGTGTAAGAGGCCAGTAAAACGATTAGTCGCTAGTGTTCTAATAGTTGTCACGGAATGATAAATAGTGACGTTAAAAGAACCACAGAAAATATAGAGATATAAAAAAAATAGAGTGGTTAGATCAGCTTTGGCAGATAAACCTGACCAATTGCTCCTTTTAGCTTACAACAGATACTTGATTTTAAAACACAAGGTAGATGTAGATTAAAAACATTATGTAGTATTTCTGACTGTATGTTCAGAGAATTATTAGTCAAATTTTCTTTTGCATTATGTTGTGATGACAGTTTGACCTAGATATGTAGAAACTTTTTTTCTACTAATTTGTGATAGATTTTCTGACAATTCATTCTGAGTATGATTAATTAGGTACATAGGTATTTGAATAATCAGACACAGCGAAATTCATACAAGAGACAACATTAAAGATATAGACAAATTTAGAATACCCGAGAAGGAAATGGAATGATGACATGGAATGGCATTACCCGGTGTCACCCATTGGTTATACGTGGGGTTAAAGAAAGTAGCACAAGACAGACAACTATGATATGCACTGATCAGAAAGCTTTATGAGCAGCCCTGTGAATGAAACAATTGATGATAATTATGATGATGAAATATAGGTGAAATTCTGGTCTATTCAGTCAAGTGAAATAAACTAAATATTATGTCAACTGTAATTAACATCAAGGCTTGTACTGAATAAGGCAGCATTTTTTAAAATATATAATAGAATAGTCATACAGAGTTTTCACATTCAATTATTAGAACTATCTGTCAGGAATATGTTGCTTTACAAGCTCAGTTATTGTGATAACATTTGTTATCTTTATATTTCAGGGTAGAGCTGATCAGTCAGTGAAGCTCCTTGTAGCTAGTGTTCCTTTGGCTGTCACAGATGCCATCATTTGCTGGTGGATATCCTTTTTATGTTTTTATGCATATTGATGGTTATGTATGTACAGGATAGCATGAACAACACAGAGAATGAACTCTCCACATTAGTTCTTTCGTTGGTGAAATTACCATCTCTGCATATTCATAAATGTTGGACATATAGGTCTTAGTCAGATATGACTGAGCTACAGTAGACAGTACTACCTGCTTTCTGTTAGTGTGGAATATTGGGCGGTGCACACCAAGCCCGACACCCCACATTGTGCCAACATCTTCGGACGGAGGAGTGCAATTAGGATACAATCCTTAACCTAGTGCGGGGAAATGCAACCTAAAGACTAAATGTCATGGCCGGGCAGACCTGGCCCAAAGCCTTTATTAGCAACTCATCTAGAATGGAAGCTCCGACCGGTGGAAAGTTAGAGCATTGCTTTTGCTGATCCGACATCTTGTCTTGTTCTAGATGTATTGGTGTTACTCTGAAGTAAACTAGGCAGGCCAATATAGGGTTCGTGCTGCTTGAGCAACACATGGTCTATAATTCAACCCAGGCTTTGTGCTATGGAGAGGTGTAGCTCTATCCCTGTATTGTAGTTATTATGCCTTTTTTGAAGCACAATGTAACAATCGCCTGTAAAGACGATACAGTGCTAGCATAGTGGTTCTCAACCAGTGGGGAACTCTCCCCCACCGGGAGGAATTAAGATTATTTCAAGATCGTGTTAATACAAGAACCGATTACGTGATACTTGGTGTCAGGTCTTAGTCAGATATGACTGAGCTACCGTATAACAGTAGACGGTACTACCTGGTTTCTGTTAGCGCTGAACGTTGGGCGGCGCTTACCAAACCTGACACCCCACATTGTGCCAACGGCTTCGGGCGGAAGAGCGCAATTGGGAGGGTACAAGCCTTACCCTGGTGCGAGGAAATGCAAGCTAAAGACAAAATGTCATGGCAGGGCAGACCAGGCCCTAAGCCTTGGTTGGCGACTGGTCTAGGATCGAAGCTCCGACAGGCGGACAGTTAGAGCATTGCTTTGCTGATCCGGCAGCTTCTGCAGCTTGTCTTGTTCCAGATGTAGGGGTGTTACCTTTCCTCTGGAGTAAACTAGGCAGGCCGAGAGAGGGATCATGCTGCATGGGCAACACATGATCTCTATATTTTAGCCCAGGCTTTGTGCTATGGAGAGGCAATAACTCCATCCCTGGTCTTAACCGGTCTCGGAATCAAAGCGAGAGGCAACTGTTACGGGTTATAAGTCCTTGTCAGTTGGCGTAGACATGGGGCGCCACGCGTTGCCTCTGACGGTGGGAGACACCTATAGGTGTCACTGATCAGCTACCGCCCGCCTCAAGCTGGGCAGCCCCCAGCCAATTGGGTGCTGATCCGCCACAGCCTGCCTGCTTCAATGGGTGCTTGGGGCTAGGACAAAATCTGAATCGCAGGCTGTAAAACCAATGCACCAGGTAAAAATAAAAATAGAAACCTCAAGCTACGGCTTGCAACCTGGAACGTGAGAACCATGTGTCCAGGATTTTCCACTGACTTGACCAATATTGACGATGTGAGAAAAACGGCTGTGATTGATGCCGAACTCAATCGTCTAAACATTGATATTGCTGGCCTGCAGGAGACTCGCCTCGCTGAGGAAGGGTCACTCAGGGAAGACAACTACACCTTTTTCTGGAAGGGTAGAGGGCAGGCAGAAAAAAGGCAACACGGTGTGGGCTTTGCAGTGAAGAATTCGCTACTGGGAATGATTGAAATTCCAGCAGGAGGAAATGAAAGACTATTATCCCTGCGCTTGGCAACCTCTTGTGGGTTTGCCACCATTATTACTGCATATGCACCGACACTCGATTCCTCTGATGATGTGAAGGATTCGTTCTATGAGGAGTTAGACTCCGTGATCAAGGCAGTTCCAAAATCTGACTACATTTATATGCTCGGTGATTTCAATGCTCGTGTGGGCAAGGACTCGAGTTCATGGCCAGTGTGCCTTGGAAAATACAACATCGGTCGCATGAATGGAAATGGGCAAAGGCTGCTGGAGCATTGCACCAGTAATGACCTATGTATTACAAACTCCTTTTTTAAAACAAAAGAGATGCATAAGGTCACATGGAAACATCCAAGATCCGGCCATTGGCACCAGCTGGACTTCATCATCACACGGAGACAACATCTGAACCATATATCATTGACTCGTAGTTACCACAGTGCTGACTGTGATACGGATCATTCTTTGGTTGTTGCAAGGGTTAGATTGAGACCAAAGAGAATCTACACAGCTAAACACAAATCTAGCCTCAGGATTAATATTATTAACACTCATGATCCTGAAAAGTGCTTTCAGTTTCAACAGCAACTTGAAGACGCTTTCACTGATACACCAGAAAATTGTACATTAAATGAAAAGTGGGGTCAAATTAAGGAAACTCTTTATAAAACTGCTGTAGGGGTTTACGGCACTGTGGATCATAAGAGGCAGGACTGGTTTGCGGCCAACAGCGAGACTCTGCAGCCCTTGATTGATAAGAAGAAGAAAGCTCTCTTAAGAAACAAGGAAAGACCAACGCGTAACACTCTGAGTGAGCTTAGGCAAGCTAGGAAGGATGTGCAAAAGGCTGCCAGGCAGTGTGCAAATGATTATTGGATCAAGTTATGTGAGTCCATTCAAATCGCAAGTGATAAGGGAGACATAAGAAGCATGTATGAAGGAATAAAGAAAGCCTGCGGTCCAGTGATCAAAAGAAGTGCACCATTGAAAACCTTGACTGGAGAAATCATCACTGATAAGAAACAGCAGATGGACAGATGGGTAGAGCACTATTTGGAGCTTTACTCAAGTGAGACCAAACTAGCGGATGATGCCCTCAACGCCATAGAGGCTCTACCAACTCTTGACCACCTGGACACACTTCCCACCATAACAGAAGTTAAGTGTGCTATAAATGAACTTGCATCTGGCAAGGCTCCAGGTAAGGATGGGATTCCAATAGAGGTTATCAGGAGTGGGCAAGACACACTCACTATACAGATCCACCAGCTAATAGAGCTATGCTGGCGTGAAGGACAAGTCCCACAGGATTTCAAAGATTCAAGCATCATAACACTGTACAAGAACAAGGGTGATCGGAGCGACTGCAACAACTATAGGGGTATCTCACTTCTGTGTATTGTTGGAAAAGTATTTGCCAGAATTGTTCTGCGCAGACTTCAAGTCCTAGGAGATCAAGTCTACCCCGAATCACAGTGTGGCTTTCGACAGAACCGGTCTACCACTGATATGATATTCTCATTGCGACAAATGCAAGAAAAATGCCGTGAACAGAATCAACCACTGTTTATTGCCTTCATCGACCTCACAAAGGCATTTGATTTGGTCAGTCGTGAGGGTCTGTTCAAGGCACTAAAGAAGATTGGCTGCCCACCAACTCTTCTGTCCATTGTGGAATCGTTCCACACAGGCATGAAGGGTATAATCAAGTTTGATGGTGCAACTTCTGAAGAATTTGAAATCAAGAGTGGAGTTAAGCAAGGTTGTGTACTAGCTCCCACCCTCTTTGGAATATACTTTTCACTTCTACTGAAATATGCATTTCATGATCAGGATGGTGGTATATACATTCACTCACGCTCAGATGGCGGCCTCTACAATGCTCAGAGATTGAAGGCTAAGACCAAAATTAGGAGGGTACTGATCAGAGAGTTGCTTTTTGCAGATGATGCTGCAGTTACGACCCACTCTGAGGAAGAATTGCAATGTCTACTATCTGCATTCTCCAATGCTTGTTCTGAATTTGGTTTAACAATTAGCAAAAAGAAGACACAGATTATGTCACAAGGTGCACATGGGGTACCATCAATCTTTATTGACGACGCCGAACTAGAGATAGTAGACCATTTTACATATCTAGGATCAGTGGTAAATAGCAAATTATCCCTAGATCAGGAAATCAACATCCGGATTGGTAAGGCAGCAACAACAATGCACAGGTTAAGAAAAAGAGTCTGGGAGAACAGGAAGCTTACTGCCAAAACAAAAGTCCTTGTCTATCAAGCCTGTGTCCTTAGTACTCTTCTCTATGGCAGTGAAACCTGGACAACTTACTCACACCAAGAGAACAACTTAAACAGCTTTCATATGCGGTGTCTGCGAAGAATTCTTGGTATTAAGTGGCAAGACAAAATCACAAATACTGAAGTATTGGAAAGATCAGGTTGTGTGACAGTTTATTCCATGCTCAGTCTTCGTAGACTTAGATGGATAGGACATCTTAGGAGGATGGATGATGGTAGAATACCAAAGGATATCTTTTTTGGTGAATTACAGATGGGTAAGAGATCTCAGGGTCGGCCTCTACTACGATACAAAGATGTGTGTAAGCGGGACATGATTGATACAGGCATTGATAATGCACATTGGGAGCAAGTCGCCGCTGAACGTGTTGCATGGAGGGCAAATATCAGAAATGGAATAAAGTCAAAGGAGAAAATTATTGCAGAAAAGTCACACACCAAGCGTTTGAGACGTAAGATGGTGCATGATGGTGGAAATGACCACGTGTTCACATGCACCCACTGTGAACGGACATTTACAGCGCAAATTGGCCTTATCAGTCACACTCGCTACCGCCATAGTTAAAAGTTATTATGCCTTTTTAAAGCACAAACTATCGTCTGTCAAGACGGCAAGGTGCCAATGAATTACGTGATATTATTGTTTTTCCCTCCATACTTTAGATTCTGTACTTCTGAAATTCATTTTATAACGTAAGTAGACCCGCAAATCACATTTTATGTAAACATCTAGGCTTGTTCTTCTTCGTTCATCCGGAGTTTTTTTTCGGATGTGATTGCGTTGTGCCTGTTTACAGCAGAGCTGCGTTCTTGCGCCGTTAGGCCGACACATCCGACTTCTGCGGGCATTTGTTGACCGGGTTAACCTTCCCGGGGGCTTGTTCTAGTATGTGTTATTAAATTTAGCTTCCATTTTTACATACACTATGTAGGGGCGGGGTGGGGGGGGATTTATAGGGAGACTAGAGACTATCTATAGAGACTACAAAAATATAGAAAGCAGAGTTGAATGAACGTGCATTATAGAATCTGTAGCATTTATAAACATTTTTAAAAGTCCATATTTTTATTGGTCCATAAAACTACTGCTGACCCTGCTGGGGATGGAGCCCGGAGCACAGTCATGGCAGACAAGTCCACTAACCACATTGTCACCATGCTGTACACAAATGAAAAGTCAGATTATCTCCACCTAATTGACAATCTTCACCCCTCTACTTTTATTGTAATCAACATTCTGGGCATAGATTGCCCTATCAGTCACCTCTGAATTGTGAAAGGTAGAGGTATCACATCACCCATGTTTATGTGGAAATTGTTGTGAAAGGTGGATGTATCACATCACCCATGTTTATGTGGAAATTGTTGTGAAAGGTAGATGTATCACATCACCCAAGTTTATGTGGAAATTGTTGTGAAAGGTGGATGTATCACATCACCCATGTTTATGTGGAAATTGTTGTGAAAGGTAGATGTATCACATCACCCATGTTTATGTGGAAATTGTTGTGAAAGGTGGATGTATCACATCACCCATGTTTATGTGGAAATTGTTGTGAAAGGTAGATGTATCACATCACCCATGTTTATGTGGAAATTGTTGTGAAAGGTAGATGTATCACATCACCCATGTTTATGTGGAAATTGTTGTGAAAGGTGGATGTATCACATCACCCATGTTTATGTGGAAATTGATGGGAAACCAATAGAGATCTCAAAAATGAGTTTATTGACATGTCAGAAACTACATACCAGTCCTCATATAAAATAACATGACATGATGACAACAGTGGAGAAACGGCAACATTAACATCTGGAGTCAGCAGTCATCCATTATGTTGCCACAGTCTATTACCCTGTTGTAAAGATAACTATATCTATCATTGATTACCCCATCCACAGATGTTAGTTTACTGTTTAATTATAGTTGATGAATCAGTCTGCTATTGCATGAGAAGATTAAAATCAATGTTGCACACCACATTTTCCTTAACCTGATCACATCTTTTCATCTTTACTGCAAACAACTCGGACACTGAGGCTGAGAAGAAATGTGGTGAAGCTTTCGCTGTACAGACACTTCACAAACACACTTATTTTTTCTGTCATAGGTAGTAATTGTTATGTTTAGTACTGTTTGTTTTCAGTTTGTACGTCATATGAATATTGCTAGCATATTACTAGCTATAAGGGGAGAATAACTTATAATTAGTTTGAGGTTCATATTTATTGTGATCAGCGCAGCCAGATTTTCTTCTTCTCTCTCTCTCTCTCTCTCTCCCCCCCCCCCCCCTCTTGTTTGTTTCTCTTTTGAAGGGAGTGTATCAAACCTAGTTATGGACCTCAGAGACTTCTTTGTCTGACTGGCATGCATTTGTGTCAGGTTAGCTGACCCTAGACAGATTCCAACCAAGGTCATGGTTTCTCTCTGCCCGTGGCTAGGTTTTCTGTCCTGTACAACTTGCTGACTGGACCTCTGTTTTTTTTATTTTTCATCTTTATCTGAAAGGCTTGATATCTGATCTCACTAACCAAGAGACCTGGTGATATCAGATAACAATGGTTCTTAGAAAAATTCCCAGCTCTATGGTAAAATTTAATTCAGTACCTTCAAATGTGACAACACCTCAGCCAGGTGCCATAACACCCCCCATCCACGGGCAGTCTTCTTTATCTTAATCTACAATTTTGTTTTCTACATGAGCTGTACTATCAGTGGGATTTTCTGTACTGTAATCTGGTGATACCCAGGTTGCTTTATGCATTCTTTTATGTGGGGAAACACCTTGTCCTGTGACATTGATTCGGTGAGCAAAAATTTGCGCTGATTCTCCATTTTTATGTATTACCCGAAATCTGTGTTTCCACGTGATCTCTTCATAACCTATGTTATCCAGTCCTATCTTGGTCTCCCATCAAAATGTGGAAGTATCATTTGTTTTCATTAATCTTTGAAGTGTCATGTAAAATTCCTTCTCAGTTCGTCCTCATTGTTTTGTTTTTTTAAAGTTTTATTGTCTGTTTTGTGATTCTAAATGTTGCTGTTGCTATTCAGAGTAGATCTGATGTATTTTATGGCGAACATGATCTAATAGATACTCCAGTATCTTCCCATAGACCACACAAAGAGAATCTCAGCACAGTGTACGAACTCCACAGTATCAGCGAGGATCTCAACATGAATATACCACTATCACACATGCTATAAGTATTCTTGCTGTAAATTCATTCATTCAGTAGCATGTCCTTTGCAGAACCTCGCTCCCATAACAACCTTCTGGAAAACTTCTCGATCACAAGCAAGATGTCCTGCATCTGATACACCCATCTGGAGATCATCCGCCACATCCTGCACCCATCTTCTCTTTGGCCTTCCTCTTCCTCTCTTCCCAGGCATATACCCTTCCATTATTGTTCTCTCCAAACTGTCGTGACGTTTCAAGTGACAAAAATACTTCAATTTTCTTTGTTTTATTGTCTTTAATAGCCATCCCTCCTCAATATTCAACTCTTGAAGTATGGATGCATTTGTTCTTTTCTTTACCCAAGATATTCTTAGAACTCGTCTATAACATTTATATTCAAAGGCATGTATGCGCTGTTCAGCTTGTTTAGTAAGTGTCCATGTCTCACAGGCGTATGTTGCAATGGGAAAGATGCATGCTCTTAAAAATCTAATATTTGTAGTTCTGTCTGTCCCACTCCATAATTTATTCATCTGTTTTAGTCTTTGAAGAGCAATGGATAGTCGCCGTTTAATTTCTTTCATTGTGTCACCATTATTGGTAATCAATGACCCAAGATATTCAAAATTTTCCACCACCTCCAATTTTCTCCCATTAATGTATATTTCTTGCTATAAATAGCTTCTCTAATTTTGTAATTTAGTGAAAAAGAGGCCTGTACAGCCTTCTCTTGTCAGTTTCCAACTGCAGAGAGATTTTTATATACACACAGGCGTCCTAGTTTTGTGCCCTTGTCTGTGAAGGCTAGACATCTGATTCACTACCCCAGGATTAGTGAGGAAGTATATCGTCCTTTCATATTTCATAAAAGTCCATGCAGTCCACACTGTGAATCAGACCAGGTCTGCTTGAGCCAGTGGTGGACATTGTAAAGTGTATGTCACTTCACCTCCTCTAATCTGTTTACTTCATGAGAAGGGTTGCAGGTTATGGAAAATATGGGTGATTGAGACTGGTAATCAAGATTGATTAGATGAGATCACAGGTGATGGAAATTATTGATGATGAAGGCTTGTGTGTAGGATTACTTATTATATCTTATTCTTTGCGTTCATTCGGAGTGTTTTTTTCAGATGTGATTGTGGTGTGTCTGTTATGCGCCCTTGGGCCAAAACCCGTAGGCCAACACAACCGGCTTTAGCTTGCTTTTTTTTGACCAGGTAGCATTCCTGGGAGCTTATTATATAAGATCACAGATGATGGGAAATAGAGATGGTGAAGATTTGTAATCAGGAATAATCATTAGAAGATATCACAATTGGTGGAAAATAAGGATGAAGACAACTTGTAATCAAGATTAATCATTAGAAGAGATCACAGATGGTGGCAAATAGGGATGATGAAAACTTGTAATCAGGATTAATCATCAGAAGAGATTACAGATGGTGGAAAATAGGGATGATGACTACTTGTAATCAGGATTAATCATTAGAAGAGTTCACAGATGATGGAAAATTGGGATGGTGTAGAATTGTAACCAGGATTATTCATTAGACACAATCACAGATGACTGAGATGGTACATTTAGTGTTGGTGGTAAGATGGCGTGAACAGGAGCTCTAGAGCAGGGTATCTGAAGGTCAGGTGGAACAGAGTTCAAAGGTTAACTGGTAGATTGTAAAGTTTGTTGCTGTCATAATCTTAAGGTGATTAAACTCCACAGCTTCCGTGGCCTACATGATCTGGTTCATGACCCAGCATCGGTTGAAAGACTGTATCACAGTAAGTAGCTTGTGTCACTCCAAAGCTTATTTATATACATCTAATCATAAGTCAAGCAACATCTGCATTTCAGAAAATGAAGTGTATCTTACTGCAATAAGTCACTATCATTGAATGTAAGAAAGAGATGGCTGAAACGTTATATGGTTCATGTCTTGCTGTATGGCAGTGAATCATGGAACATGAATGAAGAAATCAAGAAGAGCTAAGAAGCAATAGAGATGCGGTTCCTTAGATGAAAGTTGTGAATACCTTGGATTGCCAGGGTAACTAACAATGATAGCATGGAAGAGGCTAATGAAAATAGAACCATAAGAAAGAAAGAAACAATATTCTTTGGTCAGACGAACAAGAAGAGCTTATAGATATAAGTAAGCAGATAAAATCAAGACATGGAAGAACAGCAGTCTGACAGTGTACAACGAAAGTGAGAGACAGAAGCATTGAAGAACATTTTGACAGCTGGAAAGATCAGTAGGAAAAGAGGCAGTGAAGAGAAATGATGCTGGATGGACTGAGACAGTGGCATATAAGATCTGTGGAGAGACTTGAAGGCCTATACCAGTTGCCAGGCCCCATGATGATGATGAACGACATGCTTGTTGCATTTTCTTGTCATAAGTCTCTCTCCTGTCCGAAGTCTCCCCGTGCCAGTAGTTACTGTATGTTACTGGATATGTGTGTTGTGTTTTGGTTTCTCATTGTTTATGATACCAGTCTCCTTACAGCTGAAGGCTGGATTACAGGGTAATGTTTGATAGGTGGAATAGTACGGGGACATTTGAAACAGATTTCTATATTTTGTGTAGTAAGACATGTATGCAATGTAAGCAGGTTGAAGCAAAAATTACCTGCAACTGCTTATGTTGATGACAGTTTGTTGCACAAATATTTAATTTGCAAGACACTGTCAACTGAAGACTGATTTTAAACAACTGTAATATGGTACTTTTTTGTTTTGTTTCTTTTGGTTCGCATATCCTTTACAGGACATCGCTGTTAACATGAGCATCTTTCAGCTGATTGTTGATTTCTTGACAAGATTATGCTCAGTAGTTTGCCATTGCTTTCTGAGCGACTGGCTCACATACCCCGTAAGTCACCAACGCCTCTAGAACCACCACCGATTCTCGCGCACGTCACGTTATTCACGAAAGTATATGGGATTACGGAGAAAGTCGCTAACCCCTAGGCCAGGGAGACGGCAATATGGTACTACTACTACAAATATGGCTATTTAAAGAAACATTTGTAATTTTATATTTTCAGGACTGGAGGGAGCTGTGGATTGATGATGCCTTTTGGCATCTACTGTTTTCAGTCATTCTCTTTGTTATCATGATTCTTTGGAGACCATCAGCAAATAATCAGAGGTGATTGTCTATGGCAGATTTGGGGGTGAAGACTCCACCCTTTCTAATTTAAATGTTACATAAAACGTTTACACATTTTGTATTTAGCTTCAAACAAATGTTTGAGTTGTGGAACGAGTAATGACATATGAGGCAAAACGATTAATTAATGAAAATGAGAAGTAGAATCGGTCAGAATTACTAGAACACAATTACCAAGTGACAGTATATGCAGAAAACTATTCTGCTAGGAACTGGTGAAGGCACATTCCAGAGGCAGATAAATGAAATCTTGGACTGAGTGTTAGAGAATTGGCAGACAACAGTATTGTAGAACTTAATATATTGCTAACATGAACGGATACATCTCTCAAAGTACTCTCACAACCCACACATAGGATAGAATAGGAAGAAGGAGACTGTATGAAATATTGCAGTGCTTATATTTAAGTGGACAACTGTAATATTTCTAAGAATGTTTTATGTTTGCATATTTATTTTATCCATATGACTGGCATCATGACATTTCTGATAGTTAAATTTCACTATGAATTGTATTGATTTGTTTTAATGCCCTTACAAGTCATCTGTCTCTTTCTCTGTCTCACTCTCTCTTTCTTCTCTCTTGGTCTCTTTCTCACTCACTCATCTACACAAACACACATGTAGAGTTTATACGAATGATTTTAATCGACTAGTGAGCCATCCTGTCATGGATAGAGAATCCTTCCATATACTTTAATTCACACTCAGCTATACACAACATTGCTATACAAATGACAGAACATGTTCTTCACTACAAGATGTTATGAAATTCTACACTGCAGAGATGTTACAGAAAACCAGCTGGAAACTTCTGTCAGGTCTGAATCTTTGTATTTCCAGCCCTGTGTGCTAACAACCACCCCAGAAAGTATACATTTGAAGCATATATGTATTGATCCATTTGTCCAGGATGTTCAGATATTACCTTTTCCCTGTTTTACTGCATGCAGTTGATTGTCCTATACACACAATGGAATAGTCATTGTGAAAGTTCAATACCTTCTCCTTTGTGTCTATGGGAGCATGTTAGATTAAGTCGTGCTGAAATCAACTCAGTGTTAGCTATTCAATCACATAGAAATAATTCAGTGTTGGCAGTTAAGTCACACCGAAATCAACTCAATGTTAGATATTAAGTTAACAGAAATAAATTCCAATGTTGTCTTTTCAGTCACTCTGAAATCAACACAATGTTAGCTACTTGGTGACACTGAAATAAATTCAATGTTGGCTGTTCAGAGTCAAAAGATATATCTGACTTGGTTGCCTCTCATGCACCAGTTGATGCAAACTAAACATTGAAAAAATATACCGAAAACACGCAGATGGCAAGCAAAGAGAAACACCTACAAAATATTGATCAGAGATTCACTAGAAATAGAGAGATGGGGTCAGTTCAATATGGGCTTTAAAAGTTTTGAAAAAGGTGATATCTGGAAGAAGATTTATAGCGCAGAAACACCAGCCAAGATGTTATAGGTCAATGGGAGTGGTAATAATACGTATGGCATTCTTTCCATTTTATAAGTACAAATGGTGGAAATATCTTATGTGTGTGTGTGTGTCAACCTTAAGAAGAAGGTAGAAATGTCCTGCAAACATAGGTAACTGAGTTTATTTTGGTGTGACTGAACAAACCTGAATGTTCCTATACAAATATTATTGCATGTAAACATCTTCTGACCTGACAGTTCAGTCCATCAGCTTGTGTATTCACAAATACTCAATTATGTTGTACCTGTAATTTGAGCCATTGAATTGATTCTGATGGTAGACATACAACAAGGTGCAAATATCACAGCTCTGCTGTAAACAGGCACAATGCTATTACATCGAAAACAGCATGCCAGACGAAGGCAGAAGAAATTTACTCAGAATGCTTTGCCCAGTATCAAACTATATTGTCAGTCATTATGGGGATGTTTTTATTTCTCCAGGTATGCTTTCTCTCCACTTCTCGATGCAGCTGATGATGATTTTGATGATGAGCAAGCACTGAATGATGCTTATGGTATGCATGTATGGTTTCTATTTCTTTATGACTATAGATTTGTTGAGCTCTCTAGTACATGTGAAAATATATATTTATTCTGCAATATATTTTTGTACTCTTTCAACAACATCTCAGTGACATACAGTGTGGCAATATCTTAGTCAAACTGGGAAAAAACATTCAACATTGAATTGTTATTCATATTGTTGATACTTTATTTCTTCTTATTTTGCCTGTTATTTCTCAGTGTCGTGTAGGCTGTCAACTGTCAGATACCAAACCCTCAAATTTGTTGCTATCTCTTACATTTCTTTTTATGTTTTACAATTTTACCCATATTGCCCACATCTGTGTCTCTTGGCTGGCTAAATTGTTTTTATTTTATTTTCGGAAGATTTGTGAATGATTGGTTGGATTTTGCAATAAGGTTTCCTGCATGCTGGGAAGGACCGCCGCCGCCACATCAACTCTCCATGGTCATTCCTTATGGCACAATCTAAGGTGTTACTATTCTTTTCTTACATTTGGGGGCTGAGTGGTCTCGAGGTATGGTGTCTGCCTCAAGTGCTGGAGGTCCCGGGTTCAAGCCCCTGTGAGGACCAGGATTTTTTTCACGTGGACTTCTAGTAGTAAAATTTCCCCTGGTCTCTGGGTAGTGAGATCGGACGCCCGTGTGTATTGTTGCGCACGTAAAAAATCCCTTGGCAGTTGGAAATCGAAAAAGAGTAACCTAACGGTGCTGCCCGGGCAAAATTTCGAGTTAAAAATCTACGCAAAATATTTCAGGATCCTCGCCGGAGCTACGGAGTTCATGCACTGAGCTGAGTTTCTCCAGACTCAGGTTTGAGTTAGGAGGAGAACGGAGCACTTATGGGTTGCACCCGTGTGCCGTGATGTTGATCCATCGATTAAACTAAACTAAACTTTTCTTACATTCTGAGCCCTGGTAACAAATGGGCACATAGTTTGTTTGGTGTCTGTATTTATAATGTAAATGCAAGAGTTAAAATTAACAGTGCTATAAATGAGGTTTTCAACTTGGATCTTGTACATTCAAATATGTCTCTGTCCATGTGTCTGCCTTTCTGTGTCATTTCTTTCTCTCTGTTCCTCTCTCTCTCTCTCTCTCTCTCTCTCTCTCTCTCTCTCTCTCTCTCTCTCTCTCTCTCTCTCTCTCTCCCTCTGTGGGGTTGGGGGATGTTTTTCTTTTTCTCCTTTGTTTAGATAAATTGTCTTAGTTAATGAGTGTTTGTCCTAAGCTAATTGGTTAGAATAAAATGACAGAGAAACCCAGCATGTTGTTCTGCCAATAAGTTTCTGGTCCAGTATCTCAATCCTCAGACCATGGTTCTTATCCTTGGTAAAGTAATGAGTTTTTAATCTATTGGAGATGAATTCAAACTCTGAGCCTGCACACAACAGGATGTCTGCTCTAGATCAAGTAGCTGTTAGTCCTTAGCTATTCTAACATTTATCTTGCAGTGCTGCAAATTCTGTTACAATATATGTATTTTTTCAATAGCTAGATCATCTGCAGCTCTTTATAGAGTCAGTTGAGTAGTTTGTGTTGTCTCTATAGTGATGATACATGATGTTCACTCATTGGTTGAAAACCAGAGTTGCTTAAGGAAAATAATTTCTGATTACCTAAATTACTGTACAAGATAGATTTAGCCCTTAATCTTAGTAATTGCCAATTATGATAACTTCAGTACTGACTTCTACATTTGATTCTTTAAATAGTGCTCATTTAAAAATTTTTGGCTACATCTTCGGTGATTAGCATCGTTTACTTTGTATGCGCTTCCTCCTCATGGGTAGCTAATAATAGGACTGTGCACCCGAGATCTTCACCCATTGCCCAGAATTTGTCTTGTAGTATTCCTGTAGGTCGGATTTGTATGATCTTGCAAAATATGAGCAGTGATAGGATGCTTTCTAGTATTTGCTTTTTCATTTCCAAGTACCTACATGATTTGGCTTTCAGATATAGATGGAGAGGGTTGTCAGAAGAGGGGTTGGTGATATTTTAAAATCCTATTACAAAGAATGTAAAGAAGTAGAATAGCCAGCCATGCCAGTGCTGAGTAGAAGCAGTTGTAGAAACCTATGGCAATAGACCAGCGAACAATTTAGTCACATTTGAGAACTTACATCTTTCATGTGACAGAATACTGATGTGAGTATGTACCATGTCGCAATCACTAAACAACAACATTGGGGACTTTGAACTTAAATGTTACAAAAAAGTTCTTAGAATACCTTGGGTTAGGAATAAGAACAATGCTGACATGCTACACGATCTGAGCATCGAAGAATACTGGCTCATAAACATTGTCATATCTCAGAAATTGAAATATGTTGGCTGTATTAAACGTTGCAGTGGCTGGACAAGGACAGTCATGGTTGCTGGGGAAGGTTAACCCGGTCAACAAATGCCTGCAGGACTCGGATGTGTCGCCCTTCAGGAGCAAGTACATAGCAGGCATAATGCAACTACATCTGGGAAAAAAACACTCCAAATGAATGCAGAAGAAGAAGAAAGCATCATTGCTGCAAGAAGATGCAGCACAAAGATGGACACAGGACATTGCAGACACCTTGGACATGGACATGCATGAGGCAGGAGGACTGACAAAGGGTTGAAACACTTCCAGTGGGCAGGAATAAAAGCAAAATGCTGCAAAGGACCTCCTACATGATGAAGGCAATGCATGTTAATTCTCTAACAGGCAACACACCTTACATAATATCCACACTCATTCATTCATTCAGTAGCATGTCCTTTGCTAAACCTCGCTCCCATAACAACCTTCTGCAAAATGTCTCTGCCATAAGCAAGATGTCCCGTGTCCGATACACCCATCTGGAGAACATCTGCCACATCCACATCTTCTTTGTGGCCTTCCTCTTTCTTTCTTCCCGGGCGTATACTCCACCATGATTGTTCTCTCCAAACTTTCATGACATTTCAAGTGACCAAAATATTTCAATTTTCTTTGTTTTATCGTCTTTAGTAGCCAGCCTTCTTCAATATTCAGATCGTGTCGTATGAATGCATTTGTCCACACTGGAGTTACCTTAAACACACATGTTTATTTTTGTTATTCCTGAGTGGATGTATATGATTTATGTTTATTTACCTATTAAATAATTCATTGTCTAGAGGGAATGAAAATGAGATCAACTAATTCACAGCAGAGAAATGGATCTCCAAGATTGAAGGATGACAATAAAGGGGTAGGTTTAATGACATGTATTGCACAGACATTTGTTCTTGTTGTGTAAACAGACAGTAGCAAGATAACAGTCTCATTTGTTACTCATCATTATTATTTTTCAGCATCTTATGTCTGACTTTCTTTGTGTAGTCATGCTTGTATAGGGTACCAAACTTTAGTAGAGTTAATTTATATTCTAACAGATTTTTAAGCTAACATTTATATAGTTGAAAAATTCAGGCTAGAGTGACTTTCAGTGCTATTTATATATTTTGGATATTCAAAGGCAGCGTTACTTTCAGTATTAAATAGATATTTTGGATATTCAAAGCTAGAGTGACTTTCAGTGCTGTTTATGTATTTTGGATATTCAAAAGCAGAATTACTTTCAGTGTTAAATAGATATTTTGGATATTAAAAGGTAGAGTGACTTTCAGTGCTATTTACATATTTTGGATATTCAAAGGTTGAGTGACTTTCAGTATTAAATACTTATTCTGGATATTCAGAGGTGCAATTTACATTTTCTGGATATTAAATTTTAGACTTGAAATATTCTACATTTCTACCACTTCTTAGGTTTCAGTTGAAATATGCTATGTTTTACCAGAGAAGAGTATGTCAGTAGCAGAGTAAAATATGCATGAGTTCACATTATGTACTTGATTTTACTCATGAATGGGTTCACTGTGTGTGGTTGATTTTACTCATGAATGTGTTCACAGTACGTACTTGATTTTACTCACGAATGGGTTCATAGTATG
Organism: Cepaea nemoralis; assembly: GCA_014155875.1. Lineage (NCBI taxonomy): Eukaryota > Metazoa > Mollusca > Gastropoda > Stylommatophora > Helicidae > Cepaea > Cepaea nemoralis. Next base: position 64,441 of record JACEFZ010000203.1, on the reverse strand, counting down.
TACTTGATTTTACTCATGTATGGGTTCACAGTACATGCTTGATTTTACTCATGAATGTGTTCACAGTATGTACTTTATTTTACTCATGAATGGGTTCACAGTACGTACTTGATTTTGCTCATGAATGGGTTCACAGTGTGTACTTGATTTTACTCATGAATGTGTTCACAGTATGTACTTGATCTTACTCTGTGTATACTTGATTTTGGCCATGTATGGGTTCACTGTGTGTGGTTGATCTTACTCATGAATGGGTTCACTGTGTGTAGTTGATCTTACTCATGAATGGGTTCACTGTGTGTAGTTGATCTTACTCATGATTGGGTTCACTGTGTGTAGTTGATCTTACTCATGATGGGTTCACTGTGTGTAGTTGATCTTACTCATGATTGTTCACTGTGTGTAATTGATCTTACTCATGATTGGGTTCACTGTGTGTAGTTGATCTTACTCATGATTGGGTTCACTGTGTGTAGTTGATCTTACTCATGATTGGGTTCACTGTGTGTAGTTGATCTTACTCATGATTGGGTTCACTGTGTGTAGTTGATCTTACTCATGATTCACTGTGTGTAGTTGATCTTACTCATGATTGGGTTCACTGTGTGTAGTTGATCTTACTCATGAATGGGTTCACTGTGTGTAGTTGATCTTACTCATGATTGGGTTCACTGTGTGTAGTTGATCTTACTCATGATTGGGTTCACTGTGTGTAGTTGATCTTACTCATGAATGGGTTCACTGTGTGTAGTTGATCTTACTCATGATTGGGTTCACTGTGTAGTTGATCTTACTCATGATTGGGTTCACTGTGTGTAGTTGATCTTACTCATGAATGGGTTCACTGTGTGTAGTTGATCTTACTCATGATTGGGTTCACTGTGTGTAGTTGATCTTACTCATGATTGGGTTCACTGTGTGTAGTTGATCTTACTCATGATTGGGTTCACTGTGTGTAGTTGATCTTACTCATGAATTGGGTTCACTGTGTGTAGTTGATCTTACTCATGATTGGGTTCACTGTGTGTAGTTGATCTTACTCATGATTGGGTTCACTGTGTGTAGTTGATCTTACTCATGAATGGGTTCACTGTGTGTAGTTGATCTTACTCATGAATGGGTTCACTGTGTGTGGTTGATATTACTCATGATTGGGTTCACTGTGTGTGGTTGATCTTACTCATGAATGGGTTCACTGTGTGTGGTTGATATTACTCATGATTGGGTTCACTGTGTGTGGTTGATCTTACTCATGAATGGGTTCACTGTGTGTGGTTGATCTTACTCATGATTGGGTTCACTGTGTGTAGTTGATCTTACTCATGATTGGGTTCACTGTGTGTAGTTGATCTTACTCATGATTGGGTTCACTGTGTGTAATTGATCTTACTCATGATTGGGTTCACTGTGTGTAGTTGATCTTACTCATGATTGGGTTCACTGTGTGTAGTTGATCTTACTCATGAATGGGTTCACTGTGTGTAGTTGATCTTACTCATGATTGGGTTCACTGTGTGTGGTTGATCTTACTCATGATTGGGTTCACTGTGTGTGGTTGATCTTACTCATGATTGGGTTCACTGTGTGTAGTTGATCTTACTCATGAATGGGTTCACAGTGTGTACTTGATCTTACTCATGATTGGGTTCACTGTGTGTACTTGATCTTATTCATGATTGGGTTCACTGTGTGTAGTTGATCTTACTCATGATTGGGTTCACTGTGTGTAATTGATCTTACTCATGATTGGGTTCACTGTGTGTAATTGATCTTACTCATGATTGGGTTCACTGTGTGTAATTGATCTTACTCATGATTGGGTTCACTGTGTGTAGTTGATCTTACTCATGATTGGGTTCACTGTGTGTAGTTGATCTTACTCATGATTGGGTTCACTGTGTGTAGTTGATCTTACTCATGATTGGGTTCACTGTGTGTAGTTGATCTTACTCATGAATGGGTTCACTGTGTGTAGTTGATCTTACTCATGATTGGGTTCACTGTGTGTAGTTGATCTTACTCATGAATGGGTTCACTGTGTGTAGTTGATCTTACTCATGAATGGGTTCACTGTGTGTAGTTGATCTTACTCATGATTGGGTTCACTGTGTGTAGTTGATCTTACTCATGAATGGGTTCACTGTGTGTAGTTGATCTTACTCATGATTGGGTTCACTGTGGTAAGTTGATCTTACTCATGATTGGGTTCACTGTGTGTAGTTGATCTTACTCATGATTGGGTTCACTGTGTGTAGTTGATCTTACTCATGATTGGGTTCACTGTGTGTAGTTGATCTTACTCATGATTGGGTTCACTGTGTGTAGTTGATCTTACTCATGATTGGGTTCACTGTGTGTAGTTGATCTTACTCATGATTGGGTTCTCTGTGTGTAGTTGATCTTACTCATGAATGGGTTCACTGTGTGTAGTTGATCTTACTCATGATTGGGTTCACTGTGTGTAGTTGATCTTACTCATGAATGGGTTCAGTGTGTGTAGTTGATCTTACTCATGAATGGGTTCACTGTGTGTGGTTGATATTACTCATGATTGGGTTCACTGTGTGTGGTTGATCTTACTCATGAATGGGTTCACTGTGTGTGGTTGATATTACTCATGATTGGGTTCACTGTGTGTGGTTGATCTTACTCATGAATGGGTTCACTGTGTGTGGTTGATCTTACTCATGATTGGGTTCACTGTGTGTAGTTGATCTTACTCATGATTGGGTTCACTGTGTGTAGTTGATCTTACTCATGATTGGGTTCACTGTGTGTAGTTGATCTTACTCATGATTGGGTTCACTGTGTGTAGTTGATCTTACTCATGATTGGGTTCACTGTGTGTAGTTGATCTTACTCATGATTGGGTTCACTGTGTGTAGTTGATCTTACTCATGAATGGGTTCACTGTGTGTAGTTGATCTTACTCATGATTGGGTTCACTGTGTGTGGTTGATCTTACTCATGATTGGGTTCACTGTGTGTGGTTGATCTTACTCATGATTGGGTTCACTGTGTGTGGTTGATCTTACTCATGATTGGGTTCACTGTGTGTAGTTGATCTTACTCATGATTGGGTTCACTGTGTGTAGTTGATCTTACTCATGAATGGGTTCACAGTGTGTACTTGATCTTATTCATTATTGGGTTCACTGTGTGTTGTTGATCTTACTCATGATTGGGTTCACTGTGTTTAGTTGATCTTACTCATGATTGGGTTCACTGTGTGTAGTTGATCTCATTCATGAATAGGTTCACTGTGTGTAGTTGAGCTTACTCATGATTGTGTTCACTGTGTGTACTTGATCTTAATCATGATTGGGTTCACTGTGTGTAGTTGATCTTACTCATGAATGGGTTCACTGTGTAGTTGATCTTATTCATGATTGGGTTCACTGTGTGTAGTTGATCTTAATCATGATTGGGTTCACTGTGTGTAGTTGATCTTACTCATGATTGGGTTCACTGTGTGTAGTTGATCTTACTCATGATTGGGTTCACTGTGTGTAGTTGATCTTACTCATGATTGGGTTCACTGTGTGTAGTTGATCTTACTCATGATTGGGTTCACTGTGTGTGGTTGATCTTACTCATGATTGGGTTCACTGTGTGTGGTTGATCTTACTCATGATTGGGTTCACTGTGTGTGGTTGATCTTACTCATGATTGGGTTCACTGTGTGTAGTTGATCTTACTCATGATTGGGTTCACTGTGTGTAGTTGATCTTACTCATGAATGGGTTCACAGTGTGTACTTGATCTTATTCATGATTGGGTTCACTGTGTGTTGTTGATCTTACTCATGATTGGGTTCACTGTGTTTAGTTGATCTTACTCATGATTGGGTTCACTGTGTGTAGTTGATCTCATTCATGAATAGGTTCACTGTGTGTAGTTGAGCTTACTCATGATTGTGTTCACTGTGTGTACTTGATCTTAATCATGATTGGGTTCACTGTGTGTAGTTGATCTTACTCATGAATGGGTTCACTGTGTAGTTGATCTTATTCATGATTGGGTTCACTGTGTGTAGTTGATCTTAATCATGATTGGGTTCACTGTGTGTAGTTGATCTTACTCATGATTGGGTTCACTGTGTGTAGTTGATCTTACTCATGATTGGGTTCACTGTGTGTAGTTGATCTTACTCATGATTGGGTTCACTGTGTGTAGTTGATCTTACTCATGATTGGGTTCACTGTGTGTAGTTGATCTTACTCATGAATGGGTTCACAGTGTGTACTTGATCTTATTCATGATTTTGTTCACTGTGTGTGGTTGATCTTACTCATGATTGGATTCACTGTGTGTGGTTGATCTTACTCATGAATTGTTGTATTGCCACACACAGAACATTGACTGAGTTTAACATTGATTTGTGCAGGAAGATGATTTGAAGTGGGTTGAAGACAATATACCACCATCTCTGGCTGATCGGTGAGTCATTTCATTAGCAATTTAAATTGTAGACTTTCTGTAGTATTTTTGACCAACTATGCACTCAGGTGACATGCTCTCCCTGTCCACTCAGGTGACATGCTCTCCCTGGTCCACTCAGGTGACATGCTCTCCCTGTCCACTCAGGTGACATGCTCTCCCTGTCCACTCAGGTGACATGCTCTCCCTGTCCACTCAGGTGACATGCTCTCCCTGGTCCACTCAGGTGACATGCTCTCCCTGGTCCACTCAGGTGACATGCTCTCCCTGTCCACTCAGGTGACATGCTCTCCCTGGTCCACTCAGGTGACATGCTCTCCCTGGTCCACTCAGGTGACACGCTCTCCCTGTCCACTCAGGTGACATGCTCTCCCTGTCCACTCAGGTGACATGCTCTCCCTGTCCACTCAGGTGACATGCTCTCCCTGGTCCACTCAGGTGACATGCTCTCCCTGGTCCACTCAGGTGACATGCTCTCCCTGTCCACTCAGGTGACATGCTCTCCCTGGTCCACTCAGGTGACATGCTCTCCCTGTCCACTCAGGTGACATGCTCTCCCTGTCCACTCAGGTGACATGCTCTCCCTGTCCACTCAGGTGACATGCTCTCCCTGGTCCACTCAGGTGACATGGATACCAGGAAATGTCTTGGCAAGTCGAGGCGGTCAGCGTGATGCTGACCATCACCCTTCCAGTGTCGATTGATCTAACAAAAATATTCCCACTGTGCCTGAGGGAAGTTTTTCTATTTTGATTCTACCATTGCCCTTATCCCGTTCAACCTCAAGGAGAAGTTATAGTAGGGTCCAGCCTTGGCTCAGATTGATAGTCCTGTGATTGAGTCAGCCACAAAAGCAGCTGCCCATGGTTTTACCCTCATCTGAAGGTGATTGTTGTCCATATGGGGTAATGGATATGTGGGCATGTAAGAAGGGTCCTTTTTATGCCTTCACGGTGGGACCAATAAAGGAAGCAAAGAATGTAACACATTCGCTGCATCTCGTCACTCTACTCTACGTTGTGTGACATCTGCAGTAAGTACCTGACTAGCTGCAGCGAAATGTGCCAGGCAATAAATCGTACTATATATGGTTTGTGTCTTCGTTATTCAAACTTAGAATATTTAACTCAAACGACAAATCGGTACCGCTTATGGAAAAACATGGAGAACAGCTGAAGTGATTACAAACTACAAACATTCATGAATTGGTACCTGTGCAGATTAGAAAAACTGAAATAGTTTGATAGAATCAACAATGTGGAGCTCATGGAGAGAACAAAACAAATGCCAGTGCATCAAGAGATGAGGAAAAGGCACTGGTGCTGGATGGGACACATGTTGAGAATTGTATAACTAGAAGGTCCTTCCACTGGAACCCACACAGTGTAAGAAGTAGAGGAGACCTCAAACACAAGGAGAAGAGAATTAGGGACAAAGGTGAATAATATAAGAACCCACACAGTGTAAGAAATAGAGGAGACCTCAAACACAAGGAGACGAGAATTAGGGACAGAGGTGAATAATATAAGAACCCACATGACAGAAGAAATAGAGGAGACCTCAAACACAAGGAGACGAGAATTAGCGACAAAGGTGAATAATATGAGAATGATATGGAGGCAGCTGCACGACATAGCCAGGGATAGAAGTGTTTGAATGAAGTTGGTTGATGTCCTATACACCAAGGGGGATCAAAGATAGAAGTGTTTTAATGAAGTTGGTTGATGTCCTATGCACCATGGGGGATCAAAGATAGAAGTATTTGAATGAAGTTGGTTGATGTCCTATGCACCAAGGGGGATCAAAGATAGAAGTGTTTGAATGAAGTTGGTTGATGTCCTATGCACCAAGGGGGATCAAAGATAGAAGTGTTTGAATGAAGTTGGTTGATGTCCTATGCACCATGGGGGATCAAAGATAGAAGTGTTTGAATGAAGTTGGTTGATGTCCTATGCACCATGGGGGATCAAAGATAGAAGTGTTTGAATGAAGTTGGTTGATGTCCTATGCACCATGGGGGATCAAAGATAGAAGTGTTTGAATGAAGTTGGTTGATGTCCTATGCACCATGGGGGATCAAAGATAGAAGTGTTTGAATGAAGTCCTATGCACCATGGGGAATCAAAGATAGAAGTGTTTGAATGAAGTTGGTTGATGTCCTATGCACCATGGGGGATCAAAGACATAAAGAAGAACTTAGTGGTCAGTGAATCCAGCTTCAGCTTACATTTGTGTCAGATTCACTTCCTCTAGACAGATTCTGCCGGTCTCCCTGGTGAAGGGTTTAACAACTTTCTCCGTAATCCCATATATCCATGTGAGGAATACAGCTGCGCAAGATTTGGCAGCGGATTGCGCCACATTGGTTACTTATGGGGTATGTGATCCGGCCACTCAGAAAGCAGTGGCAAACTACTGAGCGTAATCTTGCCAAGAACACCAACAGCAGCTGAAACAATGCTGTGTTGACTGCTACGTCCTGTAAGGGATATGCAACTTTAAAAAAAAAAGAGATTTTACTCAAGGTAAAAGATTCCGTTGACCATTGTGTCACGAGTGACTTTCCCTAATAATTGTTGTGGCCCTAAAGCCTACTCTTTTAAATTTCTAATTGCGGTTGGTGGCTTGGGAGCAGACATACTCACATGTGGGACAAGTGGAAAAACAAATCAAACGTCTCAAAACAGGGTATGAATGCTTGGCAGTAGAAAGACACTTGGAGTATTGACCCCTGTGGGCCCATCCACGGTTGGGGGATGGGGACTTTTTCTGACGGTCGGAAGCCTCCAGTCATGCTTGCTCGGTGGCATAGTTTTTATCACTCAAGAAAATTGTGATAAACGTCAGAAATCAATGCCTGTAAACGTTGCCAGCCTTATTCTGAACTAGCAGCAGACATAGAAACATGTCAGCCACACTGCTGCTCCCTGTCAAGCTTAGAAATGAGTTCATGAAGTACTGCTGACTACATTTTAATTATAGACTTCATAAATTGCACATTATAATGGTTGTCTTTAATGTTTTCATTGGCTCTTGTTTGTAACATATTTGTTTTATTTTTTTCAGAGTACTACCAGCTCTTGATTCTGATGAAGAAATCATGAATACAAAATTTGAAGTCTCAAAGATGGAATAAGATTGACAATTTAGTTCTTGGAGATAATTAAATACTTTTTTTAAACATATAATATTAAACACACCTGGGATCAACACTTAAAAGTAACATATAGCAATTAGATTCATGAATAACGTAACATGCACACGACTGAACATTACAGTTTTCCTGTTGGTAATGAAGAAGTCATGATTCAGCTTTATACAGCTTTGGTTGACTGTTCAAGGTTGAGAGGCTAGCGTTTGGTGCTGGTATTTACAAGTGTTCGTGAAGGAAGAATGCCTGTGGAATTTTGTTTCCTTATGCCCTGATCATAAATTTAAATATCTCCGGGAAGGTTAACCCGGTCAACAAATGCCCGCAGAAGTCGGATGTGTCGGTCTAACGGCGCAAGAACGCAGCTCTGCTGTAAACAGGCACAACGCAGTCACGTCCGGAAAAAAAACTCAGGATCAACGCAGAAGAAGAAGAAGAAGAATTTAAATATCTCATTTATTGCTGCTGATAACGTTAGTTTAGTTTTGGAAATCATGGAAATGCTTAACCCCTCATCTGTAATACTAACTTTAAACTTGGAGAGAACTAATCCTCCACCAGCACTTCACATTGCTTAAGAGTTAATTATTATTATATATTTTTTTTAAAGTTGCATATCCTTTACAAGAGGTTTGCAGTCAACACCAGCATTTTTTGCTGTTATTGATGTCTTGTCAAGTTTCTGTTCAGTAGTTTGCCATTGGTTTCTGAATCTTGTATAGACATATTATTATTATAATTATATAGCATGTGTAGCTTAAGGATAATGATGCGGTGTGACAATATTGACATAATGGGTTCAAAATCGGGCAGAAAATTGCTTTGTGTTGATTTTCACTACAGTGTGAGCATCTGCTGTTCAGAAACCAGTAGCAAACTGTTGGACTTAAACTTGCCTTGAAAATCATAAAAAGCCAATACATGCTGGGATTGATTGCAATTTCCTGTAAAGAACATGCAATAAAATGTATTATATAGTATTTTAAAGATTATAAAATATAAGTACATCAGGAAATATCAGTGATAGTTTATTGTTTAAATTTATGTCAGATAATTTGTATAATCAGCTACATTCAGCAAGACAGATTATAGATGTTTGTCTTTTAATATATTGATTGCCCACAGAATTAAGTATCATTGAATTAGTTACCACACATTTAAGGTGAACTTTATTGTTGCAGTGTAGAAAAAAAAATATCATAAATACTAAATCTTGAATGTAGCTGAATATTGATGATGGATGTGAAAATAAGAACGTATAATAACTTAGTATTTAGTTTTACAGGGTTATATAACATTATGAGATTTCCTGATGTGATTTCCAGTGAGAAGTCCTGATCGTTCGGGTCCCATCAATTGACGGACGCCGGTCGCGGCGATCGGGCAATCTTGAGCATAGCCTACGATGGGTAGCGTTGTGCTATTCTGTTGTGATAATTTGGTGTGTCCAGTGTGTGCCGCGTGGTTACACACCAGCTTCACACGCGTGATCCGGGACTGTTTCCGGATCCGGTCAGGGATATGCACTACTGACGAGCTCAAACGAGGGTGAAACTCGAGTATAGTGCTTCCATATTGACGTGGATAGGCCTTAGGTTCATACCAGAATGCAATCAGCGTTGCCAGTAGTGGGTTGTGCTCAATATTTAAATTTCAAATCCCGAAACAACCACATAATCAATTGATTATTGCTCACTGGATTTAGGAGGCCTGGTGTTCCTTGCCAGTGAGAAGTCCTGATCGTTCGGGTCCCATCGATTGACGGACGTCGGTCGCGGCGATCGGGCAATCTTGAGCATAGCCTACGATGGGTAGCGTTGTGATATTCTGTTGTGATAATTTGGTGTGTGCCGCGTGGTTACACACCCGCTTCACACGCGTGATCCGGGACTGTTTCCGGATCCGGTCAGGGATATGCACTACTGACGAGCTCAAACGAGGGCGAAACTCGAGTATAGTGCTTCCATATTGACGTGGATAGGCCTTAGGTTCATACCAGAATGCGATCAGCGTTGCCAGTAGTGGGTTGTGCTCAATATTTAAATTTCAAATCCCGAAACAACCACATAATCAATTATGAGATTTATTTATGACGTTACATGTGAGTAGACAACATTTAGAAATGGATTAGAAGTTTGTCTAAGTGCATCAGGATGCTAGAAGCAGTGGGACTCATTACTGCCAACTTTAATTGTGCAGATGTAATGTAATGACTATTATGATTTTAGGCATGAATTCCGTGGGTTTACGAAATCCGTTGCATAATGTGCCAGCCATATTCTAGTTTCATTTGTCCTGTTCAGTGTGCTAAAAGCCACTCTCCCTGGCCTAGGGGTTAGCGACTTTCTCCGTAATCCTGTTTATCCACGTGAGGAAATGCAGCTGCGCGAGAATCGGTAGCGGTTCTCGCAGTGCCTGTTACTTACGGGATATGTGAGCCGGCTACTCGGAAATCAGTGGCAAACTACTGAGCGTAATCTTGCCAAGAAATCAACAACAGTGGTAAAATGCTGGTGTTGATAGTGCTGTCCTGTAATAGAATGGGGGGGGGGGGAAGAGCTGAAATGTAGGTTTCTCAATTTAGAGGTTGTGAAAGGAAACTGCATAATAATTACCTTTCAGAACACGTCTGCTGTCTGTATTTACACTAAAACACATAGAAATGACTAAGTTGAGGTGACAGAATATGTCTTGGGTGTTTCAATTTCAGAGTTATATTGCCATATAATTAAGAAACTTATAAATCAGGAATTGCATTATCAACCTCATTTCAGTTGAAATCATTCCACAAATTATTTAACGTGTATATGCTTGCATGTCTTGGCCCTTCCTTTTATTCTCATTAAATGTATCTGTGTATCTACTCTGGCTTTATGTGCTATTCCACCCCCCAAAAAGGGGAAATTATTGTGTAGTTGTGGGAATCTTTCTTGCTGTGGTCCTTTTGTGTTTTATGTCATACTAAAACATAGACGTTTGTTAATATATTATTTTCTGCTTTGTGTAAGTGGCCCTTGAAAGATGTAGTTCTCATGTCACCTTCTTTTATATCTGACAAGAAGGTGTTCCAATTCATCTGTTCTGTTGAATATTAGATTGAAACAGATGTACTAGTGTAAAACATGAGAAACGAAGTTAGTGGAACTGTCGTAAAGCTGTATAAAACAGTGAATGAATCTACAACACTAGAAGTGGAACTGCGGTAAAGCTGTATAAAATAGTGAATGAATCCACAACACTAGAAGTGGAACTGTGGTAAAGCTGTATAAAACAGTGAATTAATCCACAACACTAGAAGTGGAATTGGTCAGCTTTACAGGAACACACTTACAAATGGCAAGGTGGATGTTGTGACTAGAGCCTTGTCAGCAAACAGACAACAGACACTGATACAACCACATAAACAATGTAGCTGATGTTAAGCTATCATCGGAGTAGTCTGAGCCACGGTAGGCTTATCAGGCTCAAGATTCTGCTTCTTGATTTCATAAATTTACTTAGTGTAATACATAGCCTAGAATGTTTCATAGATAAACAAGATAACAAAAGTGTTAATAATTTTAGAGTAAATATGATAACAAAAGTATTACCAGTGTTAAAAATTACTGTTCATTGTTCTGTAACAATTCATTTGACTACTGGTTCATGATTAGTTTTGTACCCCTGAAAACAATGTGTTTAAAGTATTAGTTTACTACTCAAGTCTAGAAAATTATCATTATGGTATATTAGCATGGGAAAAAGGCATTCTGAAAGTATAATACATAATTGCTTATTGGAGACAAAGATAAACTAGTAAGGGATTACTTTTGTTTACATGAGAAGGAAACATTGAGGACAAGGTGGCACATTGTTGCATGGGGAAAAAAACAAAACATGAAAGTAATCTGTTGCAGCCAGATTTTGACATAGAAACAGGTTACTTGTGCATCTACTGATATTGTTATGTGCATTTACAGAACTGCACATGATTTCTTTTTGCTTATGAATCATTTTTAATATCCATACTTTTCATATCATATATTTACTGTCATTAATTATGATAAATGTGTTTTCTCACCATGTCAAGGCTTCCATATACCAGGAAATCCCTCAATTCCTCAGACATCTATTGTGCTCGTAACATTCACATCCTTGAGACTGACTTGCTTGCAAGTCTGTAATTGAAGTTAACATATGTGCGTTCTGCAGTAAAATTCAGGTAGAAAGCCATTCTTTCGCTAATATCCCATTAACAGCATATTAGGCATGTGGACTTGGGTCTGTATTTTAGGTGACCAAAAGGCAGAGGGGATATGGTCAGTGTTTTGTGCTGACAGCTGTTACTTTCCCGTGATCTCTGATAGCCATTTAATGAGGCTGAGTCAAGTTTCAAGCTGCGCTGGTGGGTTCTCAAACGCCACCCTGCTGCTACAGGGGAATGAAGCCAAAGGCACTATGTTGTTACGTGAGTGCACTAACCTCTCTGGATCATGAATTCAGCAGTAGTCTAGCTAACATATCCATTGTTTATAATATGATATTATGAACAAGTAGCTAACATTGTTAATCAGATTGATGGCATAATTCCTGGCCACTCCACTTATGTCGTGACCTAGAACAGGTCAAGGACTAACACTTCACAACCCAGTGGCAGTATCTGCTATGGGACTACCTTTATTTTAAACAGGCATGGCCCCACAGAGATCCCTCATATTAAACAGGCATGACCCTGGCCAAGTAAATATCCAAGATCTACAACAGGTAGCAGCGAACCGCCAAGCATGGAGAGACAGGACTTCTGCCCTATGCGCCGCCTTAGGCTCAAGAGGAAAGACTAACTAACTAACCCTGGAGGGACCCCCTTCATTTGGAACAGGCATGATCCCAGAGGGATGCCCCACATTTTAAACAGGCATGACCCCAGAGGGATCCCCCTTCCCCCAGACTGAAAAAGATAAAGATGCTGAAACATTTGCTTACAGAAGTGGGGTCACATTTCATGATGAGAAGTTTTCTAATGGTTATGCTGTGTCAATGAAGTTTAATACTACTTGTTTAGAACACGTGGAGGCAGTGCACTGCTGCTGCATAACTGACAACATTTATAGAAACCTGGTGAAAATAAAATGTTCTTTCTTGAGTGCTCATCACTAAATATAAGATGTCTAAAGTTATCTTGTGCACACATGTTTTTGGTGGCTTGTATTCTTGAATATTGCATTGTCATTATTTTTATCAGTTTTGTTTATATCTACAGTTGTTATTTGTTCTAGTTGCCAGATTTTGACTTCAGGTGTTAAATCTGTTTTTAGACGTATGTCAGTTTGCCCATCCAATGAAAGTTTGTTAACTTTCTATGGAGGCAAAATTTGTCGTTCTTGTTAATATTCTTTTTAATATAAGGGGGTAATAAACTATGATTTAAATGACGTTAAACCTTTATTAGTTTTGGTTTTTCAACTTTATATTGTGTGAGTTTGCTTTGTCCAGCAATATGGAACATTATACCAGCCTGGAGGCACAAGCAGTAACACAAGACAAATACATTCACAAACCATGACTTGTGTCTGTGCTGTCCACATGATTATTGTGCAAATACAATTATGATGATTATTATAACATATTAATGCCTGTACAGTGTTTGTTTTATTTCTTTTCCCATTTTCTTACATACAAATACTTGGGAGTCCCAAGGGTCTGCTTTTTGTGTGTGAATGTCATTAAAATGGAAAAAACTGTACATTCATGGTTTCACACAAGAGGGGAAGTCTTACTTTGTATTAGTAACTTTCGTTGTTTATTATTTCAAAGACTTACACTAAATATTCAAATTTTGACATACATTTGCTAGGTGACCAAACTGTTCAGCAACAGCACCTTGTAGATAATTGTCTGGTGACCAATCTGTTCTGCAGCAGTACCTTGTAGCTTAATTTTCTGGTGACGAATCTGTTCAGCAGCAGTACCTTGTAGTTAATTGTCTGGTGACCAATCTGTTCAGCAGCAGTACCTTGTAGCTTAATCTTCTGGTGACCAATCTGTTCAGCAGCAGTACCTTGTAGCTTAATTGTCTGGTGACCAATCTGTTCAGCAGCAGTACCTTGTAGCTTAATTATCTGGCGATCAGTCTGTTCAGCAGCAGTACCTTGCAACTTAATTGTCTGGTGACCAATCTGTTCAGCAGCAGTACCTTGTAGCTTAATTGTCTGGTGACCAGTCTGTTCAGCAATAGTACTGTGTAGCTTAATTGTGTGGTGACCAGTCTGTTCAGCAATAGTACTGTGTAGCTTAATTGTCTGGTGACCAATCTGTTCAGCAGCAGTACCTTGTAGCTTAATTGTCTGGCGATCAGTCTGTTCAGCAGCAGTACCTTGTAGCTTAATTGTCTGGCGATCAGTCTGTTCAGCAGCAGTACCTTGTAGTTAATTGTCTGGTGACCAGTCTGTTCAGCAACAGTACCTTGTAGCTTAATTGTCTGGTGACCAATCTGTTCAGCAATAGTACTGTGTAGCTTAATTGTCTGGTGACCAATCTGTTCAGTAGCAGTAGTTTGTAGCTTAACATAATCCTTTCTAGCAGCTTGTTTTATTGCTTTAGTGTCTCCATGATACATTTTGTGTGCCGGGATATTTTGAGTGTTGATAATATATTTTAAGAATTGAAGTAAAAGCGTTTGAATAATGAAGACAGACACAACAGATTGTATAATTCATTGCCTGGTATATTTCACTGCATCTCATCTGGTGCACAATGTACAAAGGTAGCTGCGAGTCAGCCGTACATTGCAAATATTACTGCGTTTAGTGAGCACCAGATATAGTTGGCGCCAGTTTGTTGATCTGGGGTGCCTTCATAACACCTGGGGTGCCTCCATGACACCTGGGGTTATGGTTTTGTGTCTGTGGTCAAAGGATTTGAGTTTGCCAGACATGATGCTATCAATGATATGAACCTGTTTCTTTCAATGCTAATCTTGACCAGTATCTGACAACCCACAGGGAGAACAACAGTCTTGTAGTATTATCTTTTGAAGGGTAAGTGTCTGTTTTCTTCAAAGTCCAAACATGTCCAGCAGTCTGGGGGTTGTTTCAGTTTGGTTTAAAATATTTCTTTGATTAGTGGTATTAGAGAAAAATGCCAGGCAATAAATCGTGCAATCTATTATTTGTGTCTTTGTTATTCAAATTTCAATCACTGCTGTGTGTCTCTGAAATTCTGCTCTCTTGGTGATTTAAATAGGGTTGTGTAAGCATTTTAACGCTGATCTCTGCGGCGAAGGGCTTACGAACACGATTCATAAGCCCACTTACTTGCGTTAGAAACACAGTTGTGACCGATTTAGCAGCAGACCACGTTGCACTGGGTTTTAATGAGTTGGTAAAATGCTGGTGTTGACAGCGATGTCTTGTAAAAAGGATATGCGGAAAAAAAGCATGTTAATAGTTTAGACTGTCTTTGTCATCAATCTGAATAAAGAAAGCAACAGTCAACTGGAGTTATCCTCACATGAAGCTGCTGTTAGACAGAAGTGCTGTCTGTGTTTGGATTATCAAAACTGATCATTCTGTCATGATGTTTCATGAAAGAGACCTGAATCTCTTTAAGGAGAGGGGGCCAAAAGGGCTGTTTTCATAACCACAACTGCAGTTATGTTGCGCAGATAAAATCTATATGTATAGTAATCACTATATATATATATAGCAATCATGGGCAGTGAAGAGCCTGATGGCATAGCATCACTGGTTGCCATGGAAATAAATGTTGACCACATTGGTGTTCTATCAGGCAGATATTTTGTTTTAGTTGCTAACATAAAGTTGTGTGAGAATCCCCAGGAATGCTAACCTGGTCACAAACGCACGCAAAAGTCGGATGAGTTGGCCCAAGGGTTTAGGCCCAAGGATGCATAACAACACATGCAGTCACATGTGACAGAAGCTTCAAATGCTGACAATCTGGTGAGCATTTAAAGTACAAATGTGCCCTTAAGCAGTTTCCAGCTATGGTCTGTGATGTGACAGGACTATCACAATCTGTAGGCCATGAATGAACAGAGGAATAGGTGGCCAGTCTGTCCCTCATGTTTGTGGGCAACAAGCCCCAACCTTGAATCCATGCCCACCTGTTAGTTGCATATCCTTTACAGGATGTTGCAGTCAACCCCAGAATTTTTTGGCTGTTCATGATTCCAGGGCTAGTTTATGTTCAGTAGTTTGCCATTTCTTTCTGAACAAACAGCTCCCATACCATTTCTTACAAAACCAACGTATGCTGCTGTGTTTCGAACCCGGTATGTGAAATTACGAACTGTGACCTTAACCCCTTGGCCACGGAGCCGTACTCATGGTGATACTAGCGCAACCGGAGGTTAGCATGGCCAAATGGATAAGAGCACCCGTTCTTAAACGTACGGTGTGCTGATGGTGGGTTCAATCCCTACACCGGTCAGTTGGACTAAAATGTTGACTTCTCGTCCTTGATTTAGGTATGTAAATTACAAGTACCTCAGAAGTGGGAGTGGGTTCGTCCGATAGTGAGGGGCACTGGTAATAGGGAAAGCTAATCCACACACACAAATTAGTCCAGTGCACTAGAAGTAGTAGCACGTGTACGGACTACCCTTGAGTTGAAAGCGTGCGAACAAAATAACAACAAAGCTAGCACAGTTGGCTATCATCTTCACTAACAAGCCCTCTTGGTGAGCATTGCTACAGACATTTTAAACAGTTCTTATAGTCCACACTGTGTGGTGTTGGTGATCGTATCTTTCCACAGCCTTCTGTTTCCTGTACTGTCAATCATTTCTGGTACTGATGTTCCTCTATGTCATGATGTCAAACTGTCCAGCATCTTCTCTCTTCCAGCTTGTCCTATTGCCATGATGTACAACAGCTGTCCCCTTCTCCTGTCATGGCCGAAGAATGTGGACGGTCTTCTTTTGGTGCCAGTAACCGATTTTCTTTGATTAAAAGTTAACTTTATTTAACATATCTTCATTACTTTTTCTATCCATCAACAGTATTCTCACCATTATCGTATAAAACCACATCTCTGAAGCTTCCACATAAATCTTCACTTGTCTTCTAAGTGTCAGTAATTCACTTCGGTACATCAGAATTGACTTGGTATTTACATTATAACATAATTTACATTATGTTTCTATTTCGCAAAGTACACCATTCTAGATCAGTATGGAGTTCTCACAATTAAGGTTCACTTAATTAGAATCAAGCAGTGCTGATTTATTAAGAGTAATCCTAAATGTAAAATGTGATGAAATACCCCAGGAACCCCTCCCCTGAGACTTGTTAATAAGAAAGCAACAGTTTACCAGCTGTCCTACAGAGTGAGGACATGGGGAAGGGGACCTGAGACCAAGAATGTTCGCATTTCATTTACCACACAAGTATTTTAGCTGGCACAATAACATGACAAGATTCTCAGTTATCATTGGGGCTTATCTTCTGGTTGTGAGGCTTCTTCTCTTGTATTATATTTGAGCAATTGTCTGCGTAATTTTTTTTAAAAAGTTGGGCTATGATGTAAGGATTATTATTATTATTATTTGTAATGCTTGCCATTGTAACTCTGTGATGAGTAATTTACTTCATGATGAGTAGCTTACTCTGTGATGAGTAATTTGGGTAATTTACTTTGTGATGAGTAGCTTACTCCATGATGGGTAGTTTACTTTGTGATGAGTAATTTACTTTGTGATGAGTAAATTACTCTGTGATGTATAAGAAAAATGGCACATAAAATTATTACAATGTAATTTTATTTTGGAGGCACCCCTAGTGAAATCTGCAAACCCTACAGTTTAAGAATTGAGGATGTTTGTATGATCAAAATGAGAGCCAAAGTTAAACAAATGGGCTCAACAAACATAAATATGTTAAGTTGAGATTGGAAGAGAGCAAGCCAAACGTTCATAACATCAGAATTTGTGCACATGAAATAAACTTACAAAATGTCTCACTGAATAGGGCCATTCCAGTTGTAAGTCAACTGTTCCGTATTTTAATATGAAATGCTTTTACAGTTAATGCACAGATTGTCCTAATCTGAAGCCATGTCCACTGGCATGACATAAAGGGTGTTGTGTTAGGCCTGGTTGTGAGTGTGCGGCACACAAAGGGGTGGTATGGCCAGTTTTCTGCCAGAAATGGCATTTCCGATAGGCATGTTATGAGGCTGGGTCAGCTTGAGAGTTGTACTGGTGGAAACTGCAACCCTGCCACTGCTGGAGGTGGAGCCCACAACTACTCATGTTGGTGGATGAGTGCATTAACCATATCTCCTCATGTTGGTGGATGAGTGCACTAACCATGTCTCCTCATGTTGGTGGATGAGTGCATTAACCATGTCTCCTCATGTTGGTGGATGTGCACTAACCATGTCTCCTCATGTTGGTCAATGAGTGCACTAACCATGTCTCCTCATGTTGGTGGATGTGCACTAACCATGTCTCCTCATGTTGGTCAATGAGTGCACTAACCATGTCTCCTCATGTTGGTGGATGTGCACTAACCATGGCTCCTCATGTTGGTCAATGAGTGCACTAACCATGTCTCCTCATGTTGGTGGATGAGTGCATTAACCATATCTCCTCATGTTGGTGGATGAGTGCACTAATCATGTCTCCTCATGTTGGTGGATGAGTGCATTAACCATATCTCCTCATGTTGGTGGATGAGTGCACTAACCATGTCTCCTCATGTTGGTGGATGTGCACTAACCATGTCTCCTCATGTTGGTCAATGAGTGCACTAACCATGTCTCCTCATGGTGGATGTGCACTAACCATGGCTCCTCATGTTGGTCAATGAGTGCACTAACCATGTCTCCTCATGTTGGTGGATGAGTGCATTAACCATATCTCCTCATGTTGGTGGATGAGTGCACTAACCATGTCTCCTCATGTTGGTGGATGTGCACTAACCTCCTCATGTTGGTCAATGAGTGCACTAACCAACCATGGCTCCTCATGTTGGTGGATGAGTGCACTAACCATGGCTCCTCATGTTGGTGGATGAGTGCACTAACCATGGCTCCTCATGTTGGTGGATGAGTGCACTAACCACATGGCTCCTAGGTGATAGATGAGTCCACTAACCATGTCTCATGTTGGCGGATGAGTGCACTAAACATGGCTCCTCATGTTGGTGGATGAGTGCACTAACCATGGCTCCTCATGTTGGTGGATGAGTGCTTTAACTATGTCTCCTGTTGGTGCATGAGTGCACTAACCATGTCTCCTCATGTTGGTGGATGAGTGCACTAACCATGTCTCCTCATGTTGGTGGATGATTGCACTAACTATGGCTCCTCATGTTGGTGGATGAGTGCACTAACCATGTCTCCTCATGTTGGTGGATGAGTGCACTAACCACATGGCGCCTAGGTGATAGATGAGTGCACTAACCATGTCTCCTCATGTTGATGGATGAGTGCACTGACCACATGGCTCCTAGGTGATAGATGAGTGCACTAACCATGTCTCCTCATGTTGCTGGATGAGTGCACTAACCACATGGCTCCTAGGTGATAGATGAGTGCACTAGCCATGTCTCATGTTGATGGATGAGTGCACTGACCACATGGCTCCTAGGTGATAGATGAGTGCACTAACCACATGGCTCCTAGGTGATAGATGAGTGCACTAACCATGGCTCCTCATGTTGCTGGATGAGTGCACTAACCACATGGCTCCTAGGTGATAGATGAGTGCACTAACCATGGCTCCTCGTGTTGGTGGATGAGTGCACTAACCACTGCTCATGTTGGTAGATGAATGCAGTAACCATGGCTCCTCATATTGGTGGATGAGTGCACTAACCACATGGCTCCTAGGTGATAGATGAGTGCACTAACCATGGCTCCTCATGTTGGTGGATGAGTGCACTAACCACTGCTCATGTTGGTAGATGAATGCAGTAACCATGGCTCCTCATGTTGGTGGATGAGTGCAATAACCACTGCTCATGTTGGTAGTTGAATGCAGTAACCATGGCTCCTCATGTTGGTTGATGAGTGCACTAAACATATGGCTTCTAGGTGATAGATGAGTGCACTAACCATGACTCCTCATGTTGGTAGATGAATGCATTAACCATGGCTCCTCATGTTGGTGGATGAGTGCACTAACCACCATGGCTCCTAGGTGATAGATGAGTGCACTAACCATGGCTCCTAGGTGATAGATGTGCTCATGTTGGTGGATGAATGCAGTATTTATGGCTCATGTTGGTGGATGAACGCAGTAACCATGGCTCCTAGGTGATAGATGAGTGCATTAACCACAGCTATTGAGTGATAGATGAGTGCACTAACCACATGGCTCCTAGGTGATATATGAGTGCACTAACCATGTCTCCTCATGTTGGTCAATGAGTGCACTAACCATGACTGCTCATGTTGGTAGTTGAATGCAGTAACCATGGCTCCTCATGTTGGTTGATGAGTGCACTAAACATATGGCTTCTAGGTGATAGATGAGTGCACTAACCATGACTCCTCATGTTGGTAGATGAATGCATTAACCATGGCTCCTCATGTTGGTGGATGAGTGCACTAACCACCATGGCTCCTAGGTGATAGATGAGTGCACTAACCATGGCTCCTAGGTGATAGATGTGCTCATGTTGGTGGATGAATGCAGTATTTATGGCTCATGTTGGTGGATGAATGCAGTAACCATGGCTCCTAGGTGATAGATGAGTGCACTAACCACCATGGCTCCTTGTGTTGGTGGATGAATCACCAGGACTCCTCATGTTGATGAGTGCACTAAGTATCCACAGCAACTGCTAAATTACCATTTTTCTAATTTGAAGAGAATGGCAAAATGTGCCTTCAACAAATGCTGAAATTAGAAGGCTTGACAGGTCTGCAGATTGCAACATTTCTACATGATCCTGCAGATGATACAGAGAAGATTGTAATCTGCTGATATGTTCTCCAAGAGACTGGGTATTATCTAACTTTTCTTCTTATTCCACCTTACATCTACATGTATTCTGTTCGAATCCATTTTTGCCAGTGAAGCAAGCAAATAAACATTTGTTTAACCCACAAGAGACTAAGGCTTTGTTTGTGTATCAGCCTATTCTGTTGGAAAGTTCTTGTATGTTGTGTGTATGTCCTAACATATAAGGAAACAGTGTCATGTAAAAACTTCATTTTAAAATCTGAAAACATTGTTAATGATTGCTTTGGCCAAATGTTATGATCATTATTTAAAAAGACAAAAGTGTCAGCATTTTCAAGAATCAATAATTGTAATAATCAAGAAGTTTTACTGTTATTGCTCTAAACGTATGTGTTGAGTGTCAACATTCATTAAATAACTTACATACATTAACATGTTATTAGCATTAACATTCATATTTCGGTTACCCAACATTCTCAATATCGCTCTTAAGAACTCTTTTCCTCAACTTGATTGACAAAGATAAATTGCAGAGAATATTCTTCATCTAGCAAAATGCTGCCGGCTTCCTGGCCTAGAGATTAGTGACTTTTCTCCGTAATCTCGTATACTCTCGTAAGTAATGTGACGACGGTGAGAATCAGCAGTGGTTCGAATCGTGTCGGTAACTTACAGGGTATGTGAGCCAGCCGCTCAGAAAACAATGGCAAACTACTGAGCGTAATCTTGCTAAGAAATCAACAATCAGCTGAAAGATGCTGATGTTGACAGCGATGTCCTGTAAAGGATATGCAAAACATAGAGAGCAAAATGCTGCCTTTGCTTTGGCTATTCTATATTTAACTTCCTGAATACATCTTCCATCTGCTGTTATTAAAGTACCTAAATTCGTTGCAGATTGGCTTCATTCACTTTGAGGTTGCATCTGGGTATACCATTTTTCTTTTTATCAACCATTATGTTTGTTTATCTGTAATTTAGACTTTTTCTTTGTTGCAGTTATTTCTTCATCTAGACAGGTTATCTCTCTCTCTCTCTCTCACATAATTTCTGCCTTGTTTTGTCTGACTGCCTACTTCTTTATCTTTCTGTGTCTCAACTATGTTTCCAGTTTAGTTGCATATACTTTACAGGACATAGCAGTCAACTCCAGCAGTTTACGTTCAGTAGTTTGCCACTGCATTCTGAACGATTGGCACTCATACCATTGTATGGAAACCAACACAAAGTGGACAGCTTCCAAATTGGCTGCAGCTGTGTTTCTACCACGGTATGCGGGATTACAAATTGTAATCTTAACCCCTTCACCACAGAGCTGGCTGTTTCCAGTAAGAGACCTATATTGATGTCTAATCTGATCACCATCTATACTGACATCTAATCTGATCACCATCTATATTGATGTATAATATGATCACCATCTATATTGATGTATAATATGATCACCATCTATATTGATATCTAATCTGATCACCATCTATATTGACATCTAATCAGATCACCATCTATATTGATGTATAATATGATCACCACCTATATTGATATCTAATCTGATCACCATCTATATTGACATCTAATCTGATCACCATCTATATTGACATCTGTGGGATATTAAATATAGAATAGATGTGAATTAGGTCTAGGGGTTTAGAGTGCCTGGATTCAAGATATAGGAAATGAGTTCGAATCCGCTTCCTTTATAGTAGTCTCCAGGAATGGACATAGCCATGGCTCTATGTATAAGATGGGACTAGACAGAAATAGACACCAGCCCAACCTACATTGATAAGACTACTCTCCTGGAGAAAATTGGAGAAAGCCGGTCAATTAACCATAGACATCTATTAAGCTGTCGTCTTTCTTTAGGACATATGGGTCTATGTGTTGTCTGACCTCCCACTTCAGCTCTCTGTACGTGGATAACAGTGACATATATCTCTATAATAACACACGTTGTAACACTGGTCACAAGAAAATGAGAACACTACTGTTCCTAATTATAATCTTTAATAATAGAATCCAACCATTGAATTACGAAACTCTATCTCTGCTAAAATCTATAAAACATAATAACCAAAAAAGTACATTATCAAAGCAGTGTAGCACACTCTCTGATTAACAAACCTCATCAACGCTGTTGTCTAACTATTCACCTGAAATAAGACAATACTCAAAATCTGAATTGGTGTACTTCCAGAATAAACATAACGTGCATACATTTACCTAGGTTCAATAAACCCAGACATAGTATATTTATATTCTAATACACCTTCTCTACTACACAAAAAGTCAGTCCATAAATCTTGGATCTGACTGTGACTTATGTCTCTCCTCCTAAATTCATCCTGTAATATGTAAATCCTTAAGTCAAGGAAAATGATCACCCCTCACTGGGCTTCATAACAAACTGTATCTACTCTCCAAGGGAAAAGTCCTGTGAAGACGCTTCTACAGTTTATATCCTAACTCCGCTACGTATTCCACCGTTGATAGATAGATGGGTTCATCCCATTCTTGATGGAGTAAAACAAATTGTTATATCACTGTCCCAAGGTTCTCTGGCTGAATAACATAGATAATGTGGATATTGGAATCAAGGACTATGATGTAATCCAATTTCTTGTGGAACATAACTGACAGACAAATGTAACTGTCTACAATTGTTCCTGAAGGACCTTAGATATAAAATGATGTGGTTGGTACTGATACGATGGACCTGCATTCCGGACTACCCGAGCTTGCATATGTCTTGAGAGAAAAATGGGTATGCAATTAAACGGTGATTCCACCAAGTGGCTAAAAGCGGAGGAAGCAAGGACTCTCTATATGGTTTCTGTAATTGCTGGTTGAAGACCTCCGGGTGGCCAATCTCCCTAGGGTGTGGGTAATACTCTTCGTTGACTTGCAAAGGTACATCCAAACATGTCTCTGTTGACATGAAGAAAACAAAGGGGGCCGTCGGCTTATTCCAGATGTAACTGATTCTTACAACAGCATACAGAAAATTGAGAGAGATGTCCCAATGCTTCTGCAGACTATCTCCCGATATTTTGGCAGCAAAACACTGTAGGATCTCTCAGATGTAGATAGTGGCAGATCTTCCACCATCATGTGCTAAGCTCCGTTCTGGAGTGATGCAGCAATAAGTAATTTCTTCCAGCGGCAAATTGTGGTAAATATATTGTACCAATTGCTGGTTCCAATCTCAATTTGTTTTGCAGCTGGCCAATGCGGTGCAAAAATAGATGAACAAGGGAGGTAACCAAGATAGAACTTCTTGGGTATTGCTTGAAAGAAAACAACGGGTTGTTTCCCCTGTCAGGGGTTAACTTCAATTGGCCTCTCTTTAAATCATCTATCGGCCAAATTTCCTATCTGCCAAATGATTGTCCCTCGCCATTGCCTCCAGTGCCTGAGCACAAAAGGCACAGTTGGCAAAAAAACCCACTCTTGTTGCGACTACATCTGATTTGTTGGCTGGGCAAAACAAGTGACAATGCTAACCCTGCCAGGTCTAACTAAGCCCGCTAACGGCAGTCTATTTCGAGCCACTACTACCTACATTCCTCTCTTGTTTTGATATACAGCATTCATTGCCTTGTTAGGTAATGACAGCCTATACACCTGAAATTTACAATTCCTAGAAACAGAGGTCTGCAAACAGGAGACTGGTACATTATGTCACAACGTCTAATCTGATCACCATCTATATTGACATCTAATCTGATCACCACCTATATTGACATCTAATATGATCACCATCTATACTGTCTAATATGATCACCATCTATACTGACATCTAATCTGATCACCATCTATATTGATGTCTAATCTGGTCACTATATTGATGTCTAATCTGATCACCAGCTATATTGATGTCTAATCTGATCACTATCTATATTGATGTCTAATCTGATCACTATCTATACTGACATCTAATCTGATCACCAGCTATATTGATGTCTAATCTGATCACTATCTATACTGACATCTAATCTGATCACCAGCTATATTGATGTCTAATCTGATCACTATCTATACTGACATCTAATCTGATCACCAGCTATATTGATGTCTAATCTGATCACCAGCTATATTGATGTCTAATCTGATCACTATCTATATTGATGTCTAATATGATCACTATCTATACTGACATCTAATCTGATCAGCATCTATATTGATGTCTAATCTGATCACCATATATATTGACATCTAATCGCTGATCAATTGGCTAAGGAAGGAGCAAAAGAAGAACAACCTGATGTGCCCATTACATACCACCAAAAGAAAAGAATGATCAAATCAATCAGAAAGCCACCAAACCTTACTCAAGACGACTACCACGTTATGGACAGATCAGAACAGGTCATTCTTCTGCGTCTCAGAACAGGACACAATAGATTACGCAACCACTTGTATACAAAATTCAAGATTGGTGACTCAGCCATGTGCACATGTGGTTTGGCGTCGCAGACAGCAGAGCACATACTCCAGGATTGCCCAAACTACAACATATCCAGGCGAACCTTCTGGCCTAGAGAGACAACAGTGGAAGATAAACTCTATGGACCGCTGAATGAACTAAAAAAGACTGTTAGATTCATACAAGAGACGACATTGCAGTTGTAGACATGTTTCAAGCGAACGAAAGAAGAAGAAGAAGAAGAAGACATCTAATCTGATCACCATCTATATTGACGTCTAATCTGATCACCATCTATATTGACATCTAATCTGATCACCATCTATATTGACATCTAATTTGATCACCATCTATATTGGCATCTAATCTGATCACCATCTATACTGTCTAATCTGATCACCATCTATATTGACATCTAATCTGATCACCACCTATATCGACATCTAATCTGATCACCATCTATATTGATGTCTAATCTGATCACCACCTTTTTCATGTCTAATCTGATCACCACCTATATTGACATCTAATCTGATCACCATCTATACTGACGTCTAATCTGATCACCATCTATATTGACGTCTATTCTGATCACCATCTATATTGACATCTAATCTGATCACCATCTATGTTGTCTAATCTGATCACCACCTTTTTCATGTCTAACATGATCACCACCTATATTGACGTCTAATCTGATCACCATCTATATTGATATCTAATCTGATCACCATCTATACTGACATCTAATCTGATCACCATCTATATTGACATCTAATCTGATCACCATGTATATTGACATCTAATCTGATCACCATCTATATTGATGTCTAATCTGATCACCACCTATACTGACATCTAATCTGATCACCACCTATACTGACATCTAATCTGATCACCATCTATACTGACGTCTAATCTGATCACCATCTATATTGACATCTAATCTGATCACCATCTATATTGATGTCTAATCTGATCACCATCTATATTGACATCTAATCTGATCACCATCTATGTTGTCTAATCTGATCACCACCTTTTTCATGTCTAACATGATCACCATCTATATTGACGTCTAATCTGATCACCATCTATATTGATATCTAATCTGATCACCATCCAGGCTGATGTCTAATCTGATCACCATCTATACTGACGTCTAATCTATATTGACATCTAATCTGATCACCTTTTTCATGTCTAACATGATCACCATCTATATTGACATCTAATCTGATCACCATCTATATTGACGTCTAATCTGATCACCATCTATATTGACATCTAATCTGATCACCACCTATATCGACATCTAATCTGATCACCATCTATATTGATGTCTAATCTGATCACCACCTTTTTCATGTCTAATCTGATCACCACCTATATTGACATCTAATCTGATCACCATCTATACTGACGTCTAATCTGATCACCATCTATATTGGTGTCTAATCTGATCACCATCTATATTGACATCTAATCTTATCACCATCTATATTGACATCTAATCTGATCACCACCTATATCGACATCTAATCTGATCACCATCTATATTGATGTCTAATCTGATCACCACCTTTTTCATGTCTAATCTGATCACCACCTATATTGACATCTAATCTGATCACCATCTATATTGATATCTAATCTGATCACCATCTATATTGACATCTAATCTGATCACCATCTATATTGATGTCTAATCTGATCACCACCTTTTTCATGTCTAATCTGATCACCACCTATATTGACATCTAATCTGATCACCACCTATATTGACATCTAATCTGATCACCATCTATACTGACGTCTAATCTGATCACCATCTATATTGACATCTAATCTGATCACCATCTATATTGACATCTAATCTGATCACCATCTATATTGACATCTAATCTGATCACCATCTATGTTGTCTAATCTGATCACCACCTTTTTCATGTCTAACATGATCACCATCTATATTGATGTCTAATCTGATCACCATCTATATTGATATCTAATCTGATCACCATCCAGACTGATGTCTAATCTGATCACCATCTATACTGACGTCTAATCTATATTGACATCTAATGTGATCACCATCTATGTTGTCTAATCTGATCACCTTTTTCATGTCTAACATGATCACCATCTATATTGACGTCTAATCTGATCACCAACTATATTGACGTCTAATCTCATCACCATCTATATTGACATCTAATCTGATCACCATCTATATCAGTGGTTCTCAACGTTTTTTGGCCCATAAACTCCTTCACCATATATGTTCAGAACGTCATTCTTCTCTCCCTTTCCCCCATTCTTTTGTATTTCCTCCCTATAAATACCCCCCCACCTTTGTATTTCCTCCCTATAAATTCCACCCCCCCCCCCCCCCACACACACACACACATTACACGTATAAATGGAAGCCCCCGGGAAGGTTAACCCGGTCAACAAATGCCCGCAGAAGTCGGATGTGTCGGCCTAACGGCGCAAGAATGCAGCTCTGCTGTAAACAGGCACAACGCAGTCACATCCGAAAAAAAAATGCGGATAAACGCAGAAGAAGAAGTATAAATGGAAGCTAAATTTAATAACACATACTAGAACAAGTCTAGATGTCTACATAAAACATGATTATAAAAACTCCGGATGAATGCAGAAGAAGAAAAAGTTCTTGTATTAACGCGATCTTGAAGTAATCTTAATTCCCCCCCCCCCCCCCCTTTTCCGAAACCCTAAAATTCCCCCTAAGGGGGAATTCCCCACCGGTTGAGAACCACTGATCTATATTGACGTCTTAT
This sequence comes from Cepaea nemoralis, assembly GCA_014155875.1. Taxonomy (NCBI): domain Eukaryota; kingdom Metazoa; phylum Mollusca; class Gastropoda; order Stylommatophora; family Helicidae; genus Cepaea; species Cepaea nemoralis. Next base: position 36,707 of record JACEFZ010000203.1, on the reverse strand, counting down.
CTGATCACCACCTATATTGACATCTAATCTGATCACCATCTATAAGCAGGTCCTTGGTTGAACTGACATCTAATATGATCACCACGTATATTGAAGTCTAATCTGATCATCATCTATAAGAAGGTATTGGCGGAACATCGCTGTTTCCAGTAAGATTTTGTAAGAAAAAGTAAGAGTTTCCAGTAAGATATTGACGTCAATCTGATCACCATCTATAAGCAGGTCCTTGGTGGAACATAACTGTCATCATGGCCTGTCAGTCAGGTTCTACATCATTTGCCAGTTCCCCTGCCGCATGCATCTTCACGCTTAGGTGTCTCCCTCCAGGAACCACACTTTCCATGAGTGTTCTTTCCAAGCTCCTGTCACATTTAATATCACCAAAATATTTCAGTTTCCAAGATATAAGCCAGATTTCCTAGATGTTCAGATCTGTGATTTTCACAATTGGTATTTATATGTATACTAATACTGACTACTTGAACTTTTTTCATTTGCTCTTTTCACCCATGTGTTTCCGGGGTCCAAAAGTGAAGTAAAGAATATAAGCATTAAATTCCCAGGCACGTTGTCAGGGGCGACTAAAGGGCAGACAACTAGCTGCAAACTCCAACCAACCATGAACATGTCTACAAAGGGCTTGCTGGAGGCTAGCATGGCTGAATGGATAACAGCGCTTACCCTTAAACATTCTGTATGCTGATGCATAGGTACTGGGTTTAACCCCTACACCGGTCAGTTACACCAAAATGTTAACCTCTTGTCGTTAATTTGGGGATGTAAATTACCCCTCGGAAGTAGTGCATTCGGCTGATGGCGAGGGACACCAGTAATAGGAAAAGCTAATCCACATTCAAAAATCAGTCCAGTGCATTAGAAGTAGTAGCTATGTATGGACTACACTTGAGTTCAAAGGAAGAGAACATTCTTGTAAAAATGACTTCGTGTGTGTTGACTTGTGATCCATTGGGAGATGAAAGCAGCACATGAAGTAGATTTGCAGTTTTTATTCTGCCCTCTTATTTACAAGCTGATCATGAACTTGTAATCAAGTTGCTACTGGAATAATGATTGATTGATTGATTGATTTAGGAACCGACATCACAGCATTCGGGACATTCCCATAAGCGCTCCGTCCCCATCCTCAGCAACCAGCGAAGAGTTCCAACTAATAGTTCCAGTAGCAATCTGATTATATGTCCGTCTCGCCTTTCCTCTGAGCGTCAAGCGTCGGCCAGATCCCCTCGTAACACTTCGCTGTCTCATTCTTACCAGACTATGGTGATCCATTTGCTCCTCCGAGGTGTACTGGAATAATCAGCATGGAAACTTCAGTAGCTGTTGAAGAGGGGGACTGTGTGCATGTAAGAGAATGCCCTGAGCCCAGTGAATCGGTTTGTAAATTCAGTATTGAGTACACAAGCTGAAATAAATAGTCCAGATCCAGAAATATTCTAAACTACACAGTGACATAAAGGAAAACAGATAACTAGTCATTTACTTTCTGACTATTTTTAAAAACTTTCTGTATGACACATGTATATATCAGAGCATACTCATCTGCTGTTTAAAAACAAAAAAGACTAAAAAGTGATGAGAATTAATGATGATATAACGAGGCAAATGTAAGAAAGCCAGTGTGTCCTTGCATATGAAGTGCTGGAATGGCACTCGAAAAACAGTGGCTGTCAACGCTTGATTTATCTTGATTATCTTGAGCCTGGTTTCGTGAAGTCTGGGGCGACTTCTTTACTTTCTTGTGTGACTTTTGTGTAGAGTCACCCTCTTCAGCATGACTACTGACATCATTGCCATTTTCCTTTGGGGATATATCAGATGTGAGTATGTTCTGAAGTTTAGCATGCTGAATATTGAAGTTTCTTGCTAAACATTCCACGGTGCCAATGTCTGTGAAGTTATTCCTGGTCAACTCCTCACAAGTACGCTGCACTTGTTCAATGCAGGGTGAAAATGTGCAGATTCTTCCACCTGTGAATAAAGTACACATCATATATAATAATTAATAACTTCACAAACATTGCAAATGGAGGAAAAGGAACATTAGCAAATGGGATTCCTCTGTAAGAGAAGGACCCAAGCTTTCACATTCAAATGTTAATGTCCACTGTAAGATCATCATCATGGAAAGCCCTGGATACATGTTCATGCCACTTATCACTATCATGTGCCACACAGATAAGTGTTGACGATCATGGTACGCCTGCTCATAATGTAACCAGAGTCTCATCAGGTCTGAGTTCTTGTCCCGATTATACCACGTGGCCAGGCCAACCTGGCATATATCTATTTATTTTTCTCTTGCACTTCCACCAAGTTTGCCAGTTGTCATTAAGTTTTCAAAGTTATTTCTCCTCATAACATGCAAACTACTGAACGTAAAAGCTTGCCTAGTACATCAACAGCAGCTGAAAATGCTGGTGTTGACTGCAACATCCTGCAAGGGATATGCACCATTAAAAAAAAAAAAACATGCCTACAAATCTCATATCAACAAAACGAGTGAAAGATATTACTCTTTCTTGTGGTACACCTTTTAGGAGAGTGACATGAAGACTCAAGTGTCACTCTTGATGTGTGGTACCTAAAGAAGTCTAATCCAAATGTACATTCTTCCTTCAACTTTGTGGTTAAGCAGCTTGAGTCTACACTTCCATACTGTGTCAAAGGCTTTGGTCAGATCTACTAAGACAAGTAGTAAACTTTCATCTTCTGAAATGCAGTTTTTTACTTGGCCTATTCTGCTCTTAACATCTGTCGCACACTTCCCATGTGATGATTTCCCCCATATATTTGAATGTACTGACTTGCTTAAGCAATTTTATTGTATAGTGATATTATATTTTGATTTCATATTTTCCCTTGATATAACCATTACTTCTGTGTGCGTTTTTTGCACAAGCGGGTGGTAACAGTAGGATGCGACACTGACAATTGCATGAGCACTGTCAGACACTGTACTACCGTGTTGCCGGGGCCCATAAGGGAAGAAAAGAATAGCAACACTGTAGACTACCATGCATGTCGTAAGAGGCGAATAAGGAGGCTATGGTTCCGTCGCCCTGCTACTGAGTGAGTGCATGGCGCGACACTGTGAGCTGTGAGTTTCGTGTGAAATTCTTTTGAATCTGCCTGAGGTTTTTTGGAACGTGACTGCATGTTCGGAGCGATAGCAGCTGGCTATGTCCCAGAGTTGACCGGTTTTTGCCTTATGCAGAAATTTGTGGCTGCTGGGCTTCTGGTTGACTGCCACTGCCATCGAAGATAAACTGTATTTTCGTGGACTGTGTGGGTGAACATCTAGGAAACATCCAGATGGGAAAATGACTGCCGATTCCATCAGAGATAAACTGGATGTTTTGTGGGGGACTATTGTGTTGACATTCTGGCTGCGGCATTATGCACAGTGTATCTGTGCGGGCTGTTGATTGTCAAGACTCCTGTCTTTTCCACTTTTCACATTGGGCAGCGTTTTATGTGATATTCACTGGCACAGGAACGGAGCATAATGGGGACGACCCGTTGATGTGAAGTTGGAACCACGACTAACTAACTAACTGTCAGACAAGGGTTCAATGCCAGCTCTCATAATTGACCATAGGAGGGAAGGACTGGCCTCCTGCACGCAGGTCTACAAAATGTGATTGTCCAAACACTTCACCTACCCCCAGCAGCTCTCTGATATGGGACTTATCTATTTTTGTTTTTTATTAATGACTTCAATGTCCAACGTGAATGTCAGTAAATATTTATGTACATCCCAAACCCACGTATTGTCCAACAATATGTTAAATCCTCATGCTCTCAACCTGTCATCTATTTTAAGAGCCAGTTTTCATTTGACACATCATCATCATCATGTAGCTGGCCCTCTGCAGAATGTGGCTCTCAACCCAGTGTTTCAATCACTGACCAGTTGTCCTGCCTCATGTCCAAGATGTCTTCAGTGTCCTGTGTCTATCTTCCTGCTGGTTTACCACCTCTTATTCTTCCAGGCAGCATCCCTTCCATCACTGTTCTTTCCCAGCCACTGTGACATTTAACATGATACTTTTTATGAGCTAGTTTTCATTGAAATTCAGATTTGGTAGAATGTCAGTATTTATTTTCTTCTTGGTCCATGATATTAAATCTTCTAAGAACTTTTCTGCAATGACTGACTGGCACCTTGCCGTCTTGATAGACAATATTTTGGAGTTATACCTCTCATAGCACAAAGCCTGGACTGAATTTAGAGACCATGTGTTTGTGCCCATGCAGCGTAATCCCTTCCTCGGCCTGCCTGGTGTACTCCAGAGGAAAGATAACACCAATACATCTGGAACAAGACAAGCTTCACAAGATGCCAGATCAGCAAAGCAATGCTCTAACTGTGAGGCTGTCAGAGCTTCCATCTTAGACAGCTGCCGACCAAGGATTAGGGCCTGGTCTCCCCTGCTATTTAGGTTACATTTCCTTACATAAGGGTACGGCTTGTACCTCCTCAATTGCGCTCCTCTGCCCAAAGCCATATCTGACTAAATCTAATATAAACACCTGACTTATTTTTGGAATATTTCAGTTCAAAAGCCCCAATTTTGTTTTAAATTATTGCAAAAAGAGTCCATGGCACACAATCATATATTGTCACAGGAAAGATGCAATGTTCTCAACAATTTTACATGAACTTGTTTGCTTTGGTTGTGACATTGGTTTCACACACAATCAATACACAAATATTACCTTCTGTGACATTGGTTTCACACACAATCAATACACAAATATTACCTTCTCTGTTAATGGCATTTTTAGCACTGACAATGCACTCCCATGGTTTTGGCAAATCGAGGAATACTGCATCAACGACATGATCGAGCTGAAATCCTTCTCCACAGACATCTCTGTGAGTTACTGTGACAAATTCTGAGAGACCATGGTCAGCAAATTCCTGCCTGGCTTTGTCACATCTTTCTTCATGAAACTCAAATGTGTGAAGATGCCCTGATGGCTGGATTGTGCGGAGAATAGCGTGAGACAATGAGCCACTACCAGTGCCTGTGTTAAAGAAAATGTTTTCAAAAATAAAAATAATCATACTACTTTTATTATTCATAATAAAATTCAAAAATTTTTCTATACCAGTTTTAACAGACACTGCTGAACCAGTAGCTTTCCCATCCTTCAGAAGTTTGATAGCTGTACTAATTTCTTCTGTCGGTCCAATATGGCAGATAGGCTGTTGAGCTGTTAAGGCCTCTAGAGTATTTTTGCTTAAGGCTATGGTTTGCGTATGCATTTCTCTCATGTTGGACTGGTAGACATGGTTCCGTCGACCAGCTACTGAGTTAAGTGTGTGGAGTGATACTGTGAGCTGTGGATTTCATGCAGAATACTTTTACATCTGTCTGAGGTTGTTTAAATTGTAAACTGCATGTTCAGAACAATGGCAGACAACCGACTGCTGAACTGGTTTTTGCCTTATGAAGTAATGTGTGTGCAATTGGTTTTCTAGTGACTGCTGCTTCTATCGATAATGAACATAATTTTAGGGGTGGACTGTTGTACTGGCATTCTGGCAGCGGCCTTATGCATGTATGTTGTGCGTGCTGTTAGTTTTTCAGGACTGCTGTCTGTTCCACTTTTCACATGGGACAGTGAGGAACATTTTGTGTGATATTCACTGGCACAGGAATGGGGTGACCCTTTGCTGTGAAGTTGGAACCATAACTAACAACTAATTTCTTTAGCTTGTTTCTCACAGTTCTTCCCTCTTCTTCATTTCTCATTGAGGGGAGTGCATGACAGTAGTCATGCACCTCAAAGTGCAGTGTGTCAGACTTTGGCAAACATTTGTGTAATGTGCATTTCCTCCAGAAGATTCCATTCAAGATAATGGGTTCTGTTTCCATGTATAGGTTTCTTCCAAATCATTTTGCAAGGGCAGGAGCCTTCACCAGGTCCAGCTACCCTAGGACCTTTAACATGTCCAACTGCCCTAGGACCTTAAACATGCACAACTGTCCTAGGACCTTAAACGTGCACAACTGTCCTAGGACCTTAAACATGTCTGTCACAGACTCACATAGGGACGGTACAAATATAAACGTAAGGGATACTGGCGAAGGGAGAGTAATCCAGCAAAAGGGAAAGAACCGAGTCACTCGAAGGCTTGAATAATCCAGAGCCTTCTCGAAGGACCGGTCAGTGTGTCCACAGCCCCGTGGACACTGATGGGGCCCGCCGATTGCGGGGTCCACGAGAAACTCAGGGAGAGTTGCCACCCGTGTCGGATTGCGACACGTGTGGGACAGTCAGACAGGGACTGGACATCGAGAAAGCAACAGTGCTTACCTTAAGGGGACTTGATAGTAGACCCAATTGTATTAAAGGGGTCTTAGACATATGTGTAGATAGCTGCTAGAGTTATTGTGTTAACCATGTTCCTTATAAACAACTCCTGTGATATGCAATGTACTGAATGCTGGCGTGTGAAAACTCGCTTCGCCAGCGTACTGTAATATACATGTAATTAAATGATGCTAAATTGTATCTAACGGAGTTTGTTGCCTGTATGAGCCCGAGTTTCAATCCCCTAGAGATCTAGGACTGTGACAGGCTATTTGGGGGCAATCGCCGGTTTTGGCAATAAGAAGCTTTACGTTTCAGAACAGCTATTTTGGGTTTGCCAGGTAAAAATAATATATGAACTTTAACACGTAATAAAGTTAGAAACTTAGCAGCTATTTGTAAATAAGCTATTATAGTCCCTCTACACAATATTTCAAATGATACTGATGAAATTTGACATGACTATGACAATTACTATGACAGCTACTAATTTTTTTTGATTCCAACAGCAGATTGTTCCGCGAATTACCGTGCATGTATCGTGTACGTAACCTGTACTCCAGCAGTGGCGAGGAAACAAGACTACCTTAGAGATCTCAGGGAAAATAAGATGAGTTTAATTTCATGCTCATTACATCCCTAAGCGGTATTCCTCATCCTCATTCATTGATGTAACATTTTTCTATGCATTGATTTTGTTATGTATATGCTAATATTATAACCAAGTATATCTGCTTATATAAATTTGAAGGTAAACATTCAAGGGAAATAACCAATTTTTGCACACCCTGACTATTTTTCAAAGGGATTTAATTTCAAGAAAGTAAATAATAACTAAATTACAAGATGTCAACATTAGAACAGTGCATTGAAGCAGGTATTAAGTTAGGATATAAAGAGGATAAACTTTCAGAATGGGCACAAAAGACACATGATGAAAATATTGCACGAGAAGAAAGAGCAATGGAAAGAGAAGAGAAGAAAATGCAGAGGCAGAAGAGAAGAAGATGCTAAGGGAAGCTGAAGAAAGGAAAATGCAACTTGAAGCTGAAGAAAAGAAAATGCAACTGCAAGCTCAGGAAAAGAAGATGCTAATAAAAGCTGAAGAAAGGAAAATGCAACTGCATGCTCAGGAGAAGCAGATGGAGCTCGAGGCGGCGTCCAAGCAAGCCCAATTAAATGCAGAAACACAGATAAAATTAAAACAAATGGAAATTGATTCCAACCTAGAAATATCAGTAAACAAAATTAGAAGTAAAGAAGATGAACAAAGATACAACAAATATAAAGGCCTTGTCAAAGCATTTTGTTCAGGAGATTCCATAAGCGCATACTTAGAGAACTTCGAGTGCTTAATGACCCACCATCAGGTCGCAAAAGTCGACTGGTCATTTATTTTGATGAGAAATTTAGCTTTAGAGCCCTTAAAAGTGATAGAGACAGTTCCACAAGACATGAGGAAAGATTATGATTATTTAAAACAGAGAATACTCCAACATTTTTCATTAGATACAGCTGGCTATCAACTACAGTTCTCAAAAGTATCTCCCCGCAGAAGTCGGATGTGTCGGCCTAACGGTGCAAGAACGCAGCTCTGCTGTAAACAGGCACAACGCAATCACGTCCGGAAAAAAAACTCCGGATGAACGAAGAAGAAGAAGAAGAAAAGTATCTCCATCACCTAACCAAACTTTCATTGACTACGTGTCTACAGTTCAAGATGTTTGTACAAAATGGATAACATCAGCGAAAACAAATAACAACCATGATAAATTAAAAGAGCTGATTATAATTGATAAAATTATTAGCACTATCCCAACACCTTTTTCTAAATTTTTGAGACAGATGGACTGTAAAACCATCCAAGAAATCGAAAATAAAGGGAGTGCATATTTTACAGCGAACCGCGATATTTTTCAGCTAAACATGAGCCAAAATGAAACAGCAGCGGTTACGAACACAAAATATTCGAAACCAAATTAAAATAGGTTCAAACAACGCCCTAAATCCTCAAAACCAGTCTTGTGCCAGTATTGTCATCTGATGCACGAACAGTTTGCGATGTGTGACAAATCACCAAATTATCCACATCATCTACAAAAGGTAGTGGAAAAACAAATGAACAAGAGGAACGCATATCAGAGAGCGGCTAAATGTTATTTTTGCGCGAGCTATGGTCATTTTTCTTCTGTTTGTGAAGGGAGAAAGAGGATGAAGCAAGCCAATGCAGCATTGATAGACACCTCCTCGGATGATGAGATTGAACAACAGAATGAATGTGATATCCAGAATGAAAGTGCGAGTGAGTCAGGCAATGCAGTAGAAATCATCAATACCATCTCTGATAACAAATGTAACACCTGTAGGAAATTTCAGCTTGATACAACCTTGTTATGTGGCCACACAATATCAGTTTCTAACGAAATGGCCAACGCAGCCTTATCACCAACAGGCAATTTAAATTATTTAACAGGTTTTGTTAACAACAAACAGTGTACATTAATACGAGATTCCGGGGCGACTCTTTGTGGGATTAAGAAAACATTAGTTAACGACAAAGACTACACACACAAATACGTAACGTGTCGCACATTCTCAGGCACAATTGAAAGATACCCCCTAGCACTGGCCGAAATTCGGACACCTTTTATATCAGGACAAGTGCTATGTGCAGTACTAGAAAGTCCTGCCGCTGAAATCATCCTTGGGAATCTTCCCAACATAAGATCTTGCTCTGAAAAGGAAATCAGAGAATGGGAACAGAAAAACTGTATCCAAAACCCAAACAGCGATTCCAAAGTGAAAAATCACACATGCTTGTCTCAAACTGCCAAAAGCACAAGGGAGACAACCTATGACGTAATTCAAAAAGAATTCACAGAGGTGCAGAACACAGGGGCGGTAGAATCTTTCAATGCTACCATCAAATTAACACCTCGAACTGAGGACGCCATCGATTCACAAAGTACTAAGCCTGTAAATGTGCAACAATACACACAACACACTAATGTAGTAACAAGACAGACAACCCACAAAACCCACACTGACCAACTTCAGGAAGCACTACAAATCATTTCACCTAACATTACCACCACCGAGTTGATAGAACAAAAACCAGATCCAACGCTTTCACCATATTTCGCCAACAAAGGGGCGAGAACGATTGTATTACAACCAAATCAAGATATTTTACTATTACTACCTGACAAGAGAGATTTACTATCAACCTCTTGGCAGGGACCATTTAAAGTTGTGAGAAGGATTTCGGAAGTTGATTACGAAATTTCTTTAAATGGAAAGTTGAAAATATTCCATGTAAATATGTTAAAACCATACTATTCTAGAAATGACAGTGACATGAACAAGCAAACGCAGGTAACAGATGACAATAACCAAACTGACAAGAATGACACTGCGACAAACGAAGCATCGTTAACGACTCATTCTTGTGACAACGAAGACGACGAAAACATATTCACAGTACCGACAATATGGGATAGCGACAAGTATGACCACGTTAACGACACATTGACAACTATTAGTCTCGACGACGACAATGACATTGAAGACAATTTACAAACAGTAGTGTCAGTAATAAATCAGACGGACATAGACAATACGGAAATTCCAGTACCAACTATGAACGACGACAGTACTATGAATGACATACAAATCTCTGACACTGTGACACAACAGCAGCGACAAGACATTTTGTCTCTTCTGAACGAATATAGAACTATCTTCTCAAACAAACCTGGACGAACTGACAAGATAACACATTCAATTGTGTTGACAGATCTGACACCGATCAAATGTAGACCATATTCAATTCCTTTACATTATAGAGCAAATTTAGATAAAGAAATTTTGGACTTGGAGAAAAACAGAATAATACAGAAATCTGTGTCCCAGTATTCTTCGCCAATTGTCCTGGTGAAAAAGAAGGACCAAACCATTCGTTTGTGCATAGATTATAGAAAATTAAATACCATAACCACCACAGATGCGGAGCCAATGAACAGCTGTGAAGACCTCATCTTGAATATGTCTCAATCATCATTATTTTCTAAGCTTGATTTAGCTAAAGGTTACTGGCAATTGCCACTAGAACCCTCTTCAAGGCATATAACAGCATTCGCTACACCCCTTAGGTTGTACGAATGGAGATATCTTCCATTTGGTCTTAAGAACGCTCCCGCCACGTTTGTTAGATTAACTAGACTGCTATTGCACGGCATCAAGGACGTGCAATCTTATATTGATGATATATGTATCCATTCTTCAAACATGACTTCTCACTTACTTACACTCAAACAAGTCTTTAACCAAATTTTTCTTTTTGGACTTACTATCAAACCTTCCAAGGTTGAAATAGGCTATAAACAAATAGACTTCCTAGGTCATAGGATTTCCGAAGGCAAACTGTTGACAGATGATAGAATCGTATCAAAAATTCTCAACCTAGAAGTTCCAACTACTAAAAAGCAGGTTAGAAGCCTATTGGGTCTCATAAACTATTATGCCAAGTTTATACCAAACTGGGCAGAACTCACATCAGTTTTTTCTAATATGTTGACAAAAGATCATCCAGAAAAATTTTGTAAGAGTACCCGCTTAGAGGATGCAATGTGCAGATTGAAATCGATTTTTTCTAACCCACCAGTATTAAGATTACCAAACATAGATATACCTTTTATTTTGACCACAGATGCCAGTGCTATCGCAATTGGAGGTTGCCTGATGCAAGAATATCAGGGTGTGCGACATCCGATACTCTACGTAAGCCGCAAGCTGAGGAAGGCAGAGATCCATTACTCGACAATTGAGTTGGAGGCATTAAGCCTACTCTTTTGCATGCGTCGATTATCTAAGTTCCTCTTAGGTTCGCATTTTGTTGTCTTAACCGATAGTTCGCCAGCTGCTGGTACTTAAGCAAGGTGTGCCAAAGAACCATCGTTTACAAAGATGGTGTCTTCTTCTTCAAGATTTCGACTTTGAAATCCGCCATATCAAGGGCACTGATAACATTCTTGCTGACTTTTTATCACGGCAAGCAAATGCACCAGCAGACGAACACTAGGCACATTAATTAGTCGCCATATAAGAAGCTGTGATATTTTAGTCTGTTGCATCAGAACAGTGTACCTCTACACCTACTAGAGAACTTTCATTCAGAAGTATCAACGCCCAAGTGAATAGGTTACGTATAACACCCACGAACATAACACTGTGAGAACCCTATATTACCAATTGCTAATGTGATAAAAACAATCCGAGCAATATATGTCTGTGAAAGGATTCCAACCAGTGAACTGACATTCTTCTGTAAAGATTAAGAACACTGCATACTCGCTATTTGCTAAGAAACTTCGCAAACAGCCGAAAGAGGACTGCGTCGATTACAACATGCAAAGAATTGCTATATTAACTGTTAACATTCATGGCACTACATACGGACAACAGGAGGACAACCCACGTCATCGTTGGATTCAGTTAGTTAGTTAATTAGTTATTTATCAGTTAATATGTATTGAACTGTTGTTTAATTATGTATATAAAACATGTCAACCTCTCACTTATATATTTTCTATCATAATATTACCGATATTTCCACTCATACGTGAAATATTCGTGCTATACAAGTTTTTTCTATTTAAATTATAAACCATTTTTTGAGTACACGTACAAAAAGTACTTGTTACCTTAAAGGGAACATATCGCCTAATCCATTTTTTCTAAGGGCAATAAGTCTTACCTCAACTTTATTTATATATTTTAACAAAATACTATTTTGTATGAAAGTTGTATGAATGGCAGAGTGAAAGAATTAAATGAGAGAACGGTATACTGAGCGGACAAATTGTACGCAAAACGTATTTATTTTAATTTGTCTGCGTCTTTCATGTAAAAATGTATTACCTGTCTAATTGTTAATACATGTTTAGGAGTTAATACACTACATCTAAGCACCACTGCTTGGAATACCCGATCATGCATTACACATTGGGGTAATTCATGACAAGGGATATCCCAACTCGTGACGCTTGGAGATAAACCACACAATGAACACACACTCTATACAAACTTAAAACTGAACACGAACAATTAAAGTGCAGTCACTTTAATTAGAAATAGCAACATATTAATCAGTACACGATCAAACCAACAGGAACACGTAGTCAGATGTGATAGAAATACAGCATAGCTACATATTCAGCATTATACAACATACGGGAGTAAAAATGTATCGAAATACACACACAGAACAAGATGTTGCAGGTGTACTTAAATAGCCAAGACATTTGTCTTGTTAGAACTCTCTTACACAGAGTTTTAATATCTTGGTATCACAGATACTTGAGAAGGGCGCGGTTGTAAAAACAACTGGAAAACGTCACGTAACTTCGGTCAGATAAGCATGTTTAAGGACATAGAAGAGAGAAACCTCTTCAGCAATCATCTTAAAGTGGGGTATGGGAGAATATATGAGTTGGTGATGCAGATATGTCAGTTACCAAGTTACTATCCACCAAACTACAAACACCGACTTTATGTGATCCTGTGACAGAATTAGTACAGAACTAATTTACCATATAAGAACCCATCAAAGCAGGGGGAGAGGGGGACTCCTGTCACAGACTCACATAGGGACGGTACAAATATAAACGTAAGGGATACTGGCGAAGGGAGAGTAATCCAGCAAAAGGGAAAGAACCGAGTCACTCGAAGGCTTGAATAATCCAGAGCCTTCTCGAAGGACTGGTCAGTGTGTCCACAGCCCCGTGGACACTGATGGGGCCCGCCGATTGCGGGGTCCACGAGAAACTCAGGGAGAGTTGCCACCCGTGTCGGATTGCGACACGTGTGGGACAGTCAGACAGGGACTGGACATCGAGGAAGCAACAGTGCTTACCTTAAGGGGACTTGATAGTAGACCCAATTGTATTAAAGGGGTCTTAGACATATGTGTAGATAGCTGCTAGAGTTATTGTGTTAACCATGTTCCTTATAAACAACTCCTGTGATATGCAATGTACTGAATGCTGGCGTGTGAAAACTCGCTTCGCCAGCGTACTGTAATATACAGGTAATTAAATGATGCTAAATTGTATCTAACGGAGTTTGTTGCCTGTATGAGCCCGAGTTTCAATCCCCTAGAGATCTAGGACTGTGACAATGTCCAACTGTCCTAGGACCTTAAACATGTCCAACTGTCCTAGGACCTTAAACATGTCCAACTGTCCTAGGACCTTAAACATGTCCAACTGTCCTAGGACCTTAGACATGTCCAACTGCCCTGGGACATTTAACATGTCCAACTGTCCTGGGACCTTAAACATGTCCAACTGCCCTAGGACCTTAGACATGTCCAACTGCCCTGGGACATTTAACATGTCCAACTGTCCTGGGACCTTAAACATGTCCAACTGCCCTAGGACCTTAAACATGCACAACTTGCACAAGGAGAACCTCTCTTTTCACCCTTATCTGAGAAGGCTAGGTATCTGAACTCACCATCCCTGAGCTCAGGGGGACATATGATTTCAATAGATACCATGGGTTTGTGGAAACGTTCCCAGCCCCATGCTGAGATATCAGTGGTTTGTGGAACGAACGAACAAACTTTATTTTCAAAGGGTTAAGAATTGGGCACACAGGCCCGACTAACATTCTGCCCTTCTCTATTTCTTCTCATACATTATTTCATTCAACATCCCTTATGAAGCTAATCTTAGACAACAAAAGAACAATAAGCATTAAAATGCATGAAAAATAATCAATAATACTTGACTCACTGAGGCAATGTTTAACATGGGCATTATAAATACCTAAGGAAAGTGTAACATATCATACATATGGGAATGTTTATTGGCTAGCTTTCGTTTGATAATTTTCCATTATTATTGTTGGGTTTTTTTTTTGGGGGGGGGGGGGGGGGGGGGGGGGGATGTAGTCTGTACTGAGGTAGTGTTCAAACAGATTGCGACTGTATGAAAAATGATTGGTGGTGTCTTTGATTTCTTGTGGAAGATTGTTCCACAACTGAGTATTCTAAGCTTGTTTTATATAAACAATTTAAAATAACAAAAAGTAATGCAGCTTTACATAACAGAATTACGACACATAAAGGACGTTGCGGCGACTAGTCTTCATCAGCAAACAAATACACACACAAAACACAACATATAGTTACGGAGAAGACAAGGATATATACATCTTGGGAGTCTCAGGTAAGTAGAAACACTTTTTTCCCAAATTTTAATTTTCTTTCCATTGCTCTAATTTTTTCATCTTTTTATTTTTCTCATCCCATCGTTATGCCTTAATGTAGTCATCAGAGGGTCTTCTCCATAACTATATGTTGTGTTTTGTGTTTGTATTAGGGGCGTTCATTTGAAGCCCGTTCCATAGCTTTATTACAAAAGCATGAAAGAAATATTAACAGGTGTGGTAGAATGGTAGAATTAAACAAAGCATTCATTTTGAATGAATTATGCACCATGGGTTGGTCAGAAGAAGTCGCCATAGGCATTCAGGCAAGCATCACATTGCTTAGGTAGGCAGCAAATGCCGTCCGCAAAAAAGGATTGTGGTTGCTCACTGAACCAAGTGTTTACCGCGTTCATTACGTCTGCATCTGTGTGAAATCGTTGCCCCTTGAGAGCTTTTTTTAGAGGTCCGAACAAATGAAAATCACATGGTGACAAATCAGGACTTTAGGCTGGATGTTGCAAAATTTCCTACTTCTTCCTTGCTAATGCTTCCTGCACAATCTTTGCGACATGCAGACGAGCATTATCGTGCAACAAAATCACACCGCAAGAAAGCATGCCTGGTAATTTATTCTTGATGGTCTTTTGCAGCTTGTCTAGTGTTTGCAAGTAGTGGGTAGAGTTGATGTTGACACCAAGTTCTTTAATAATAGCCCTTCATGATCAAAAAATGCGCTCAGCATAACCTTACCAGCAGAAACCTGTAACTTGAATTTTTTTGGCTTTTGGTTATCCAGCATGCTTCCATTGCATGCTCTCTTTTTTGCTGCTCGACTCAAGTGGTGACACCATGATTCATCGTCTGCCACTATGCGGAAGAGAAATGCATCACCCTCCACTCTGTAACGCAGCAAGTGGTTCAAACACCATCCCATGTATTTCACTTTTTGGTGGTCGGTCAACATCCGTGGTACCCACTGTGAACACATCTTCTGATATTGCAGTTTCTTACAAACGACTTTTTGAATTGTCCCAATTGACACATCAAATTCTTTCGCTAGCGAACGTATGCTTTGACAGCGGTTCATCTGTACTGCTGCATCAGTTTTGGCGATGGTTTTTTTTCTGTTGCAACAATATGCGCTTGACCCGGCCGTTGAAGATCTGTTGTGAACTGACGTCCTCTTCGAAACATTCGTGCGAAGTCTGTCACTGTTGTCTTCGACACACATTTGTCACCGTATGCTGCCTGCATTCTTTGATGAATGTTCACTGGTCGACATCCTTCAAATGAAACTAAACTGAATCACCGCTCTTTGAGCTTCTTTGGATGGATTTTGGATCAACCCGACAATTTTCTCAATGGTCAGAAACAGAAACTATGCATCATGTGACGATAAGCACTTGCTCTTTTATTCATTGGTCAGTACTTATCGCATGACTATGACATGATCATGTTCAACGTATGCAATTACGCGCGGTGCGGCACGAACAGATTTCAAATGAACGCCCCTTATATTTGTTTGCTGATTAAGGCTAGTCGCTGCAACGTCCTGTATGTGTCGTAATTCTGTTATCAATCAATCGGTCATGTGCCATGCCGGAAAGCGTGGGCGGTCAAGACTCGCCATTTCACTCGATCACCAGCATCATGGATCAGCTCAGTGTTCCTGTCTCGACCATGCCATGTGGCCAAGCTATCCAGGTATTTCACTTCTCAGTCTTCCCCTTGGTCTGTTCCCTTCGATCTTGCCAGTTGTCACTAAGTTCTCCAATCCATTTCTTCTCATAACATGTCCAAAAAATTTTGACTGTCTACGTCTAATTTCTCTAATCAATTTACGATTTTCATTTGTCTCCTGTAGTACTTGGTCATTGGTTTTTCTGGCTGTCCATGGTATTCTTCAGCCATCAGATGTTTTTCAGCTTGACTGCTCATTGTCCAAGTTTCACATCCATACAAAAGAACAGGCTCTATGTAGTACCTCAACACTCTTTTTCTCGTTTCAACTGACATCTTTTTATTGGTCAGAATGTTTTTCATCTTGCTAAAGGCTACTTTCGCCATGGCAATTCTTATTCTAATCTCTTCAAGGCATCTTCCATCAGATGTTATGACTGTTCCAAGATAATTGTACCGATTCACTTGTTGAAGAATATTCCCATTTACTTGTATATTACATTGTTGTATTTCGTTATTCCTAGTGACGACCATAATCTGTGTCTTTTTACAATTTAATTCTAACCCCAGTTGTTCACTGTGTGTAACAACCCCATCTACTAATTGTTGCAGATCCTGTGCATTGTCTGCAATCAATACTGTATCATCTGCATATCTAATGTTATTGATGTTTCGTCCTCCAATGCTGATTCTTCGTCTTCGTTCATCCGGATTTTTTTTCGGATGTGACTGCGTTGTGCCTGTTTACAGCATAGCTGCATTCTTGCGCCGTTAGGCCGACACATCTGACTTCTGCGGGCATTTGTTGACCGGGTTAACCTTCCCGGGCAATGCTGATTCCATTTATATCTTCTACATTTCTGAAAATATTTTCACTATATAGGGAAAAAAGATCTGGAGACATTACACATCCCTGTCTCACACCTCTCTTAATAGGCTGATATTGTCCCACTTCATTATCAATCCTTATGGCAGCTTGTTGTGGTGTCGTTAGCCGCTACACGCTGCGGGATTTGCTGAGGAGGGGATCCGAGCACTTATGGACTGAATGGTTCGATATGCAATGAGGATGATCTGTCGACTAACTAACTAACTGTTGTTTCCAATATATGCTTTTTATAAGTCTAATGTCTTTCCTATCAATTTGTAGATCTGCAAGCATATCTACCATGTTGACATATCTTACTCTATTGAAAGCCTTTGTGTAGTCAATAAAGCAAAGATGTATATCCTTGTTTACTTCTATAGCACGTTCAATAACTGATCGCAGCATATACACAGCATCTACTGTACCCTTTCCTTCTACAAATACACATTGTTATGTAAAGCTGCATTACTTTGTGTTATTTTAAATTGTTTATATTTTCACAGCTTTACCGCAGTCCCACCAAATTTTATTCATATTATCCTAGGTTTAGGGACATGAAGTATATTTAGTCGTTCGCTATGTCTTGCGTTATATTTGAACAATGGCCAAAGGTAGCTTGGAGCATTTTGAAATAGGATTTTGTGAATTAGTTTAGCCTTATTAAAAAGTAGGCGTTTGTGGAGTGGCAGTAACTGAAGACGTTCATGTAGGTTAGAATTATCGGTAAGCTTTTCACCATTAATTAAACGCCTTGCGCTTTTCTGGAGTGAATAAAGGCGTTTTGTTATTGATTTGGAGCATCCATCCAAGATTGTGGAGCAATAATCAATATGTGTTTGTATGTGGGAAGTATAGAATATCTGTCTTGTGTTTTCGTCAAGAAAATGTTTAATTTTGGCAAGTTGGTATAATTTTTTGGCTATTTGTTTAACGAGAGCATGAAGATGGGAAAATTAGCAGCGAAGTCATGTCGGAACATCGACGAAAACCAAAGTAATCAACGAAACTGAGACAAATTTTTTCGAAAAAAATCAATGAAAACCGAAACCAACGAAAACCGAGGTTTGACTGTATATATATAAACATATGCAAGTGTGCAAAGTCAAGGCACTTCTGACACCGACACCAACCAGCGGCAAAATAAAACTACTGGATGACAAGGAAATCCAGTGCAGCATCCAGCAAGAGGTAGCACACAGGGCAAAGTTGAAAACGGAGAATGAAGAAATCCTACAAGCAATCAAAACAGAAAGAGAACTGCTAAGAAGCAAAAGGGAGCTAACCAAAAACAAGCCAGCAGAAGTCATGTGAAAGACCACAGAGAAGCTGCAAGCTGAAGTCAAACCAAAGACCAACCAGAAAACTCAAGCTAAAGCCAGCAGTCCACCCACGAGGTCCAAGAAACTCAAGGGAAAACCAGTATCCCACCAGACATCTTAAGAAAGCCTAGAGAAGGCATCCAACACATCTGAATTTGACTGGGGTATAGACGATAACCTGGAAACTGTTGAACAGTTCAATTAACACCAAGAAGCTGAGGCAAAGAGGGTAGAGCAGTATTTACGTGAGCTAGCAGAGAGGTGCGCCACAAGAGCAAATAAAGAATCCTTATAAGGACTGCGCCAGTCTCCCTGGCCTAGGGGTTAGCGTCTTTCTCCGTAATACCGTTTACTCTCATGAGTGACGAGATGTGCGCGAGAACTGGTAGCGGCTTTTCACCGCATCTGTAACTTACGGGGTGTGTGAGGCGGTCGCTCAGAAAGCAATGGCAAACTACTGAGCATAATCTTGCCTAGCATCAACAGCAGCTGAAAAACACACAATGGGATATGCAACACACTGGGACTGCACCCAATCAAAACAAATCAGACGAGCCAGGATCCATCACTGACAAATGAATAGCAGGAAGTAACTGACACAAAGCAGAATCTGCCAGGCATTACCCCCCCCCCCCCCACCCCCAACTGATGTCACAGGCATAAATGTTGAAAATCGAAAAGTCATCTAACACTGACACAGAAAATAAGAGAGACTAAACCCGCACTTTGAACCATCACAACTATAACCAACGCCACTGAGGCTGGTTGAACGAGGTGGAAAGTTTGTTTTTTCTTCTACAAATCATAATCGGTGTGCATTGATGTGTGTTCATACAGATAGGGGCTCAGTTTACTTAGGTTGTACAAATATTATAAATATTAGGTCAGCATCACTTAGATAAAAATCATAAATATTAAATGCTTACATAAATAATTTTTTTTAATAATTATAATAAAATATATGAATAATTAAGGGAATCGTTATACACACAATTTTGTGAATAGTACGAGCCACTATACACAAAAATGTGTGGCTGGTCACGTGATTATTCGGCACAAAATTTTGTGAATAGTATGAGCCCCTATTCACAAAAATTTGAAGAAGACTATTATTCTCTCTTCTTGTGTCTTTTGTATTTTTTGCAAGTTCTTTTTCTTCAAACCTCACAAAGACAATATTTGTCGACAAGGACACACTCTACGTAAGGTGATATATATCTTAGTTCCTAAAACAAGCAACTAGAAAGTCGCTTAGAAGCCCTGGAGATGTGGTTATACAGAAGAATATATGTTGTATTTCATGGAAACAAAAACAATCAAATGCAGAGGTTCTAGAAAAACTGGGAATGGAGAGAGAGAGTTGATGGAAGAAATAAAGAGGTGGCAAGTGAAATATTTCGGCCATGTTAAAAGACAATAGACATGATACTCTTATAAAAACCATAGGCAAGCAAGCAAGAGGTAGACAACGATACAAGTGGGAAGATATCAAGAGATGGACGAACATCAGCCTCACAGAATGTACAGTCAAGGCAAGAGACAGACAGTGTTGCAGTGTTGCTGTTGGAGATCCATTGCAGCCAACCTTCATTGTGGAGACGGCACCTGATTTATTGATTAAAAATTGAAACAATAAAAATAAAAATTGCTGGTGGGGAGTCGAACCTCAGTCTACGGGTGACAGGCAGAAATACTAACCACTACACTACGGAGAACACAATGACAGTTCCACAAACATTAATAATGTAGTCAAAAGGAAGTTTAGACTTCACATGACCAGCCACACATTTTTGTGTATAGTATAGCGGCTCGTATTATTCACAAAATTTTGTGTATAGTCACTCTGAATAATTAATATTCACCTGCTTCTGCCACGATAGATCCCGGCTTCAGGTCCAGCTGGAAGATGATCATACTTATATCGGTGGAATACAAGATTTGAGTACGATGTGGCAAACTCAATGTCCACAGTTCTGGTGTAGGCTGCAGGGCGAAAATCCAGCCTTTTGGACATTGTATTCGAGCTCCGTATTGTTTCCCAACCAAGTTGGAATGTTTGACTGCGCCAAACTTTGTCTGCATGGTTTCTCCTTTGACGAGGACAATTGGCAGCATATTATCATAACCAATATGTAAAAGCACGAAGTCTCCATAGTCCATTGTGTCTTTCATTTTACGAAAACTCATTTTGTGAATGTTTCAGTAACTAACGACGATAAATGAAACTTGTTTCAGTTTCACGTTTTCAGTTAAATATAAACTTAGAGAATAGTCTCCCTTGGCGGTGTTGATAAAACAAAATCTACCAGGAAGAGATATCTAAAATAGCGTGTTGTAATATGTCGTGGGTGATCATTAGAATCATAAATAGGGCTGGGACACAGAGGTGTTTCCAAGGCACCAGGACCGGGTTATATACTGGCCAAGACCTATTGACGCGTCCTCGTCGAGCGTCCTGGGCAACAGGTCCTTTCGGGGTCCTGGCTAAAGTAGTCAGTAGGATCGCCGATTCCTCCGAAGTCGGAGAGTGTCTGTGCTATATAATTATATATGGTGATTTGTAATAAATAAATAATGCGAACATCGATAACTTGCAATAAATAATGCGAACATCATCAAACGTTCAACGGTCCAGGGATTTCACCAATCTAACAGTGTCCAGAAGCATAATATAAACAGTAATCAAGGACTCGAAGCCGGTATAGACAATTGTTGAGGCAATATTTAATATTTATTTGCCTAAGTCCAACTTGTTACAGATTTACAATCCATGACGTGGATAGGCCTTAGGTTCATACCAGAATACGACCAGCGTTGCCAGTAGTGGGTTGTGCTCAATATTTAAATTTCAAATCCCGAAACAACCAAATAATCAAATCATCAATTCCGATTTATTATTACCGTGCCTGTTATGGCCAGGCGGGACGGTAAAGAAACATTATTAAATATGAATAGTAAACGGTTGAATAATTTATAACTATCATGTCCCGGTACTTCTGTCCTTCACCCTGGGCCTATGTGTCAGCCTGTTTTGACTTGCTGAGTCCCATTCTAATATTGTCGCATTTGTCCGTGCTTTCAGGCCGATATACATCCTGCATTAATAGTCTCGTCCTTCTTTCCAATATTTGTTAGCCATCAATCAGAGTAAGTGTCCAACCAGTACATACGGTCTCTTCTGGCTGAGAATCGAATCGTGCTGCCTCCTCGTTCAAGCTCTAAGATCTGACTCTTTGTTGTTGTTGACAATCTTTCTGACGTTTTCTCCTTTTTACGTCAGCCTCCTAGTTTCTCGTAAGATTTGGTTCGCGATTTTCTCACCAACTCTATTTTGCGTCATATCATCTGCGCTGCTACTTGGCAGTCTGCCTATACGGCGAGGAACCTAAAGTCTGCATATCAATAAGCCAGACATTGGACAACGGATACTCACGCAAACCTCAAGTCCTGTATGACATCACACTGATGTTGGACAACAGGATGCCTTCATCCGACATACAGGACTTCGCGTTGGAGCTCAAGCCAACGAACACAAGCAAGCAAGCATAAATAGGACTGCATCGGGTTAATAAAATTTGTATAACTTACAAAGACTGAATGAGAGTCTTGCAGTCATGATGACGAAATACAAGTACAGTGTACTATGTATGCACATACATGTAATTGATATATGCGAACATAAATTAAACATCAGTTTTCTCATCCATACATTCCTTGATTGTCTGTATGTTCCCAATGCAATGATCAAATCTAAGACTGGTGAGTCTAGGATAGCTTCCTTTGTCATGTATGGTATTGCCACGGTGGTCTCTGCTGAAAAATAAAGTGCAGCTGCCCCATTAAATGAGACAACTCGAGCAGTATTTCCTGTATGTGATGAATGTTTGAGACCTTTTTCCTCCAATGGTAGTAAAAGCAAATGCCACATAGTGATAACATGATAGTAAAATCGAATGCCACAAAATGAAAACAATTGTAGTAAAATCAAATGCCACAAAGTGAAACATCATCATCATTAAGTGCCGTGCCGGCTGGCGTAGGCGTTCATGGCTCTCCATAGATCTCGGTCTTTGGTTTTCTGGATCAACTCTGCTGCTGATATTCCTCCATGCCACCTTCTCAATCCATCCAGCATCACTTCTCTTGGTCTATCTCTGCCTCTCTTCCCCTCGATCTTTCCAGTTGTTACGATGTTCTCCAATGCCTCTCTTCTCATCACATGACCGAGGAAAGCTGTTTGTCTCTGTCTTATTGTTGTATATAATGTTCTAGTTTCGTTAGCCTGTTTCAGGCAGTCGTCGTTAGTTACTCTGGCAGTCCAAGGAATTCGCAACATTCGTCTCAGGAACCACATCTCTGTTGCTTCTAATTTCTTCTTAATTTGTTCATTTACATTCCAAGATTCACTGCCATACAGCAAAACTGGTTCTACATAGCATTTCAGCACTCTCTTTCTTACATTCAGTAATAGTGACTTATTGCATAAGATACTCTTCATTTTCTGAAATGCGGCTTTTGCCTGCCCTATTCTGCTCCTAATCTCTGTTGTACATCTTCCATCTGATGTTATAAATGCCCCTAGGTATCTAAAATTATCAACTTGTTAAGGATTTTCCCTTCTATTTCTATGTCACATTTTGGTGTCACCATTTTCTTTGATATTACCATTGTTACTGTTTTCTTGATATTCAAGGAGAGTCCTTTCCTTGCACTCTCTGTTACTACTACGTCTAATAATTGTTGTAGGTCTGTTGAATTATCCGCCACCAATACTGTGTCATCTGCATAGCGTATATTATTTATATTATAACCTCCAACTAGTATTCCTGGCATCTCTTTGATCTCTCTCATTATTACTTCGCTATACAGGGAGAAAAGATCTGGTGACAAGACACACCCTTGTCGTACTCCTAGCTTTATCTGTTCGTAACTACCCTCTTTATTTCCCATTTTAATTGCTGCTACTTGGTTCCAGTAAATATTCTTTATTATTCTTAAATCTTTTCCATCAGTGTTGATATCTTCCAACATTTTAATCAGTTCATCATGTTTTACTTTATCAAATGCCTTAGTATAATCTATGAAGCACAAATATATGTCTCTCTGTTTCTCTATTGACCTTTCTATTAGTGTCCGTAATGTATAAATTGCATTGTTTGTGCCCTTTCCTTCCACAAATCCATACTGTGCTTCACTAATTTCCATTTTTATTTTCTTTTTGGTTCTTCTCATTATGATTCTGAGTAGAAGCTTAGTGATATGGTTTATAAGGTTAATTGTAAAGTGAAACATATTTAAAATTAACCAACCACATGCCCCAGAGAAAACACGTGAAACAGTAACCTGTTACATGGACAAAAGAACACACATGAAACAATAGTGCCCTCAAATTAGCGTAGTGGCTAATCACTTACCTGCTGACATAGTGATCGTTGATTCGGGTTGGCATTGGGGCATATTTGTCCAAACTATTTAGTAGTTTTCAGGAAGTAGTTTTCCAAAGTATTTCAGGATCCTCGCCGGTGCTACGGAATTCGTGCACTAAGCTGAGTTTCTCCAGTTTTGGAGAAAAGAAACTGTTCATATGTCAGTTTTATTAGATGTTCAGATATTGTAAACTGTCGGTATTTTTCTCCTTCTTGGTTCACAGTATTATAATAAAGTTTATGTATCATTTAAATATAATAGCCCCAATTTATTCTTGGTTTGATCATGCGGTTAGAATACAACACCACCAACTACCATCATTGGCCCTACATCAAAGATCTTCTGTGACGAGACCAAGAGGACGCCCAAAAAGAAAATGGATTGGCGAAATCAAAGACATTGTACAATCACACGGAATGACACTATTCAGTGCAGCCCATAAGGCGCTGGAGCACAAATTATTCCTCCCCACGACGTTTGACGACAGAAGTGGAAGATGATGATAATAATTGTGAAATGGTTCATGACTCTACCCGCAGAGGTGTTTCCAAGGCACCAGGGCCGGGTTATATACTGGCCAAAACCTATTGACGCGTCCTCGTCGAGCGTCCTGGGCAACAGGTCCCTTCGGGGTCCTGGCTAAAGTCAGTAGGATCGCCGATTCCTCCGAAGTCGGAGAGTATCTGCCTGTACGGCGAGGAACCACCAGTCTGCACACCAATAAGCCAGACATGGGACAACGGATACTCACGCAAAACTCAGGTCCTGTATGACATCACACTGATGTTGGACAACAGGATGCCTTCATCCGACATACAGGACTTCGCGTTGGAGCTCAAGCCAACGAACACAAGCAAGCAAGCAGCATGACTCTACCCGCATGTTGTCAGTGGGAAGATGCATGTTCTCAAACAATGTTTTTGCTGTTTAACCTCTGCATTGTTCTGGTCCGACTCCGCCTAACTGAAGATTATGATCTTCGTTGTGTCTTTTAACAGACAGGATAAGTTAACAAGATCAATGCAGAGGTTAACGCGCTCATCTATGAACACTCAGATAGCCCCGAAGTGCTCATCTATACAAATGGATCTGTTGTAAAGCAGCAGAGAAGTGCGTGGGCATTTACAGCCCTTTCAGCGGGCCGAACCATTCAAGAATCCAGTGGTGCCCACTTTATGACCACGAGCAGCATGACGATGGAGGTGATGGCAGTTACACAGGCTTTCATATGGCTGGAATCACAGCATTATACCAACGTGTGTGTACTAAGTGATTCAATGTGCATGATTCAGAAGGTCGAATCTGGATCTGTACGTAGACAGTGGACTGAGTCGAGGCGGAAGTCTGTTGTCCGCAAAGTCACCTTCATCTTTGACCCAGGACATGCGGGAGTCGAGGGAAATGAACGAGCTCCGCAGAAGTCGGATGTGTCGGCCTAACGGCGCAAGAACGCAGCCCTGCTGCAAACAGGCACAACGCAGTCACATCCGAAAAAAAACTCCGGATGAACGAAGAAGAAGAAGAAGAACGAGCTAATAAACTGGCTGGCTCTGCACCCCTGTAGATGGCCATCCCATGGATAGTGCCGATGTTATTAACGTCCTTAAAGATATGTCGAGAACAGAAGACTTTGACGTCAGTGAATCCACATCGCTGTCCAGGATGAAAGACTTGGGAGTAAGAATCGGCACAGCCAGACGCGAGAGGTACATCGGGAAAACAGGGCACCTCGTCAACCAACACAGAACTGGCACTATTAGCCACCGGACGCTGATGAATATGCTGGGGGAGGATCTGAGCACCTATGAACCTGTCTGGAGTGCAGTGAAGATACCCCAACTGATAACTGATAACAGACAGGATTAACTCATTTAATCCCCTAGCACTGTTTGAGAGGATTTGCTTAGCTGGATTGTGGAAATATATTCAGCGGGGAGTGAGAAAACAGTCTAGGCGACGCTCAGTACGTAGGGAAAAGTGCAGATTGACTTTGGTCTAATTGATGGTTCGCATTATATTTTCTGCACAGATGTTAGACAAGTTGAGTTGAGCTGAGTCAACAATTGACATCATTGCACTCGGGGCATACCATAAGTGCCCAGTCCTCATCTTCAACAGCCAGCGAATAGTTCCAATACTAATGGTTAACAAGTTAATGTCATCAGTCACTCCAAGCTAGGATACAGATTCAGATAAGTACCTTGATATTGTCATGTAGTGTGTTTCATGTAGTTTTGTGTCGGTTTGTGTTTGTTTGTTCTGTGCTGACGAAGGCTAAGGCCGTAACGTCCAATTTGTTTCTTGTAATTGTGTTTTAGTAAAGCTCACAATCTTTTTTTTTTTTTTTTTTTGGTGATTCATTGCCAATACTAATGGTTACAGTCTGATTATATCCCCGTCTTGCTTTAACTCTGAGTGACGACTGTCGACCAGATCCTCTGACCACCCTTGCTGCCGCATTCTCTCTAGACCATGACAATCTATCTGTTCTTCTGCATTATTCACGCGCTCCCAGAGGGCCTTCACCACATCCGCCTTGCCTTATCATGCATCAAATCACTCCTTAATAATGCGACACAAGCCAATCTGTCAGCCTGTTCATTTCGAACCACACCAGAGTGTCCTGGAGAAAAGATTCAGCCAATGCGTACAATCCGCGACCTCTGAATTGATGCATGCCATTCTGCACGAAGCATGCCAGTCTTCACCTTTGTCAGCATGCTTTGTGAATTAGTCACAATCACAACACGTGTTACAGTTTTTTTCTCCAACCAACGGAAAGCTCGTTCCCGGTGGCAACGTTTAGATGTGAGCCATGGACCATTTCGATATCACTAGAGAAGAAAATTGAAGCTTTTAAACTCAAATGTTACAGAAACCTTCTTAGCATATCGTAAATGAAAACAATGATGACATTTTTAGAAGACCTGAATATCGAAGAAAACTTGCTCAAATTATCAGTATCATGTATCGGAAACTAAAATATACTTTAGCCACATTAAACGCCACACTCGTAGGTCAGCATGGCCGAATTGATAAGAACGCGTGTTTTTAAACATCCGGTGTGCTGATGCCGAGGAAAGGGATTCAATCCCTATACCGGACAGTTGGACTAAAATGTTGACATCTCGTCCTTGACTTGGGGACGTAAATTACTAGTACCTCTGAAGTCTGAGTGGGTTCGCCTGATTGCGAAAGACACTGTTAATAGGTAAAGCTAATCCACACGCAAAATTCAGCCAAGCACTACTAGAAGTAACCTATGTGGACTACGCTTGAGTTCAAATCGAGCGAGTGCAAAAAGAAAAGAAAAGAAAAGCCACGCTGGCTTGAAACGAACGGTGATGAAAAACATGGTGTTTCGAAAAAGAGGTAGGGTTGACCAGCGCGAAGACGAACACAGGGTATTGCAAACACTCTGGGCACGGGGATGCAGGTCCAGAGATGAACACAAGATATTGCAAACACCTTGGGCACGAGGATTCCTGGCCAGAGATGGACACAGAGTATTGCAAACACCTTGGGCACGAGGATTCCTGGCCAGAGATGGACACAGAGTATTGCAGACACCTTGGGCACGAGGATGCATGGCCAGAGATGAACACAAGATATTGCAAACACCTTGGGCACGAGGATTCCTGGCCAGAGATGGACACAGAGTATTGCAGACACCTTGGGGACGGGGATGCACGGCCAGAGATGAACACAGGGTATTGCAAACACCTTGGGCACGAGGATGCAGGGCCAGAGATGGACACAGAGTATTGCTGACACCTTGGGTACGAGGATGCACGGCCAGATATGACAGTTTTTGTTTTGGTTTTATTGCGCACCCAGACGAGAGCGACAGTCTGCAAAAGACCTGCTACTTGAGAACAGCTAAAATCCATCCATCCATCATGTGCCATGCCGATAAGAGTGGGCAGTCATGTTCTGCCATCTCACTCGATCACCGGAGTCGTGGATCAGCTCCGTGTTCCTATGGAGCATCCATTTACGCCGTTTCTCTGATTATCGATAAGACTGCAGTACATGATATTCTTGGCATCTGTAAAGAAGGTAGTTTGCCATTGATTTCCTTCCTAGCAATGACCATAATGGTCGATGACCGTAGCCATTGTCCCCCCCCCCCCCCCCAAAAAAAAAGAGATTTTCTGCCTACCGTCATGAAGCCGGAGACCATAACCTACGACTATCTGTCGGCTGCTCTTCAACTTCATCCACCACCTGCACGCATGGCTTCACGTAACCCTGATTCGGGGGGGGGGGGGGCAAAACGGGTACTCTACCTTGCCCAATGGTGTCCCGTAGGCTAGCGGAGGGAAGGAGGCATCTTACCCCTCCTTTGATAGGAAATACCCCTATCCCGCCACCTACTATATATTATAATATCCGGTCTACTAAACACGGTGTTGCCTTTTTCGGAGACAGAACTGCTAATAATGAATCTGTTGAATTCTGGAGCAGCGATACCATAATGGCTAGATACTCTGCCCCGTGATCATGGGTTCGAGTCAACATCGGGGTGGATCTTTATAATTGATCTGGCTTCCAGTGTGTTCCAGCCTACAATGGATTTAATGTCTGAGAAGAAACGGCGGCCGGGTGTGATGCCGACCACTTACCCACCGATGTCAAAATATGGGTCTAGCACCATATACCCAGTGGGCTTCCAGGCGTGTAAGGGAGGGGGGTCTTTTAGCTTGTTACTTTACCGTTAAAAGCCCTTTCTTCTGGGGCGGGGGTCTTTTAGCTTGTTACTTTACCGTTAAAAGCCCTATCTTCCGGGGCGGGGGGGGGGGGTCTTTTAGCTTGTTACTTTACCGTTAAAAGCCCTATCTTCCGGGGCGGGGGGGGGGGGGGGGGTCTTTTAGCTTGTTACTTTACCGTTAAAAGCCCTTTCTTCTGGAGCGGGGGTCTTTTAGCTTGTTACTTTACCGTTAAAAGCCCTTTCTTCTGGAGCGGGGGTCTTTTAGCTTGTTACTTTACCGTTAAAAGCCCTTTCTTCTGGGGCGGGGGTGGGGGTTCTTTTAGCTTGTTATTTTACCATTAAAAGCCCTTTCTTCTGGGGCGGGGGTCTTTTAGCTTGTTACTTTACCGTTTAAAAGCCCTTTCTTCTGGGGCGGGGGAGGGGGGGGGGTTCTTTTAGCTTATTATTTTACCGTTTAAAAGCCCTTTCTTCTGGGGGGGGGGGGGGGTCTTTTAGCTTGTTACTTTACCGTTAAAAGCCCTTTCTTCTGGGGCGGGGGAGGGGGGGGGGTTCTTTTAGCTTATTATTTACCGTTAAAAGCCCTTTCTTCTGGGGCGGGGGTCTTTTAGCTTATTACTTTACCGTTAAAAGCCCCTTCTTCTGGGGCGGGGGTGGGGGTTCTTTTAGCTTATTATTTTTACCGTTAAAAGCCCTTTCCTTCTGGGGCGGGGGTCTTTAGCTTGTTACTTTTACCGTTAAAAGCCCTTTTCTTCTGGGGCGGGGGTGGGGGTTCTTTTAGCTTATTATTTTACCGTTAAAAGCCCTTTCTTCTGGGGGGGGGGGGTCTTTTAGCTTATTATTTTACCGTTAAAGCCCTTTCTTCTGGGGCGGGGGTCTTTTAGCTTGTTACTTTACCGTTTAAAAGCCCTTTCTTCTGGGGCGGGGGTGGGGGTTCTTTTAGCTTATTATTTTACCGTTAAAAGCCCTTTCTTCTGGGGGGGGGGGGGGTGGGTCTTTTAGCTTATTATTTTACCGTTAAAAGCCCTTCTTCTGGGACGGGGGTCTTTTAGCTTGTTACTTTACCGTTAAAAGCCCTTTCTTCTGGGGCGGGGGGTGGGGGTTCTTTTAGCTTTTATTTACCGTTAAAAGCCTTTCTTCTGGGGGGGGGGGGTCTTTTAGCTTATTATTTTACCGTTAAAAGCCCTTTCTTCTGTCGGGGGTCTTTAGCGTGTTATTTTACCGTTAAAAGCCCTTTCTTCTGGGGGGGGGGGGGGTCTTTTAGCTTGTTATTTTACCGTTAAAAGCCCTATCTTCGGGGCGGGGGTCTTTTAGCTTGTTACTTTACCGTTAAAAGCCCTTTTTCCCTGGGGCGGGGGTGGGGGTTCTTTTAGCTTGTTATTTTACCGTTAAAAGCCCTTTCTTCTGGGGGGGGTCTTTTAGCTTATTACTTTACCGTTAAAAGCCCTTTCTTCTGGGACGGGGGGGGTCTTTTAGCTTGTTACTTTACCGTTAAAAGCCCTTTCTTCTGGGGCGGGGGTTCTTTAGCTTGTTATTTTACCGTTAAAAGCCCTTCTTCTGGGGGGGGGGGGGGTTCTTTTAGCTTGTTATTTACCGTTAAAAGCCCTTTCTTCTGGGTCGGGGGTCTTTAAGCTTGTTACTTTACCGTTAAAAACCCTTTCTTCTGGGGCGGGGGTGGGAGTTCTTTTAGCTTGTTATTTTACCGTTAAAAGCCCTTTCTTCTGGGGCGGGGGTCTTTTAGCTTGTTACTTTACCGTTAATAGCCCTTCCTTCTGGGGCGGGGGGGGGGGGGGGTCTTTTAGCTTGTTACTTTACCGTTAAAAGCCCTTCTTTCTGGGGAGGGGGGAGGGAGAGATCATATACAATTTCTGGAACTTTTATTGTATATCTGAATGTGCGTATTCTTCTTCTTCTACATCTTTCGTTCGCTCGAAATTAATTGTCTATATCTGCAATGTTGTCTCTTGTATAAACTCCACACATGTGCAAAACGGCGTGGCTTTAACATGAATACGATTACAATGGAAAATAAAGAATTTAAAAAGAATAAATATATAATATATCACATAAATAATGTTAAGACATATCCGAATAATAATAAAAGGACACCATTTGGGGAAACAGACGGGGATAGTAGTTCGTATATATCATTACTATCCGATTGAACTTTTCTGGGTTGTAGTTGGCATTATATAGCGTTAAGCGTTTTTTCCCTTTCAGAAAAGGATATTTATTGTAGAAGTATACCTATACCATTTCGTATAAAATGGGTCATGCTGGTGTGAACGATTAAGGACGCTCCGTTGAAAATTGCATGAGCGCGGTCGGACAAAGGTTTGATGCTATCCTTCGTCGTTCACTACAGGAAGTAAAGACTGACCACCTATTCTTCTGTGCACTCAGTCCTACAAAAATAAGATGATCCTAACACTTCACATATATACAGCAGAGCTGCTGGGACGGGACTTGGTATTTTGTGTGTATTTCAAATTGTACTATCAATCATTGTCTTTCAGACAAACGGGATCGTCATACCTGTGCTACCTCTTTATTCCCATATTGCCAGCCTTTCAATACCTCACTTTGGCTGTTGACCCTTATGTACAGGAATTAATGTTTGTTTTGTGACTTAATGCTTAATCGTCCCCTCCACCCCCACCCAAACGCAGTTTCCTATGCCAGTCTAGTAGAGTAGTAGTAGTAGTATTAGTATTAGTAGTAGTAGTAGTTGTTTAGTTGTCAGTAGTAGTAGTAGTAGAAATTGAACAATGATATAATCCCGTTTAAACCTCTTCATTTGTTAATTAGAATTAAATTTTATACCCAAGCGTGTATTTCACAAAAAAGCAAAGCAGTGTAGTATTTACAAGGTGTAATGACGTGGTGTTTCTTTTGTTTTGTGTGTATCGCAGAGCGTTGCGTTTGTTATGTTAAGTGCACTTTTTTGAGCAATAAAAAACAAATACATACCATATATAATTAGCATATAGATGTTATATTAAGTACATATTAAAGTCGATTTTTAACGGATCCATTGGTACGTCCAATAATGGCCATAATATATGCCATGAAGAATGGATTCACCTCATGCTAAGCTATTTCATATGTTGATTTTCAATAAAAAAAATATAGACTGGCAATCGAAGGGTGGTGTAGGATGTAAATGCCCAGCAGCTGTTGTCCGTGTGTCTACAGGTGAGGTGTTGCTGCTGTCGATCACCGCTTTGATTTACTGTGATACCAGTGATATCTGCCACGGCGCACTCGTCAATGCTCGCGACCAAACAAACACGTCTTCTAGCTTTTATTGTGTTTGTTTTTTAGAGTAGCCTTTCTTGTCGGTGTTTCTGCAGAGAAGGGAACTTTTGGTCCGCCAGGAGACAAACTGTTCAGATGGAAATTGGAAGCCAGCAGATAAAACGAAGGGCACAAACAACAACACTGAGATAGAATAGTCTAGTTAGTGCAATGCGAGGTCATGATTGCATTAGACTTGCTTGAGTTGCGATGTAAAACTCGTTCTTACCATTACATGTTATAGAAAGATCAGCTTACGCAGTGGTAATATTTTTTAATCGGGAACAAATAACATTAACATGTTTCGGATGCGATGTATCATTCTTTTCATAATTATAGGAATAGCCCTTGGAATAGCTGTGTCCACTTTCTTTTCGTCGTTGGATCCAGGCAGTGTCCACAGCCGCAATACTGACTCGGACATTCCATATTATTTGCGTTCTTCTAGAATGTGGAGTCAAGTGGACAATGCAATAGCAAACATGTTTTGGATCGTACAGGTACGTAATGTAGTAATGTTATTAATTAAGTAATTAATAATATTATTAATTATTAGTATATTAGACTGAACACTTTTTTGTTTTTTTTTGCATATCCTATTTACAGGACATTGCAGTCAACACCAGCATTTTTCAGCAGCTGTTGTCTTGCCAAGTTTTACATATTGTAGTTTTTCCATTGCTTTCTGAATGACAGACTCACATACCATTCTGTAAGAAAACAACGCGATTGGCTGCCAAATCTTGCGCAGCTGTGTTTCGTACGTGGGGATACGTGATTACGTGATGTCCCGGGATGAAGATGAAGGGGACCTTACGGACATCAGACTTTCGCAGTGAATCTACGTACAGATCCTGCATTGACCTTCTGAATCATGCTCATTGAATCACTTAGTACACACACGTTGGTATAATGCTGTGATTCTAGCCATATGAAAGCCTGTGTTACTGCCATCACTTCCATCGTCATGCTGCTCGTGGTCACGGAGTGGGCACCACTGGATTCTTGGACAGTTCGACCCGCTGAGCGGGCTGTACATGCCCATGCACTTCTCTGCTGCTTTACAACAGATCCATCTGTATAGATGAGCACTTTCGGGTTGTCTGAGTGTTCATTGATGAGCTCGTTGACCTCTGCATTGACATCAACAGGGTTCTGTTCTCTGCACCGTCTGTCAAGTGTAATAATGCAGGAGAAGGTGCACTTAAAAGCTCGAGGCACAGCACCCATTCCTTGCCAGGGTTGATACTGGTAGGACTGCAGACTTGCCTGATGACATCTTCCGCCCGACCCTTCCATGATTTGCCCCTCTTTAGCCTGTCACGCTTTTCTCTGAATATATCTTCATGCAGAGGGTGCTGCTCATCTGCACTTATTTTTAAGTATGCACGAGCTCTACAGATCTTGATCCTGTGGTTCAAGGTCGGGAAGTCAAGGAGGTATCTCATTGCTACACAGCTGGTGTCTCTCGTGCAGCCCAAAATGATGCGCATGGCTTCGTTTTGTACCTTTTCAAGTCTTCCAATCTGTTTAGGGCTGACAGTGAGGATGGCCAGGGCATACTCGATGGGTGAAAGCACCAGTCCTTGGAACAGAAGTATTAGCAGTCTTTGCTCGATATTGGCAGTCGCCATGACTCTTATTGCTGACAAACCTTATCAAGCTTTCGTTATGACATAATCAACATGGTCTCTGAATGACAGGCTACGATCAAACCTCACGTCAAGATATGTCATCAACTGGGTTCTACGCAAAATACTCCCATCCATCTTCACTGCCGGTAGGTCTGTTTTCACAGTATGGTTGTTTAGGGAGAACCATGTAACCAATGCCTTTAAAGGGTTGACAAGGGCACCGGCATCAGCACACCGTGAGGAAATTCGATCTAGTTCGCCCTGCATATCATTGGCAACCGTCTGCCTATCTCGACCCTGTCGATACACAAGAATGTCGTCAGCAAAGACAGAGTTCTACCCCTCCCGTCCAACTGTTGTTCAGTGTTCGGCACCATATACACGTTGAATAGTACTGGTGACAGTGGTGAACCCTGCGGCAATCCTGGACATATCATTGTCGTCTCAGAAGACCAACTCCCACATCTTAGCACCACTTTCCTCTGGAACAGGATTGCAGCTATCCATCGTATAAGGTGAGGGTACACTTTCAGTCTGAGAAGGGTTTGCATCAAGTGCTCGAAGGATACTTTATTGTATGCGTCCTCTAAGTCTATGGCAGCCGCACATGTTTCTTCTCTGCTCTGAAACCCTTCATAAACGTCCTGAGCAAAGACTGCCTCATTCAGCCATGGCTCTTTGTTGCATCTGTATCCTCCAAGTGTGGGCGGGAAGCAGTCGAGTTGTTCCAAGTCACGAGCAAGTCTGTGTGCTACAATTTTCTCCAGTAGCTTGCGAGTAGTGTTCTGCATTGTTATGATTCTGTAGCCGCATATCTTGGAATGGTCTTTGTTAGGTTTTGGCAGTGGTAACAAGTAGCTGTGTAGCCATTCCTCTTTGACCAGGCCCCTTTGGATACTGGTGTTAAATTCTCTGGCCAGTTCTTCCATGTCATCATCTGACATCGTCTGTAGGTCCCCATATCGGACGCCGTCTGGGCCTGGTGCAGTGTAGGGTGATTTCTTGAGCATTGCGCGTAATGCCTCAGCAGAGATGACATATCTTTTGCCCGTCCCGGCCTCCTCGCACATCTGAGAGAGTGTCGTTGTGGTCCTCTGTCTGACGGCCTCGTCTTTCTGATCAGTCTGCTCTATGTAGCGTGCAAGGAGGGCCTTCCCTTTATCCGTGTCCGACTTTTTCCATGTGAGGTCTGTGCCTTGAAAGTCTGGAATACCCCTATGTTGTGCAGCACCGTTCATGCTCTTATGGAGGTGCCAGAATGTCGTAAGAGACCGCTCGGAGCACACCTTCATGCAGAACTCATCCCATTTTTCAGCCTTGGCCCGTTTGGTGCAGGATTTGAATAAGGTCGTCGTCCTATGGACCTCAGTCTTCAGGTTCGCCAACTCACCCTGTGGCATGTTAGCCTTTCTGGCTTTTAGCCAGTCTTCGACAGCCTGCCTCTTTCCCAGCCATGCGCTCTCGACCTCACCACCATGGTGGTTGCAACCATCTTTCTTGTCTCCTGCAGGAGGAAGTTAGTTTTCTTCTTCTGATCTTGCTTAAGGCGTCTTGAACACTGTTGTCATATGGGAAGGATTTGTCTTGTTTCCTTGACTTCTGGCCCTGTCTTTCTTCATCAAGATGACGCAAGGGTAGTGATCACTGTCGTGGTATTCCAGTGTGCCCTACTGGCACTTTGGTGCGATGGTGGCGACACCAGGGCCAAGTCAATGACACTGTCAGAATCACCTGGTCAGGTGGCCATTCTAGTGACCTTCCCATCATTCAGACTGACTAGGGCAGCAGATACCAGGGCATCCTCCAGATCTTCTCCTTGTCTACTGATGATGTTATTCTCCCATTGACTGCCTCTGGCATTGAAGTCTCAGCAGTAGATGATATGCCTTTCCTCCATAGAGAACAATCTGTGCCACCGTCGAACGTCGACCCTCCCGTTACATACATAAACATTCACAATTACAAGCTGCACTGGCGTCTTTATTCTTATTGCCTGCACTTGCAGGGCATCACTGTTCCAGGCGGACATATCGACCTCAGACACCAGTATGTTGTCGCGGACCAGAATGGCCTGGCCGATGTGCCGCCTGTTACAGAAGCCCTGAAACCCCGTGAAATTGGCTGCTCCATCGAAAAGCTGTGATTCCTGGGCAAGTTTATGTTCAGTAGTTTGCCATTACTTTCTGAATGACCAGCGCAATATCATTTCATAAAAAACCAACGTAAGGCATCTGCTGCCAAATCGCCCACAGCTGTGTTTTGAACGCAGGTATGCAGGATTACGAACTGCGCCCATAACCCCTTCGCCGCGGAGCCGCCGAAGAATATGAGACCCTTATAAAAACAAGTTCCGAAGCAGGAATGTGCTCTGTGACTTGTTGGGGCAGCTACTCTGAATGCACGTTTGATAGACCTGAATGCACATTTGACTGACCTGAATGCACATTTGATAGACCTGAATGCACATTTTTATAGACCTGAATGCACATTTCATAGACCTGAATGCACATTTGATAGACCTGAATGCACATTTGACTGACCTGAATGCACATTTCATAGACCTGAATGCACATTTGATAGACCTGAAAGCATGTTTGATAGACCTGAATGCACATTTGACTGACCTGAATGCACATTTGACTGACCTGAATGCACATTTGATAGACCTGAATGCACATTTCATAGACCTGAATGCACGTTTGATAGACCTGAATGCACATTTGACTGACCTGAATGCACATTTCATAGACCTGAATGCACATTTCATAGACCTGAATGCACATTTGATAGACCTGAATGCACGTTTGATAGACCTGAATGCACGTTTGATAGACCTGAATGCACATTTGACTGACCTGAATGCACATTTGATAGACCTGAATGCACATTTGATAGACCTGAATGCACATTTGATAGACCTGAATGCACATTTGATAGACCTGAATGCACATTTGATAGACCTGAATGCACATTTGATAGACCTGAATGCAAGTTTGATAGACCTGAATGCACATTTGACTGACCTGATTGCACATTTGATAGACCTGAATGCACGTTTGATAGACCTGAATGCATGTTTGATAGACCTGAATGCACATTTGACTGACCTGATTGCACGTGTTATACTAAATAGAATTAGAGGCTCAACCTGCGAGAGACACGAGTGCTCAGAAAGAAAATAGATATGGGTCAACCCTCGAGTTCATGGGGGTTGG